>VZTH01007336.1:0-251932 GCA_013397815.1 Aleadryas rufinucha | reverse complement strand
TTTTTTTTTTTTTTTTGAGAGAGAGAATTGAAAACAAAGTTTGGGAGAAGCTACTACCGCTCACATTTTGCTGAAAAGGCATCACCAAGGCATGTAAGAACTTGGTACTTTCCAATCAATATTTTGATGGAAAAAGACAATAACACTATAATTAAAGTGTGCTCATGTGCAAAGAGCATTCCTACTATAGACTGAATCACAGGGGAAATGAAATAATCTCTGAGTATGTGGCAACACTGAGGAAATTGAGAATCAGAAGGACTTGAATGACACAGCAGCAGTTATTCGTGTGTGGAATATAAACAAGGCAAGCCAAATGGTCATATTGAGATTGACTTAAACCTTAAACATATGCTCAAGTTATTTCATCTGAGATGAAGAGCACATTTCAAGATATGTTGCAGCAGCACACAGCAAACTGTGTAACAACTCCAGCAGAAATGAAGGAGAAAGCACATAATGAACATTTTCATTGTGGGAAAATACTCACTATGAAAATGATATCCAGTTCAAGAATAAACTCTGTAAAACCAGCAATAAACTGGGCCATGCTTACAAAACATAAAGGTCAATGAAAACTGACATTGAATTCATTTGGAATCCAGATGCTGTAGCATCTCCACAGTAGTTGAATTAGAGAAAGAAAATAAGTCATATTTGTTTACATGTGGAAGGCACAAGATTTGAAATGTGTCTCAGTAAAGCATCTGGTTTTCCTCTAATTTCACAGCAGGAGTATTAGAGACTACTTAAATAGATGAAGTTGGAGAAAATTTAATTACCACTAAACATTTACAAGGAAATTCATTGTTCCCTGGAGTTACCACAGTTGTAGTAAGGATGGTACATAACATCTCTGGGCTTTAAAGAGGAAGTATAGGCAGCAACTGGTTTTAAACAAACAAGAGATGTGTATAGCATGTACAGTGTCTGCAGATTTAAGGAATTATAAGATTTTTCCTATAATAGAAATTATCTAAACATTTGAAAAAAGCAGCTGATACCTTTTATGATGATAGCATAACCATAAACTGCAGGAGGGCAAAGATGTAACTGGTCTGATACCTTTCCAGAAATACACCAAAAGGGAAAAATAACTGGAGCATTACAAGAACTCCACAATAATGTTTAGGTTTAGGGTTACACTGAGCAAACAGCTGAGTACTTGAGCATAGCTAGTTCTGACAGAGAAGGGTGCTCTTCATACCAGTGTTAACCTTCACGTTACCAACTTCCCAGTAAAGATCAGTATCACTTCCCTAGTTCAGAAGATGTTTTTGCCTCGTTATTGCATTTTGGCAAGTTCATCTTAAATTCATCTGCCAATATGGGCTGAAGACAGGGAGACAATGTGTTATCTGATAGCAGACAAGAGTTTATTCCAATCTCACAGTGTACTGCCTGCAGTTACTGTATAACTCTGGTTAGCAGGGCATACACAGGCAGATACCATGAGGTATTGCTGGCACGCAAGGTTATTTGAATGACAGTCACAAAACTAGCAATGAGGGACACTCTGAAAACTCCCTCAGGGACTTGGGTGTCATCATTAATCCTTAAGGAAAATTCTTTGATTGAATCTGCTTATACAAGCAATAGATATGTGCCTAAGTCACAAGGCAAAAGCTGAACAAAGAAACACATAAGGAACGGAAAGCACAGTAGCATTACATCCTTTCCTGACAGGAGTCAATTATTGAGAGGGTGTTTGGCCATCTTCTGATTGAACAGACTGGCACTGGAAATTCTGGATTGTCCTGGTTCCATCAAAACTTTCTACAGAAGCTCTAGCCATGATCTGGCTGTGGCTGCTGGCCAGGCTGGCTTCTTACCGTAGCTCAGCTGACTGGCTATCCAGCTCCCTGGCATCAGGCCGACTGTTCAGTTGGTTTCTTGGATTCCCAGGCTTGTCAGCTGGCAAAGAAATAGATTGCTCCATTTTTGCCAGAAGGGCTGCAGAGCCAACACGCTTTGTTCCAGCACTCGATGAAACAAAATATTGACAAGCTGGAATTTCCTGTAGAATAAAAATTTCACTTCCCAGCCAGCTCCAATTATTATTGTATGGTCTTGTGTAACACAGTGACGGCGTTTATCACATCCTCTAATAAACACAATGCACAGAAAGGATGTGAATTCAGAGAGCTTTCCAAGGCTTTGGATAATAATCACATAGCATCTGCAACCATCTCTACGGAGTACAATGCATCTTTTGATAAGGTTAGCGTGTGATGTTTTCCATTCTGCATTAGAAGGCCTCCTAGGTTGGCTCTGAGAACTCGTTTGTCAGCAGGACATAACTGGCCAGTTCAGTACAGAATCTGTTCAGTGTAGAATTCTTTGTGCATATTGTTTTGGAAACGTACACAGGTTGAAAAAATGAGTTAAAATACCCATAAACATGCGAATAAAAACGACTGCTCAAACACATCACTGAAAACAATGGATTTGTGAAGCATTTGGTGAAGAGACACCAAAAAATGCTATCACATTATACCATAATGCCATAAACCCAACCCTTGTTGGAGACAAGCACCATGGTCCAGCCCAGGTTCATGACAAGATGACTCATAGAATTACCCACTGAGACGGAGAGTTCCAGTTTGGGAGGTGGTAGGGGTATCAGGAGTGTTTTTAAGGAGACACTGAATAGGCACTAAATAGCAAAGGAAGTCAACACCTGGGTGTGCACTTGCAGCAGAACAGGAGCATTTAAGCTGTGTCTGTTCTCAGTTGTGTCTGTGTTGTCCCCAGTGCCACATTGACACATTTATTATGCTGGTCAACTGGATCAGCAAAACGGAAGGAAAGCAGCTTGTTCTCTGGCCCTCTCAGTTCAATGTCATTTATCGCTTGATTTCACAAATGTTCATGCTGGCACAGGCCAGAAGCAGTGCAGACGCAGGAGCGGGGAGCTGGGCTGGAGAGCTGAAGGGTGTGTTATAAACACATAAGCCACTAGAAGTCATTCATGAAATTATTACATTATGAGTTATGAGCTTTAGATTTTTATTTGGAGGTGGGGAGGGAGAGGGGAGAAGGAGGGTGGAATATTTTCAAGCAGATCCTTCCCAGTTTGCTGGAAGGGATTAATGGAAAAGGCTTACACAGGTTTTACCACAAGAAGAATATGCTATGCCTCCTGTTAAAGGTAGGAATACATGGACCATAAATTACCCATCTGCCCTTGAGAAGGCTATCCTTATTATTATAAGTGTAGCTTATAGGATATAATTTCAGGTCTTGCCTGAACTTAATAAAGCTTTAGTTATAGAGGGACATTTTCCAGAGGTAATATCATCAAAAAACCCCCAACAAAACAACACTGACACAATCATGCAACTGTGTAGGTTTTCATGTACAGAGAAGAAAAAATATAAGTAAGTGACAGTAAGAAAATAGGCAACATAAAAGTCACATAAAGCCACAGACTATTTATTCAACACCTTTCATAGAACTGGCATTCAATACCTGAGAGAGATGATATATAACTCAGTCTGAGACAGTCTTTGAACAAGCTGTTCCAAGCCAGTGAGCCTGAAATATCAAGCTTAATAGACAGGTGCAGACAGTGAGTCAGGATAGTATCAGGGATATGACAGTAGTTTTGACAAAAAGATTCTAAAGATGCCCATTTTTCATACCAAATGAGCAGGTAGAAAACATTAGGGGTGCATGGTCAGCTCTGCCTGATGCCGATTCCCTTCATGGGGCCTGATCCTGACCCCCACATGTGGACAGTTGTCCCAGCCTGGCCTAGACCCATCCCTGTCCCCACAGGGCTTTCCTGAGTTTGTCGTCCTCCCTGGCTGGGGTCAGTTGGATGGGCTCTGACTGGTCAGATCCTGCCCTGAAAAATATAAAAGTAATGGGACAGAAAATACCAGAGCCCAGAAACCAACACTGTATTTCTTCATGGTTAATATAAATTTTAAGAACTGTTGGCTGACCAGACAAGTTTCCTGTGCTTTTACATAGGCAGTATTTAAATCAATTGTAAAAAAAAAAAAAAAAAAAATTAAAAATCAGTATTTCAAAGCTATCCCCATTTTTATTATTATATAAAAAAGAACATTTTTTTTGTGACAAACAATGGCATGCCATGGGTTATGTTTCATAGTTTCCTGATGAGGGTAAACCTTGATTTTTCTCAAGGTTTTGGCAGGGAGCCATAGGAACTCATTATTCTGAACAGTCTAAGGGGAATTCTAAAACAAAGGGAGTAAAAGGCTTGAATTTCTTTTTAAAGCATGCTTTCTCATGTTTACATTGCTTCCATAGCTATTTTGGTTTGGAAATTTTTTACTTACTGTTGATACATAAAAGCCAAAGATATATTAAAACCAACAAAACCCTCTTACAGAATTGTTAGCTTTCACGAAAACTGAAAAGTGTATTTAATGATGGAGTTGGTCAAAAGGAGGTATTTTGTTCTTAAACTGAAGATGAGGAAACTGTTAAAATGTCTTTACTCAAACGATAGTGTGTTTCCAAATCGGGCTGGCCTCAATGGGCACTGAAACGACGACTAACTTGAGATAAATTTGATGCTATTATTCATTTACTTTTTCTCCATCCCATAGGGATGGCCAGTCCCTGGCAATATGAGAAATATTTTGTTTGTTCCACTTATGCCACACACTGTGACACAGTTTAGAACCAATCTTTTGTTTCTTTTATCTGTGTAGTCTTTGCATGGCTTTGTTGCACAGCTTAGTAGTTTTTATGGTACATGAAAATGCAGTTCACCTACCTGTTCACAAAAATGAACATGCATGCCCTGACTTCTGAAGTGTATAAAATGATTGTAGAACCCAGAAACAGCCCTTCATTAAAGACTAAACAGAAATTAAAACCACATCTTCAGTAAAACCAGAAGGTAGGCAGAAGCAGAAATTATCTAGAAAAGTAATGGAGATCCAGTAGCAAAAAAATCCCATATCCTTTTTATAGGTCTTAGGTGGTATCCAGAAAAAAAGTGCAATTTATGAGGGGGTCAGGGTAGTTTCCCTCTGTTTGTCCTTCTCTCTGTAAAATGGGGCAGGTTAGCATTTGAAACCACCCAGGACTGAAAAACTACAAGGGTAGCATTTTTCGCACCTTTTTTTTTCTTCCCTAACCCCTTCCCCTAGTATACGAAGTTTGGGATTTTGTCTGAATGTAGCTTTGGGGGCTCTTTCTTTCCTGTGTTGTAGAAGCTGCTGCAGGCACACGCTGCCCCATCTCCACCTGTGGAACTCCGGTTCTGTCGTTCCTCCCTGAGCTTCACCCTCACATGCCGGGTCTCAGGAAGACCTGTCCCGATTCCCGGAGTCTCTCCTTTGTGGGGGGACAGAGCTGTCAGCCCACACTGCTCAGACGATCCATTGTGTATTGTTCAACACACCTCCTCGCTGTGTCCCTGCTGCCAGGTTAGCGCCTGGGCGAGCTGCTGCTGCTGCTGGAACGGACTTATGCTGGGAAGCTACACGACATTACCTCCTCCATCCAAACGAAAACAAATCCCAGGCCCCAACAGCACCGACACTTACTCACACATCAGAACAACGCATGAGGAGGTGAAAATCAATTGCGTATCTGCTGGGCTAAAAGCACACCTGATGCCCTGAGGAACCCGGCAGCACTGCATTTAAGAAGGCAGTGTGAAGGGAGGGAGGGCACGGGATTCTCAGACAGGGTCTCACACTCTTGTCTACACCTCGTCTGACTAAAACCAGGCTGCAGCCTCCAACCCACGCCCCGCACCGAGGCCGCCGGTTGTCCACGAGAGGCGACCCCGAGCAAGCGGGCGGCAGCCCCCAACCCTGATGGAGCAAGCAGGAGCAGCGCAACCCCCCCGTCAGGCACGCGGCTCCGGGGAGCTTTGCAAAGGCCGTGTCCGCGCCCGGGCACACCCCGCGGGGAGGAGCTGGGACAGGGCAGNGGAGGCGGCGGTGGCCACAGCCGCAGGTACGGAGCGCCCGCTGTTCTTCCCACCCCCTCCGGCCGCTCCCCCACGGGCCGCCTTGCTGGGGAGCTCGGGCGCAGGGCGGGGCGCCGCCGCCGGCCTGTCAGTTGGGGCTCGCTGCCACAGGTGGCCTGGGGGCTCCCGGGGAGGCGTGGGGCAGCGCATCCTCCGCCGCCCTTCCCAGGAAAGGTTTCCCCTGGGGCAGCGCAGCTCCCGCAGGCCCCACCGATCACCTGTGGAGGGCGGGGGCGATGCCGGGGCCGCGCTGGACCGCAGCGCGGGGGTGACACGAGGTGGGGAGGGGGGAGCGCAGCGCTGCGGCCCCGGGACCCGCGGGGCGTGCGGGGTTCGCGATCGCAGGTGGCCCCCCTGGGCCAGGGCTGTCTGTCCGCAGTCTCGGCTGGGGACTGACTGACCCGTGCTGGTGCTGTCGTGGTCGGTGCACGGAGGCTCCGTGAGTTCGCGTTCCCTTCTGCGTTGTTTGGGTTGTGGTCAATGCGCACGGGTTAAGTGTTCAGCCTATTCTCAACAATTCGCTGTAAAAGTGTCTCCTCGCTCTCCCTCCCTCCCGCCGCACCTCCTCCTCCCAGTTCCTTTTCTCCCTCAAGGGAGCAGGAACAAGGAGCGTTCCTCCTTTGCTTTCTTGGCTCTTTTGAGGGGCCGGGTTTGGCTTTCTTATTACAACTGAAGTACTTTTCTCTGGTTTTCAAAAAAAAAAAAAGCAATATGCAAAAGGAAAAAAGGAGTGAACTGTAGATCCGAACTGTATTTAGTGATATAAAATAATAATATCGCACATTGCCAGAGTGCGATAGGGAGGAAAAAATCCCACTTACATTGTATCTGAAAAGATCAGTGATACTGAAATAAAAGGAAACAATGCTCGAAATTTATCCACGTTACACTTGGGAAGAATCTTACATTGCTCCATGTTTGTAAGATTATTTCGGAATCGTACAGTTAGACTTTAGTGATAGATATCCCCAATATTTAATTAATCCTAGAGAACTAAACAAGGTATTCTCTGGTGAAATTTTCTCTAGGGGGGAATAAGTTTGCTTGAGAAAATGCTGCAGTTTAGAAAATAACAGTTCCACCTTACTTGGTTCTCTTATGTACAAAATACACAACAGAATGAAGTACAGAAACTTAAAGTTAATTGCATAAGCCAAAAGATCTAGGTTAATGGCTATCCCTAGTACATCAAGTAACTTTTTTTTCCCAGGGAGTGTTTGAGAGTCCAGGCCCAGGACTGGGGGGAAGCTGTGGGTGATGACTTTCGAGTGATGATCTCGGAAAAGAAAATGAAGGATTCTTTTGAAATTGCTGCTTCTATGTGACAAAAATACAATGGAAGAGAATTAAAAGTAAACAAGAAAAAGCGGACCCAGCCTGTCATTAATGCTCACCATAAATGATGTATTTTGCTCGATTCTTAGTGGGGGTCTGGCTGTGGTTAAGACAATTCGTATTTTGTAACTGGACTTTTTCAAGACTGGCGACCTGATCACTGAAATGGATAAATCATTAGAAATAAGAAATAGAGAAGGATCCATTAGACTGTTCTGTCTGCTTGTCGGTGTAGACTTGCTTAATTTGGTTTTCAATAGCAATTGTTTGGTAAGGTTATAAATACACATGCAAGACAACCAGGGAATCAGGCCCAACCAATATGGATTTATGAAAGGAAGGTTCTGCTTGACCAATCTGATCTCCTATGACAAAGTGACCCGCTTCGTAGGTGAGGGAAAGCCTGTGGATGATGTCTGTCTTGACTTCAGTAAAGTGTTTGACACCGTCTCCCACAGCATCCTCCTAGAAAAACTGGCTGCTCACAGCTTGGATGGGAGTACTCTTCAGTGGATAAAAAACAGGCTGGATGTCTAGGCCCAGAGAGTGGTGGTGAATGGAGCTAAACCCTGCTGGAGGCCAGTCAGTAGTGGTGTCCCCAGGGATCAGTTCTGGGGCAAGTCCTGTTTAACATCTTTATTGATGATCTGGACATGGGGATTGAGTGCACCCTCAGTAAATTTTCAGACAGCACCAAGTTGGATGGGAGTGTTGATCTGATTGAGAGTAGGAGGGCTCTATGTGGAGACCTGGACAGGCTGGATCAATGGGCTGAAGCCAGTGGTAGGAGGTTCAACAAAGCCAAGTGCCGGGTTTTGCACCTGAGTCACAACCCCTGGAGCACTACAGGTTGGGAGAAAAGTGGCTGTAAAGCTGTTTGGTGGAAAGGGGCTTGAGGGTTCTGGTTGACAGTGGCTGAACAGGAGCCAGCTGTGCCCAGGTGGCTGAGAAGGCCAATGGCATCCTGGCCTGTATCAGCAACAGTGTGGCCAGCAGGACCATGGCAGGGATTGACCCCTGTACTCAGCACTGGTGAGGCCACACCTCAAATCCTGTGTTCAGTTTTGGGCCCCTCACTTTCAAAAGGATGTTGAGGCACTGGAGCATGTCTAAAGAAGGGCAACAAGGCTCATGAATGATGCAGATCCTGTGTTATGAGGAGTGGCTGAGGGAGCTGAGGGCGTTTAGCCTGGAGAAGAGGAGGCTCAGGGGAGACCTCATTGCTCTCTATAACCACCTGAAAGGATGGTGTAGTGAGGTGTGGGGGCCAGTCTTTTCTGCTCTGCCTGCAGTGAGAGGACCAGAGGGAATGGATGGTTGGACTAGATCATCTTGTAGGCCTCTTCCAACCTTGATGATTTTATGATTCTAAAAGAGTGTTGTTCTTAAGGTATTTTTAAATTTCATATTTGGAATGAATCATTCAAATCTCAGCGTTTCATTAAGGCTGGCTTTTGCAAATCATCAGAGTTCTCTAGGCTGATTCAGGTCCATGTGTTGAAGACAAAAAAAAAAAGTACTTTTTTTTTAAAAGAAAGATGTCTATTTTTGCTCTAGTACTACTAAAAAAACACTCCTTTTTAAAACATAATATAGATATACTATTGTCATGGCCTAGAATCTTTTATTTGAAATTTAATTTTAGTAAGAACATATTACATATATTTTAAATTTATTGCCTATATAGTTCAAATTTCTCATAACCTGTATGTGTTTAACATAGGTGTGCACATGTCTACATATGCCCCTATAGCAAATGAAGAGATTTACTCACCACATTTCCAGAAAAAAGATAAAGTTTCTTCTTTTCTGCCAGCTAAGGTTTGTCAATACACACTGACTTAGAGTGAACTTAGGCATGGGATAGACTTACACAAAGAGATTTAATCCATGGCAAATTTCCTGTTGGATTCCCTTAAGCTGATTATTTAATTTTGCTCCTTACATATATTCAAACAAGGATACATGTATATGGAAAAGCTAGCTAAATGCTTATTACGTGCTCTGATGAGAAAAGTGTTCCTCAGCAAATCACTGGAAAAAATGGGTTTATAAATTCATAGAATGCTTTGGGCTAGAAGGGGCCTTTAAAGGCTATCTAGTCCAACTACACTGCAGTGAGCAGGGACATCTACAACTAGATCAGGTTGCTCAGAGCTCTGTCCAGCCTGACCTTGAAAGTTTCCAGGGATGGGGCACCTACAACCTCTGGACAGTGTCAGTGCCTCACCACCCTCATTGTAGAAGATTTCTTGTATCTATTCTAAACCTACCATCTTCTAGTTTAAAGCCATTCCTCCTTGTTCTATTATAACAGGCACTCCTAAAAAGTTTGTCCCTGTCATTCTTATAAGCGCCATTTAAATACTGAAAGGCTTCTGTAAGGTCTTCCTAGAGCCTTCTCCAGGCTGAACAACTCCCACTCTCCCAGCCTGTCTTCATAGCAGAGGTGCTCCATCCCTCTGATCTTTTTTGTGAGTCTCCTTTGGACCCGCTCCAGCAGGTCCATGTCTTTCCTGTGCCGAGGATCCGGGAGCTGTGTGCAGCACTGCAGATGGGGTCTCACCAGAGCCAAAAATCACCCTGCTGGCTATGCTGCTTTCGATGCAGCCCAGGACATGGTTGGCTTTTTGGGTTGCATTCGCACATTGCCGGTTCATGTCCACTTTCTTGTCTACCACCACCCCCAAGTCATTTTTTTCTGGGCTGCTCTTAATCAATTAATCATACAGCTTGTATTGATACTGGGAATTTTCCTAACCCAGATGCAGGACCTTGCATGTGGTCTTGTTGAACCTCATGAGCTTCATATGGGTCCACTGCTTGAGCTTATCCAGGTCCTTTTGGATAGTATCCCATTCCTCAGGCATGTCAACCACACCACTCACCTTGGTGTTGTATGCAAGTTTGCTGAGGTTGCACTTGATTCACTTGGTCCATGTCATTAATGAACATACTACATAACACTGGTCCCACTGTGAACTGCTGAGGGACACCACTTGTCACCAGTGTCCATCTGGACATTGTTGGCTACTCTCTTCTGGATGGGTCCATCCAACCAGCTCCTTGTCAACTGAACATTCCACCCATCAAATCCCTATCTCTCCAATTTGGAGAGAAGGATGTTTTGGGGGATTGTGTTGAAAGCCTTATGGATATCCAGATAGATGACAACCGTAGCTCTTTCCTTGTCCACTGATGTAGTCACCTCATCACAGAAGGCCACTGGACTGGTTAGGCAGGACTTGCCCTTGGTGACGCTGTGCTGGCTGTCCTGAATCACCTCCCTGTCTCCGTGTATCTTAGCGCAGCTTCTAGGAGCATCTGTGCCATGATCTTCTCAGGCACAGAGGTGAGACCGACTGATCAGTAGTTCCCAGGATACGCCTTTTTACCCTTTGTTAAGATGGGTAAAATCTTTCCCATTTTCTGGTCACCTGATTGCCATGACTTTTCAGATATAATGGAGTGACTTCATAACTATGTCAGCCAATTCTCTCAGGACTCTGGGATGTGTCTCAACAGGTCCTTTAGACTTACGTACATTCAGGTTCCTCAGGTGGTCGCAAACCTGATCTTGTCTTTGCTCCCCCCGTCCATCCACTGGAGAGGTGTGGGAAGAAAGGTTGCCAGTGAAGACTGAGGCAAAAAAGCTTTTGGGTATCTCAGCCATCTCATCTGTTGTTACCAGTTTGCCAGTTGTGTTCATCAGTGGGAGTGCACTTTTTTGACCTCCATTTCTCTCTGACATACCTGTAGAAGCCCTTATTCTTTGCATCCCTTGCCAAGTTCAGCTTCAGCTTCACCTTGGCCTTCTGACCTTATCCCTGCAAAACTGGGCAGTGTCCTTGTATTCTTCCCAGAACATCTGTCCCTGCTTCTGCTGCCTGTTCATCTCCTACTTGCCCTTTAGTTTGACCTCAGCTGGTCTTAGTTTGGTCTCAACTCAGTAATGGCAGTCCTGTGCCTTCCTTTCCTGATTTCTTACACCCAGGGATTGGTAGCTCTTATGCTTTATGGAAAGAATCCTTAAAGATCTTCCAGCTCTGTCCTGCTCCCACGTCTCTGAGGACAGTTTCCCAGGGGATCCTATGGATTTAGCTCCTTGAACAGCCAGAAGTATGCTATTATAAAGTTGAGGATCCGGAACTTACTTTTTGCCTGTTCCATGTCCTTCAGGGCTGCAAACACCACCGATGCGTGACTCCTATGCGTGACTCCTTTCATCAATCCTGTTGTCAGTGATTAGTGATTAGGTTGGTGACCAGTGTTGCATCCCCTCTGGTCAGGATTGTCTGTTATGTGTCTTAAGCTATCCTCCATGCATTCCAGGAGTCTCCTTCTGAAGTAGCTTGTTGTGCTACTTTTTCAATAGATTTTGGGTTGGTTGAAGTCCCCCAGCAGGACAAGAGCCTGTGAGCGTGATGCTTCCTGTAGCTGGAGCAAGAAGGCTTTCCTCAGTAGGCTTCCCTGGATCAGCCATAAGGTTCTCTTGATACCTTGTTTTGTTCTTTTTGCCAATATGCTTTCAGCCTGTTCATGGCTGTTCTTCAGAGACAGCTCTTCACACTCTATCCATTTCTTGTTGTAGAGGGAAACATTCAGCCACTTCTTCCTAGCCTGTCTCATCTTAACAGCCTGTAGCTGTCCACAGCCACGCTCCAGCTGTGGGATTTTTCCCTCGAAGTTTTAGTAATGGCAACTAAGTTGTAGCTTTCTAGCAGCACAGAGGCTTCCAACTCCTCTTGTGTGTTGCCCATGCTGTGTGCATTTAAGGTGATCCAACTTGCTAAAAAGGTAAAAATGGTGTTTATTAATTTGTTGTGTGATCAATTTTTTCCTTTTTTTTAGGTGTCTGACGATAGTTATTCAGTACCAGGAAAGTCCTGTTCCTCTTATATCTGATACTTCTGCCATTTATTCCCTTTTTTGAGTTAACAAAA
This sequence comes from Aleadryas rufinucha, assembly GCA_013397815.1. Classification (NCBI taxonomy): domain Eukaryota; kingdom Metazoa; phylum Chordata; class Aves; order Passeriformes; genus Aleadryas; species Aleadryas rufinucha. The sequence goes on along the minus strand of VZTH01007336.1, from coordinate 239,692 downwards.
GGAGGAAATTAAATTTAATAGTCAAATTCAATATCCAGAAGTAAAAGCAATTTTAAATGGTAGGTTTTATTTATACAAATGAGCTATTTCCAGGCTGTTTTGTTGTCAGTGCTTTCACTTCCTTTTCATTTAGTTTTAATGTTTGTGTACTTCTCAGATGATTGGACCATTGTTGTATTGAAAATGGATAATAATTTTATATATTAAAAAGAAAACCTTCAGGTTTTGCTGCAGTGTTGGACAAGTGGGACCCTTCAGGTTTCTCTGAAATGCATGACGGAGAGAAGAGATGCTGTAGGTAGCATAATGTAGGTATATATTAGGACCTCTGTAATTCGAGTACTGAAGGACAGGATGCAGACAAGACAAAATAGCTATGGTGTTATGTTGATAAACCTTCATGGTTTCTGTCCAGTATCTTTCAGAGTCTTCATACTGTGATTTACAGGTCTGTTGGTTTCATAGGTAGGGGACCCTTCAGGTTGATGTTCAGGTCTTCAGTTTAGTAGCAGATGACAAAGGAAAATATTAACCTGAAGGCAGTTTGCAGTGTAACTGTGAACTGCCATAGCTGAGTAAACACTGCAGCACCCAACAGGGTTAAAAGGTCATCTCCACAGCGTGCTATGTTGGGCTTTGTTACAGTTGTTGCAAGGAGAGATCCATCCAAAAATGTGGAGCTGAAGTACCTGATCCTGTGTGAAAACCCAACTTTTTCTATAGATGGCTTTTCATAGGACAAGGAGTGCCTAAGAGTATTTCCCCAATATGGTTTGGATTTTTAGTGGATTAGCCATTTAAGATAGAGCAGTAGGGACAAGTGAAGTGGATTCCTTTTAATTGCCCTATACTGTTTTGTGGATTTTTTTCTTTTAAACACAATGCAGAAGCATTGTTGTGTTTAGTCTTCTAGCCATAGTTTACTACGAAATGATTTTTTTATTTGTATTTATTGTATTTTTATATAATATGTATAATCTGTGGAACATGTGCCTAGATGCTTCATGTAATTGTCTTAATTTTCCAAACTTCAGACATCCAGTTGAGAGAAGCTGTGCTCTAGAGATGAAAATGTTGCAGTTTATTTGCCTAAGTGTAACTTCTTTTCTAAGATTCTAGCAAGTTCATCTTTGTGAAGGAAAGCAGAAATCAAAGTGAAATATGAATAGATGTACCTAATAATAGTCTCTTGCTATTGTGTTCTTGAAAAGGTTTTACTTTTAGAGGTGCTGGGGTGGAGGAAGATGAAGAATACAGTTACTTGATGACACTACTGATCTTCTTATTTAAATGACTTATACTCAAGACCAAATCCATATGAAGATTAAATATGTGCTTGAGATGAGATCGACAAAAACAGTCTGGTCAGTTGTGTGAAGAAGACCCATACTCTGATGTCGTGGTGTTTTATTTCCTTTATCTTTGCAGTCATTTTTATATGCACTTGCTCCTTGTCTGGTTTATTTTGTATAGTCTAGGTGCTCTTTTTCCTGATTAAATGGTGTGACCATGGGAAAAGATGAAGTATTAAAACTTCCATAGAATTTAAAAGCCCACCACATACTTTCTGTCTTTTTTGACACTATATTTATTGCCTGTTTTGGTGGATGCAGAGATGAATGAAACAAACTGAATCCATTGCTGATGATTAAAGAGGGAAACTTGAAAAAAATACCTTCATAGTTGTTTTTTTATCTTGTTGTTGTTAGAATTTGAATAAAGAAGGGCAGCTGACTCGAGCAGAAACTCCTGTGACCTAGTGAAACTTTTGATTGCAAGTGCTGGTAAATGCATGTGGTCTGCTGTGTTTTGCCAGCAGAGACTGGGCTGCCCAGAGCAGAACCAGAGGACAAGAGTGATGATCCATGTTAGCCTGTAGTACCTCGGGGTTACAGACATGACTAGGCCAGTTGGCTGGGTGAGTCAGTCATACATTTGCCTCTCAAGATAGTTAAAGGGTGGTTGCAGTGCATTTTATAGTACAGGAACCTGCTGAAAAACCTTCCAGACTATAAGTCACAGTGAAATGATATTTAATGTAATGTTTCTCCCCACCCCAAATGCAGCCTTGAAATTCTAGTTAAAGGAAAATGATGAGACTTACTGCAAGACTTACTGTCTGTGTTCGGCGTTTCATGTCTAGTTTTGAAGGTCATTAAGGCAGTACTTTTTTAAAGGCAGCTGTCAGTGTGGATGGTGTGCTGTTTAATCTTTCCCAGTTTTAAAATGCTTTTAATTGTTTTTATTGGTTCTTGTTTTGTCTGCTTGCATTTTCAGAGTGGATGCAAACTAAATGGATAAACATAAAATAATCAAATATAAATGTCTTTTGTAGGTATTTTTGAACTGACGTCTTTCATCGAATACCAAGATTGATAAGATCATGGATATGTATGCCAGGGTTCAGGGCAATCGCATGAAATCAAGAATATCTGTTGAAAAGGTAATTTGCTGTATTTAAATAAAAAAACATATTTCAGAGCTTTTCAATCTAATAATGAACCAAGTAAACTGGTTTATTTAGGTTTTTTGAGTGTGGAGATTTTTTTACTATGTTTTAATTTTGGTTGTCTGCCATTTCAGGGATGCAAAGAAATGGCTTTTGCGTTACACTTTGGCCTATATAGTGTAATTGAACTGGGAGACAGCATAATTTAAGGAAAGGGTGCATGCTTTTGTCTTTCAGTGTGATGCGATAAAATCGTGATGTGATAAAATCATGATGTATTAATTTCCTAGAATTTGCCTTGTTAACGGAATATAGCTTTTATTTTAGAGTAGATTTTTTGAGTTTATCTAATAAATGAAAATATGACTATATAGTCTTCATTGAATTCTGTGAAGCCTGTGTAAGGCCTTACTTGTAATATCTTCATCTTTACGTCTTGGTGTCTTGTCTGGTTTACCCTTGTGTTTACATGAACATTTAGGAAGTGCCTTGGTGAAAAGGAAAATATGTCTAGCACTTATGAAGGATATTAGTGAGGATTTCCATATTAAATTGTTTATTTATTCTTTTGAATTTTTCACTTTAACTTGCAGAACATAAATACTGTTCCTAAAATTTTCTTGCAACTTCTATAAGCACTTAATGAAATGAAAGTTGCAGTTTATCCTGAAGGAACAAATTTATTTATCCAATTGTATTTCTCTAGGTAGTTGAACACAGAGGAGTAAATTTCTAGGTCTTTCTTGGTTATTAATAACTTCCTTATTTGCAAGTTGCTGCAATGGTAAGAGGAGAAACTGAGCAAGGAAGCATCCTATCACGTGAAAATTGCATTATTTGCTTCATAAGCAGATTTTGTTGTTTTAAAGAAACAGTGTTGTCGCCCTGCAGTTTGCAGTTCTGCAGTGTTTTTCAGTTTTGTGAATAGTTTCTCATGTACTCTCTGTAAACATGGCCATGCTGTATTATCTATTCTCTCATGTTTACTTAACTGTCTTCATGTTTTGGTTATTGTCCTTGATGTTTGCATTCCTTTAGTTATGTGATAGACATAAGTTTTGACCAATGATATTCAGAGGAGGAGCATTTCATCCTCCAATCCATAGTAGTTTCTAAGAACATATAAATAAAGATGGAGGGCAGAGGTCAGCCCCTTTTTCTGGCCTCTCCTCGCCCTTACAGGTTTCTATCTCCGTCTCCGCGTCCTTATTTCGTGTCCGAGAGCGACACAGTGTCTGTGGTATATGTCCTGTTTGAACGCAGAAGAAAGTGTTATGAGACAGCCAGGCAGGCAGGCAGTTGTTCCAGGTCCTAACATGGAATGTTAACTGTCATATATTAAGCAGTTTGTAATTAGGGGTGATAATCTTTCACTTTAAGACACATGGTGTAAACCCTTGTATTTTTTTGGTTTATGAGAGCTCTCCAGCTCAAATAGAGATCTTCAACTACAGTCAAGTAATTTGCTTCCTTAACCTGAGCATAAACTTGCTTTTAAAGGACTTTTAAAATCTGCCCTTTATTTGTTTTTCTGTTTCAATTTACTAAACAAAACAAGTATCACCCTCCCTGCCCCACCAGGTTTCTAGACCTATGGGTTACAGAAACATCTTTCTAATAATGACAGTGACCATTGATTCCTCACTGATTCTAATAGTTGCTTAAAATACTACCTCTGTGAACTACTCTATTAATTGCTATTAAGCATTCTGGACTGCGGTTCTAGAAACATAGTTCAACCCTTCTTGCAGAATTCTGCATTTTCCTACAGCCAGACTCCATTGTTTTGATCTGTGGCTGCCTCCTCTTGATGTTTACCTGTGGGTGTCTATTTAGATTATGGTGTGGGACTTGCCTTTTCATGGAGCCAGGCAGTAGGGTGGTCAGAACTGCACTGTGTTTAACCTTCTGTTGATTTACAGAAGATTGCAGTCTGATTCCCGTCCTCTTCATAATACTTTGTCACAGCTAACAGGAATTGTTGCAGTAGTAGCTCTTATGGTATGCATATTTAAAGCGTAAGTTTCTGTTTTTACAAAATTACCTCAAAATATTCTGTCCCTTTAAATATTACAGCAGATGAAATCAGGAAGAGCTGCTTTGTTACTTAGGAGCAGAGTAAGCATGACTGTCCAGCACTGCACTTCATTTCTCTAGAGATTGTGGCATCTTGCAGGTTGTTTGAAATATTAGAAGACAGTTGTTTTTTAAAACACTTCATGAGACCGGATACCTCCTCCCATGTACTGAGATGGATCCTTAGATAATAACTTATTTGTTTGCTGGAATGAAAGGACAATGCAGGTCTTTGAATTGCTCAGTTGAGCTAGAGGTGTGACAAGGATTTCCACTGTTCGCATCTGAGCACCTTGACAATATTTGTGGTTTTCCCCTGGCACAACTTAGTAAATTTGAAGTCTGTGCTTGTGAATGAAATAGGATTTCTTGCAAGACATGGCTTACGAATTTCTGTGAGGAAGGAGTACCAAGTCCTACAGGCCTACCAAGTAGCACTTTATATATTGCTTGGGTGGTTTTTGCCCATATGTCGATGTACACTGGGAGTAGTTGTACTATTTATAAAAACAAATTACATCCTTTTGTTGAAGATGACCTCTTGTCCTTGCGTAAACTGAGTTGATAATCCTGGGAACTTGTTAGTTTTCAGTTTTTAATGTAGTTGTGTCTCCTAGTTCAGGATTGTGAGAGAACTCGCATCATTGTCTGTTGGATAGGAGGATTTCTCTGAAATTGAGTCCAGTCCTCTGCTATCACAAGCACAGTTTTGCTAAGTTTAAGAATATGAAAAAGTTACTAAATATAGCCTCTCAGTTAATGAGGGGTTTAAAACACCTCCCCCAAAACTACTGCTGGTTTTATCTTTTTAAGCCACATTGCAGTAATAACTAAGACTTACTAATTTCAGGCTGAAGCTACTCACAGCAAATTTGTACCTGTTTGTTCATGGATATCCATATTCTTCCACTTAAATAATTTCTTTTGCTGATGTTCACTTTTCTTATTTTTTTACAATTGGTGATCTGTCCTCTGTTAGCACTGTATAAATGAAGGTTTTAGTCTGCTTTTGTATATGAAAGCCTCTGCATTCCAGTGATTATCCTTCATAGTCCTACTTTCTGTGCTTGTTGTGAGTTAATCTTCTTTTTATATGTGGATAATACTGTATGTGCAATTACACAGGATGTCCTTCTGAGTGACTCTGATGTCAGTTCTTTCACTAAAGGAGGCATGTTTGCTATTTTCAGTGCAGTATCATATTGACTATTCATTCATTGCTATGCCATGATCAAGAAGTCAAGTCAGTTCTTTTACTTCCCAGCTTGAGATTTTGCAATTCAATTTTAAAGCTTGCTTTTAGTTTTTAAGGACATACATTTGTGTTTCTTATGGTTGTTTCTTAAAACACTCGTGCTTAGCAAGTTCTTCCTGTGTGATTTGCTATTCTTCTTCTTACCTGATGACACCTGCTTACTTCAAATTATCAACAGTCTTCATCTCATGTTTTTTCCTTGTTAAATTTAATCATGATTATGATGCTTGATATCAGTCTCAAGATGAATTTTGAAGAAGTTGCTTACTGATCTGTATCAACTATTCTAAAACCACCCTCCCTTTATTATCTCCATCCAGGAAAAGTCTTCATTTCCAAAACCAATTCTTTTAGTTAATTCTGTCTTTATCTGTTTTTGTTAACTCTTCGTGTATTTAAGTGATCTACAGAAGTCCACGTAGATGGTATTTTTTTCTTCTGTGTATGTAGGCTGCCTGTTAATTTCCATATCGTTATTATTTTTACATTCTGAACTTTTTTATATTCATTAATGTGATCTGAAAAACACATGTCATTTCATTCCTCCTCATTTTAACTGGATATTTTATCTCTTCAGTTGCATAGTGCCACCCTAGGCTACCAGACCTGCATATAGTCGTGTATGCTGGTTCTTCCAGACCTTAGGGAGATTTTTCCAATTGTTTTATCTTTCTTCTTCTCCACTTCAACTTAAGATTCTCCAAAGTGTTGAATTGTCCTTCACCTCAGTAGCTCCTCATGCCATGCTCTGGTCCTTAGTTACCTTTGTTACCTAACTCTGCCTTTCAGGTGTTAAGCTAGGGAAAGATACTTGTTTATAAATAAGGTGTGTGTAATAGTTTATAGCTTTAGAAAAGCCAACTAGAGAATAACAACGATCTCTTCTCAAACTGGAGCACTGTTGGCTTGCAGAAAATTAGAAGGTCATGTCATACGACTTCTTTTCTTTCCCTAATTACTATTTTGAATGTTGTGACTGATTAAATTATTGTAAAAGCTGAAAATGAGACATTTCAACATGTTTGCTTGGCTTCACGAATTAACTTTTGTACAAGATGAATGAAGGAATTACTGGGGAACAGTCTTTGAGCAATAATTAGTATTGCAGTGGCTTGTAAATTTGGAAGATCCAGAGAATCAGAGAAAGGCACTGTCAGCATATTTTGGAAAGTACAAAGATGTCTTACTAAACTGTGGAAGCAAATTGCAGCTAAACAAGTGGGGGCAAGGGAATAGATAAAAGTGGAAATTGGGTGAACGCTTCATTAATTTATTTCAAATGACCCAATAACTGTCTAAAATACTTTTAAAAATAGTTCAGCTGTTAGTTTTCCATAAAAGTTACTGCTTTGACTTCTTTAGTGTCTCTTGACCTTGGCTGTCAGTATGGCAGTCCAAGCCTTGTTGGCTAGCATTCTGAAATGTATTTTGGCAATTTCAAAGATCCTCAAGTTCTGTTTTGCTTTTGTCTGTTCATTCTAGAAGTGCTTTCCTAATTTTGTGTTGCCATGAGCACAACCACGGTGACACTGGCCCTGCTCTGATAATTTGGCTTTCAATATAGTAGTGTTTAATACTGCTTTTTATACAGAGAAAAAAAAAAATCTTTCTTGAGGTTTAACTGTAATACGTAAGATCCCATTTTACTATAAAGGGATTGTGTTTGTTGTGGGAGTACCAGAAATGCAAAACATTCTCTGTCTAAATTTGGCTATCTAGCACTTCTGCTATTGTTCGAGAAGCTATGCAAATTTGAAATACCTTGTCATAAGTTGGCCACACTGATTTCTCATGTCATTTTTAACAGAGCAGTCTTATAGAGAATAATTAACTGGATTAATAATTTTTAACCATATGGTGTTCTTCTTTGTGTTCTTAACATTACAGTTTGCTAGAGAAGATGAAAATTTTAAATTAAAAAAAGAAAAGTTTGTGGCTTCCTAAAACAATTGAGAGGATATTTTCTTTTTTACAAGCTGAGTGAACCAGTTTTTGTTGTTCTGTAGTCTTATTTGCATTCATAGTGTTGATTCTCTTGTTCTGCTACGCTTTGTTACACTGGGAGAGAGTCTTGGATTCTTCAGCCTTTTTTAGCCATCCCTGGGTGCTTGCATGTCACCATAAGTGTAATTACAAGAAATGTTACAAGAAGTATTTACATGAGATTAAGTTACAGTTGTTTTGTATTCTTCATGGAATGGGAGACAGTGTATGTGGATTTTCTTGGGGGTTTTTGCTTATTTGTTTGTTTTCTTCCCCTCTGACTTTTGAAGCCACCTTCATTACTTTTCTTGGCTAAAATTGCTTTTCATCCTATTTCAGGAAAAGCTGAGGGCTTTTCCTTATACAGGCTACAATGCAGGGAATAGATAGGGTTTAGATTTCTTCTTGGGTTCCTCTGTTCTTTTTTTCCAAGTCTGTGTGTTCTCATCCTTCCTTTTTTTTTGAAATACAGAATGTCAAACTATTTTGGAATAAAAGTATTGCTTGAAAAAAATGTACCTGCTTCAGCTTCACGTCCTGAAGTAAATTTAAACTTCAAACCTGGTGATTTATGTACAAAAAATTTGAAATAATAATCAGAGTAGCAAAACTTGTGGGGAGCAGAGAATAGATGGATGGACTATGTATCTGAAACTGAAAATGCATTTTTTTCTTAATTTTTTTTCCATTGTTTTTCAGAGTTTTGGTGAAAGTATCCTGCACTCTATGAAGTCACTGCTACACAGCAGGAAAGAGTTATGCAATGTATCAGCAGAAGAATGCTTAAATCAGGAAGAACAAGATAATTTTATTGAGGTTTGCCGTAATATTCCCATTTATATATATTTTGTGGCTATGATAGAAAACAGTTTCTCATGACACAGTATGGAAATCTGCATGATAGTGAATAGGAACAATGCTGCAAGTTACTGGACTTAAAATCTGTGCCCCGTATTGTCATTCTTGAATTTAGTCACTGAAGTCTTAAAAAGAGCTGTGACATTTCAAGGTGACATTTCTCTGCTTTGGAGGATTTGTGAAACTATAAAACCAAGATGTGTAAAATAGATGACTTGGGCATCCTGCAGTTGTGAGCACTGCTGTAGTCAAGGTTGTGTGGATGGTATCCTTACTAAGTAGCAGAACACTTTGATTCAGGTCTGAAGATAAAAGCTGAAGCCTCAGAATTGCAGATCTAGACTTGTTTTATGTGGTTACGGATGGGCTGAAAGCTGGACAAGGTCTGGAGAGAAGAGAAGTAGACCTGACAGAATGTGGGACTATCTAGGCAAATGTCAAACTGTAAAGAGGAGTTACTAGAACCGTTTGAGTTACAAGGCTAACAACAACTTCTCCAAAGGGAAAAGAAAAAAGTAAAAGTAATGTGTACCATGTAACTTGTATTGCGGGTTTCAAGACTTCTAATAATGAGTAGTTGACAGGCCTGACAAGGAACTTAGAGGAGGAGAGGATGACCTGAAAAGGCCATGCAGAGGAGCCGAGACAGGGAGAATTGAAGCAAAGACAATTTGAGGAAGTGGTTAGGGGAGACTGATAATTGCATAAGCAGTAGCAAGAGGCAGATTGTGTGACCAGCAGAGATGAATTAGGATTGCCTGGATAACACCAGAAGTTTTGTAACTGAATGGGTACAGTCAGAGGTTGTGACTCTGTAAAACATTTGGGGAGCAGGCAAGAAACTGAATTTGTGAAAGGTGAAAGCGTAACAGATTAACGTAAGGAGAAGGAGCTACGCGGTGGAGCGAAGCCTTGTCTTTATCTGATCAGGCAGACCATGCTTTAGAATCTAGGAAGGTTTTTTTGTCTTGTAGCAAATACCTGACAAATAGCTGGGAACGTTTTGTATGCCTGCAGTGATGGTCCCTGTGGAGAAAGATAGCTGACTATATTTAGTTACCTTATTAGATCAAGCAATTAAGAGCCCTGTGGTTGAAATGTTAAAGGGTCACTATCCTGTCACAGAACAGGTATTTTTTTCTTAGGAAAATACAGGAAAAGATACTTATATGGAGAATGATGTTAAAAAACCTCAGACTTGAGAAAACCAGAATTTAGGTTTTCCTGTACCATTTCCTTCGTACCCATAGCTTAAGATAGCCTTCGAATACAGTGTCTCATACTCTTATTTTTAGTTTAAAGAAAGGGCTTGTGTTACTGATGACCTTCTTATTTCCTTGGCCTACTCCCCAACAACTTTTGAACTGATATACTAACTTCAGGTTCGTTCAAGGTATTAAAAGGAGATTTTTTTTCGGTGAAAACTGGAGTTTGACCATAATGAAGAGATCCAGATTAGCCTTGTCATCAAGGCAAAAGTCGACAGAGTCAGTAGTGGTGTGGTCTCTTTGACAGCTGTCTGCTGACCTCACAGTGTAATATTGCCCTTCATTTGTGTGAAGCTATGACTCCTGCTCACTCCCCTGTCTTGTGCAATGAGTTATCCCATGGGAGAAGATAAGGGTTGGAATCATTATCGTGAGGAAGAGGAAAGGGCATGTAAGAAGACGAAAAGCAGACACCCATTAAAAAAAACAAAGCAAAACTGTCAAAAAACCCCAAACAGCAACAAACTCTAGAGCCTCTCGAAATGTTCTTTAGAGAACTAGATTTTTTCCCAGATAGTTTAAATTGTTTGATATTTTGCTCCTTCTGTGAAGGAATTCAGTTCATGTTGTAGGTACTGTACAGATAAAAAAATGTAGAAGTTGAAGAGTGTCCTGCAGATATTGTGCAGATGAATTGTGTAGGAGTTGAAGAGGAGGTGTAAGAATTGAAGAGTAACATTGCTCATACAGGATTGTGTCACAGTTAACACAGTGAATATGGTACTGGAGAGGTGTCATTTGTCTGGAGCTCTTTGGAATGCTACTGAGAAGCATTGTTTCATTTATGATCTTAGCATACATGGCATAAGGAAGATGTTTACTGGAAGCATGAGATCTTTTTCCCAGCATGACACCCCCTGAAATAAACAAGTCAAAATTTTTCATAGTATGATTTCAGTTGAAAATAAAGTTTGGGGTTTATTTTTTGGTCACACTTTGAAAGGACATATTCAAAACAGAAGTACAGTTCAAAATAGAATTCTGGCCATTTCTTTTTTCTAGCTCTTTACTTAGATATTCTGTGTATGTACAAGCAGGTAGCTGAACCAGTTAATAATATATCAGTATAAACATAGTGATGTTCTTTGGAGTAACTGGAGTAGCTGCTACAAATTTATGAGTTATGGATAAAAATCAGTCTATTGCATAGTGGTGTGAAAAAAATGGAACTCAAGCCATGTAAAACTGAATTTCAAACATCAGCAGAAGTATTTAGTCTCTGTGCTTTATTCCTTATCTACAAAATGGAAGCAAAGTTTATTTTCTGACATCCTCATTTTGAGTGTTTTGAAAATAAATGCCTTGGGATTTTTTTTATTTTTGAGCCTATTGATTTGTTGTTAGGTGGATAATAAATGAGAGCTAAGGAAATCTGGCATTTGAAACATAGTTTGAGTAGTGACTGACTCTCTTCGGTCTGTTCATGTTCAATGGTACAAAACACCTTTTGACAGAAGAGAGGGATGATATGTGATAAAATATCACAAGCACAAGAACCTGAGGTAAAACTTACATTTCTGGCATACTCAAGGTTCCTGAGCCTGGCAAGAACTTTGGTTTTTTTTGGTAGGTTGGATATTTTAATTCTTTTATGTTAGGCTTTGTTTACTTGGCAATGGCATGCAAACGTGACTTAAGTAATCTGTTGTGTCTTGGCCTTAGGCTAATCAATTTACATGGTAAATTGCATAATGTGTTGGCATTGTGCTTTATTCAGTATATCCAAATGTATAACAGTTTATCAGCATAGACAGATTTCAGACTGGGACTGTTTTATATGTGCCCAGCCTGAAGCAAGGACAGATGAGCAAAATCTGATCTTTGCAAAATCGTCTTTATTTTAACAGATGTAATGAGGCTTGTATGTGTTGCTCTGTATATTCCAGCCACTAGAATAATTCCTGTGTAGTGGGTTTTAAATGTTGTATATGCTCTTCAGTCTGATCTGACCTTTCTCAAGTCAAATAGTCTATGTATGACTGTGTGCTACTGTTTGAGCAAGCTGTGCTACCCTAAGGTATGGTTTTTGTTGCAGTAGAATGAAGCTTTAACTTAAAGTCTGCTGAATTTTTAACTCTTAAGTATCTGCAGGAAACAACAAAAAAAAATCCTTACTGTACTTGACTATATTCATGTATTTATTTTACAGATTACATTTATAAGTTTTGGAGAAGAGATGGGTACTGCTTGCTTGCAGGTACAATATATATCTATTTATACTGGAAAATTTCTTCTAAGTAGCACCTAGTTTTTTAAATGGAGGAAATTTGGTGTTCAAGAAATGAAATAGATGTATCATGAGTATTTAAAAGCTTAAGTTTCAAATGTCATTGAAAGTTTGAAAATAATTATTTTAATATGATAATCAGTGTTTTAAATGTATTTACAATGTTACCTGGGTCAGTCTTTGTATTAGGATAGTCTGGAACAAATTAAATGCAGTGGAGGGGGATGATTGATTGTGAGGGGTGTTTGACTGGGAAGGGGCTTGGTTGGTTGTGTTTTCTGTGGGTGCTTTTTTTTGGCTTGGGTTTTGTTGTTATTGTTATTATTAAACACTTGAGTGTATCAGTATTTTGGTTTGTTATCTTATTCTTAGTTGAGTTGTGCTTATTTATATCATGCAGTTGCATGTGTGAAACTAAAACTTCACTGAACTGACCGCTAGATGTGGGGATTAGGAGTCAGGATTATGGTTATGCCTTAAGATGTTATTCTGGATATTTAGATAAGGAAATATTATTGTAAAAGGTGGAGTATAGCAAACTAGGAGGGTTACGATGTGCCATTTTCATAAGTTAAGGGTTTAGTCTTCCTGTGCAATTTACATATCAGTATAAATCATGACCTACATGGTCACAGTAAAATTCCATGTTTCTACTCTGTCTAGATCTTAGTAGATAGAGATTGCTTGTAATAGTTTGCTGATGTTTTAAAATGTAAAACAAACTCTGAATCCATTAGATCAATGTTGCTAATTCATCAAATTATAGCACTAGACATTTTTTCAAGTACGGGTAAGAACTGTTTGATTGTTTAGAATTAGATTGAATTTGGAGAAAGTTGGACAGAACAGGTTTATAGAGTTTTGCTTTAAACCATAGGGATCAGTAGTGTTTGGACTGTTGGAAAAAAAAATGTAAATCTTTCATAGGCCTCTTCTGTGTTAGATAAACCTAAAGGGTGTCCAAGGTCATGTTAAAGACCATGTTTTTGTAATAGAGAGCTAGAACACTGTTCCAGTAAAGCACACAAAGAGCATGTAGAGATCCATTGAGAACCATCATTTGCTGAGGTCAGTGTAGTTGGGTATTTTGTAGGATGTGCAGCTGCTTTTCAGCACTTACAAGATTCCACTTTATGACTTTTAAACATCTTCCAACTATGGACTGAATTAAATCTTGTTTACACAAGCTTTACATCACAGTTTGAGAGAGTACGTGGGGGATAGAGCAAGAAATAGAGGGAAGAAAGGAAAAACTTTACCAGAACTAGCAGCTGTTAGGATTTTGGGGAGGTATGAGATCAAACCCATTGTCATTTGCATGCTATTTCTTTGACTTCATATTCTCAATGTTTTTTCTATTTAAATTTAAATCAGGAGTTGTCAGCTGTTTCTGTAGAGCTTCTAGATGTTCTGAAATCACTCCAGTTGCGCAAACTAAAAGAAAATGAGGCTGTATTTCTAAAAGACATAAAGAAAACCTTGGCAAAACCTTATGTCATGAAACATCAGGTAAAATTTTGTGTCTTCTTGCATCTCAGAAGCATTAAATTTTGCCTCCTAAAGAGCTTAGTCTCATTACACCCTGCCTTGCTTTTGGTTTTGGGCCATCTTAGCCACAGTATTAATACTGTATTTCTGTTGTTTTATGAAAGTAAACTGTGCTGAATTGTTTACAGAAAATAATTAATAAATGTTAATAGTAAATTAATTAATAGTTATGGTGCTGATCCCATGCTTCTGCTAGGCTACAGTCCCTTTCACTGGCAATTTGGAAAGAATATGAAATTTGTCAATTTACCTATCTCTGCTCTGCTGAGATAGCTTTCATCATCAGCAGACTTTTTTTGTTGAAACAGAGGTGCCAAAAATTAAGGGAATGTCTGGTGTTCATAAAACTCAGTGATCGCTTTTCTTAAAAAAAAAAAAATTTAAATGCTGTTAATGATATAATTTCCATTATTTTTATTTCTATATTATTCCCATTATTACCATGCTAATTATATTCTTTCCAATTACAAACATAGCATAGAAGATAAAAGGTACCTCGAAGAAACAGATATCCTATAAACTGAAGTATTATACAGCATATACCTGCTCTGAAATACTGTGTTCCTCCACAAATTTTTAACATGCATTGTTTAATACTTCGGTACATGTTATCATGGTTGTGTTACATTATTGCAGTGATTTATTCAGAATGCAGAAGTTACAAAAATGAGTAAGTCATTCTAGCTATCACTCTACACAAACTGTTGAGTTAATTTTCTTGTATTTAAAATATTTTAAAATTATTTACTTTACATAAAAATGCATTGATGGGATCCCTTGAAGATTGCTTTGTTTGTTTTTTTGTTGCTCTCTTTTTCAAGAATCAGCTTCCTGAAGTGTTTTGTGTGATGAGACTGTCTCCTTCATTCCCAAGGATCAAAGCTGATTATATATTTACCTTGCTAAGCAAGTATACCACAGGCATAAGATACGCAGTGGAAATAAACTCTTCACCAAAACATCAAACAGAGACAACCCATGGAGAAGATGATGACACCAATCAGTCAGTTTCTTCAATTGAGGATGATTTTGTCACTGCTTTTGAACACTTAGATGACGATGAACCTTCAAAGATACAAAGTGGTGGTAAGTTCTTGCACACTTTTAGAAATTGGTATTTGAAATTTAGGCTGTTGGGATTTAATAAGAAAGTAAATGTAAATAAATTGTAATTTTTTTTACATTATGTTTTGTAAAGTGATATCATGCAATTGAAAAATTAATTTTTTGCTCTTTTCACAGCAGCTTACCAACTCATAAACCAAATATTCTTATCTCAGTGTCAGATGGATATCAAATAAAATCTTGTTCTACTTTGTGTGCTAAAAAATACATTAATTTGTCAGTGATCAGATTGGTATAATAGGATTTAAAGAAGATGAAAGATTGCTTTAATCATGAAAGATAAGCTAGTGTTTTGCCACAATAGTAAACCCAGAAGTAGCCATTAAAATCTGTCCAGTTTGCTGTAGTTCTGTGGAAATTCTTGGTTTTGAAGCAATCTCTTTTTACCTTCTTATTTTCTTCAGGTACATGCAGCTTTACTTCTCAGAACCATCGAGATGCTGCTTCACAGACCATTCCTGCTCAAAGTTTAGAAGCTGTTGACTCAAAGATTCTTGTGGGTTCTGCACATCGGAAGTCATCTGCCAGATCTTCTACTTTGATTGATATTTTTGGACTTAAGGAGCTGTCCTCAGTAAAGAATTCAGTTACAACCTCAATTTCTGATCCTTGGATACAAAGGAGTTTCTATAAGCCATATAATCCTTCTGATCAAGGTGTTAATTTTTTACGTAAAACATTGTTTTCTTCCTCTCCAGCTGAATCCTCTGAGTCAGATTGCTCCAGCCCAAGCCCCATCATTTTCTTAGATGAAGAAGGGTATCAAAAAAGTTTGAAGGCAAAACTTCAGCTGCCAAAAATTCCAGTAGTAAAAGATGGCATAGAGGATTCAGACTCAGAAGTAAGTGAATTTTTTGATAGTTTTGATCAGTTTGATGAGCTGGAACAAGCCTTGGAAAACACCTGTAAAATTATTAGGGATCCCATCCTAGGGAATCCTGCCCAGAAAAGGAGGACTGTACATGAAAAATTGTCTTCTGCAAGCATTACAATGAATCCTCAGAAGTTCAAGTTTGATCGTCCCACTCTCCCAGCCAATGTAAAGAAACCAACTCCTCGTAAGCCAGAATCACCATACAGCAGCATCTTTGAGGTCCCGGATTCCCCTCGCCCTGTTAAAACATCAGGGGAAGAGAATGGAAGCTTCTTCAGCCCTATTAGAACATCAGCCTTTAGCCCTCTAGGGAGCTGCGGTTCTTCCGAATGTTTGTGTCGAATTAATCTTGGTGGAGATGGGACAGGTCAAAGTCACCGTGATGCAGCTTATAACAGTTACTCAGCATACGCTGACAGTGTTTCATTTGAAATACTGGGTTCTGTTTTTTTTTCTGAGTCCTCATCAGAACAAGTGTGTGCAGGGAATGATTCGAAGCACAAAAGGCTTACTTTGAAAGAGAAGAAGAGGCAAGCTGCAGATCTCAAAACGAAAACTAGTAAGGAACCAGAGAAGCAAGCAAAATCTAAACATAAGTCACTAATGATCAGAGATAGCATTCAAAAATTTGCAACTGAATTGGTTGAAAAAAGTTTTGGCAGTGCATTTAAAGACCTCCAAAAAGGTGTTTCTTCATGCACAAATGCACTTTGCCATTTGGCTGCGAGGTTGACTTCTTCAGTCTTTCAGATGGCCTTTTATGAGATTGGAAGACGCAGAGCGATCTCACTGAAGGAGCGTGCCATTAGTGGCATAGCAAACTTTCTGGTGAGCGAAGCTATAACTGGTGCTTTGAAAGAATTGCGTCAGGTAAAGAAACAAATATTTACCAACACCGTTGCACGGTTTGCAGCAGACCTTGCTGAAGAACTTGTGTTCGAAGGAATCATGGAAGTATGCCAGTTTTCATATCCTTCAACACCTACTGCACAGCCCTCATCATTTGATTATGAAAATAAAGTGGTAAGATCCTATGCCCGAGATTTGTCTGAATCTGTCATTCAGGAGGCATTTATTGAACTATCTCAGGTTGATGTGACCTTCACAACACAAGCAGCCATTAGTGTTTCCATGGACAATATCAAATATGTGAGCGCAGAAAGTATGTTAGAGTCAACACAGACTTCCACAGTTTCTCCTAATATTAATGATAGGGTAGCACTAAAGCTAATCCAAGACTCCAAGAAGGAATATACAGTACAGCAAGCTCTATTTTGTACCTCTGGTGTTGTGAGTTCAATACCTGTGCCCTTAGCTGGAAGAGCTCTTTGTCAGCAACAGGTTTCCTCTGATGCTTACAAAGCAAAAGTATCCACTGTTCCAAATGCTGATGACAATATGAAAGTATTCAAAGACTCCACTCATCCATTTTTCACAAGCAGAAAGAGAGAGGAGGAAGTTGCTTCTTTCAGAAATATTTATCTAACTTCAGATCGCAGTCAAACTACTGAAAGTACTCCATCACTCTTTTGTAGCCAGAATGATACCAAACTAACAAATAACAGATCTGGAATGAACAATAATTCAGAATTAACAAGTGGGTCAAAAGGCATTAATACTTTCTCTGGAACTATGGTAGATATGATAGTAAATGAAGCTTATGAAGCCATAACCTCATCTAGAGTGACAAAAGCAGTAGAAGAGTATTCAGATTTTTTAACAAGAAAAGTAATAGATAAAAAACCTTATGTGCAAGGTATTTGTGAAGACTCCCCCAAGAGCATGTTTGCAGATCATTTGGCCAAGTATGTCATAAAACAATCTGTGGAACAAAGTAAAGCTGTGTTATGCAACACCAGTGAGAATTTAACATCTAATGTGAGCTCACAGACTTACGGAGATACCAATCAAAAAGAGCAATGTGTGATAAAGAAGCAAGAGGCTGAGAAACAAAGTAATGTTTCTATAATTGTGGAACAACAACAGTTGCCTTTGAATAATCCATGTAAATTTCTTACTCCAACTCATTCTGTACAGAGCTTTTTGGAATCTAAAGATCGTTGGCAGGAACAAAAAGGAAGCAAGATTTCTTCAAAATCACCAGCGCCTTGTTCCACTGTGACTTTTGCTAGACATGTTCTAGATGACTGTACTGACATGGGAAGCTGTTCAATAACATGCTTAAACAAGCCTTCCAGAAAAAGTGATACCCAGGAACTATCAGCAGGAGCTTTGAATTACAGGCAGACTGATTGTTTTCTGCATGCAAGTAGCTTTTCTTCAGAGATGTGTGGCAGTGAAGGTGCTTTGCAGATGGAAGAAAAATCAAGCCTGAAACATGGAAATACCTGTTTAATGCCCAATACACCCCCACCGACTCCTTTAGTACCATGTCAAGGTAGTTCTGAAAGGAACCTAAGAAAACTGTCCAAGAAACTCAAGGGAGAATTAGCAAAGGAATTTGCACCTGCAACACCACCTTCTACACCCTACAATCCATCCATTACTGATTTGTCTGAAACTGAACATGACTCTTTGGAAAATGAGGAATTTATGCTGAAACTCATGCGGTCTCTTTCTGAAGATGTGGAAAGTAGTGAAGATGAAGATCATTCTGAAATGCCCGTTGAGAAGGAGGAGCATTCAGCAAAAACAATTCAGTATGCAGATTGCCTAGCTAGCCACATAATTTCAGTAGCGACTGAAATGGCTGCTTCCCATTTAGGTGGTAAAACAAATGAAAGAGGTGCTGGTAGGCAGGCTCAGTTAGGTATGCAAAAGAAAAGATGCGGATGTACTGCATTTGTAAATATCCCAGAAGAGACATGCAATTCCTTGTGGAATTATGCAGGTGATATGGCAGGAAAAGTCATTAATGAGGCCAAGAAAGTAGTGAAATCAAGGCATTGTAAGCTGTTGAGGTTGAAGCGGGTTAACTGCCAGGTGGATTGCTTGTATCTGAGAAAAGGCGATAAAGATGGTAGTTCAAAAGAATGGTGTGGCCCAGTGCGGGACCAGTGGCTCGGGGAGAGAGATTCATCCGTGCTTCCTTTACCACAAGGTTCAGGCACGACAGGTTTGACTTCCAAGTACCCGAGCTGTGAAAGTGTGACTGACGAATACGCAGATCATGTTATCCGGGTTCTGAAAAGAGAAGGAGGCAATGCTGAGCTGTTGGTGGATCAGTATGCCAGCAGACTTGCTTACAGGTCTATCAAATCAGGCTTGCAGCAAGCTGCTAGAAAAACGAAATTCAGATACAGCAGAAAGACATTTCCTGGGCAAAATGCACAGGTATATGGTAAGCTGGAGCTGATCAAAGCAGGAAATAAAGATGCAGTACAGCAAGTGAAAAGCAGCATTCGTTGCTGTGAAGGCCAAACATTTGAGAGGAGCGCACAGAGAATGGAATGTACAGAGTTGTTACGTTTTTCCGAATCCCTTGCTCACAGTATCACTTGTGATGTCAGGAAGAAACTGAAAATGTCAGGAGCATGTTTGCCAAAGTCTCTAACAGATTCCTGTCTATATAAAAAGACTGAATTTGATGAAGTCACAGGGGATCTCATTAAAAGAAGGTTTTCTAGGACATTTCTTCCTTTCTCCCCAGATCATAAACTCTATCATAGTACAGGTAATATAAATGAAAATGGCTACAGTGAAGGCATAATTCAAGCTATAGAACAATATGCTAGGAAAGTAGCAGATGATACTCTAGAAATGAGTTTAGAATCAGCTGTTTTCCATGTGGCTGAAAACAGAAAAAATGAGGATAAGCTCTCATATACTGAGAAACTGTCTCCTTTTTCTGGAACTGTCTGTAGATGTTGCAGTATGAAGGAACATCGGTACTGTACAGAAAGTATGTCCCATCATCTACCTGCACAAGAATCCTGCATTCCAGTGAAGCATCTTCTTCATACTGGATTGGGTGGTGCCTGTCAAAATTCAAGAGTGTTTCAGCTTGATATTCCCAAAATTCAAGTTGACATAGAACAAAGGACAGTGTTTTCTGACAAGGGGGCTACTGTGGCCGTAGAGAAAGCAGAAAGAGAGCTGAGTCACACAAGTCTGACAGCTGACAGTGGTATTGGACAAGATGGAGTCAGTTTTGCTGAAAGCCTTACTACTGAAATAATGACATCAGCTATGACTAATATTGGTCAGGCAGTTACCATAAGGTAATAATTTTCTCTTCTTTGTTGCATTTTGTACCAGAAAAAGGATTGTTAATACAAATACATGTTCAGAAGGAATTTTAATATATATTTTCTTAGAAAGATACACTTTACATTCTGAATATTTTCTTTTTATTCTTCTGGTTATATTTAAATTACTCAGAACTGGGGAAAAAAGCTTTTTTCCACCTGCATGAGCTTGAAACTGAGGATACTATGTATATCAGCACACATATGTTCCAGTAGGTGACTAGTAAGTGGAACTTACTGTTTCAATTTGAAAATAGTACCTACAGTAGTGAATACTAGTCCTTAATAGGTTTTGTTGATCTATGAGCTGTGACAGAATCCAGATTTGTTTCCTATTTGTAATTCCTCTTCAACATCTCATGCTGGCCAAATGAGCCATTGCTTTGTAGTATGAAGACTTCATTTTTTATTATGGCTGTGTTGTGGTAGTGTCTTTACTACTAGAAAAAAAAAACAAAAATAACCTGCTACTTTAAGAAAAAGCAACTAACTAAACCACACTTTAGCTTATAAAATAGTACAGTAACAAAGGAATTGACTTTTAAATTCTTGTGTATTTAGCAAAGGGTAACATACTTTAATAGGCCTATAAATAGGAAATATTTGCTACAGTAAATTTGTGGCAAACAACTGTTTCCTAAAACAGACTGTGCTGTCATCAGAGTGAAATCTCTTCAGGTCCAAGAGCAATCTTTACCGTGTTGTTTTTTTTTAATTTTGAAGTAATACTTATATTTCTACTTCTTTTTTTTTTTTTGAGGGGAATTCCTCACATTGGTTTCTTTCTCTGGTGTTTAGAGGGACATCATGATGAACAGTAATACTGATCTTTATATGTTCAGTGGCTAAAGGCCACAGTGGGACCGAACTAAACTTTTCAAGGTTTGATGTGAAACACATACATACTAACAGCACAAAAGTGCTCTTCAGTAGTATATTGTTGGTTTTTGCACAGCAGGGTTGAGTCCTTACTCATTGTGTGACAAAAAAAAGAAAATAGTCACATGGTGATGTTTTTCTATACCTATGGTATCAAAGATGATGCTTTGTATAAAAATTCTAGTTAGAATATGCCAGCAACAAAATGCAGGGTTCAAAGAGATAATGTTTATTGTTAAGTTTGTGGCAAGAAGGTGCTATTAGAATTTTGCTGTGACAGAATTTATAAATGTTTCTTATATTGTCATCTAGTGTGTGGTATGTAATGCATATGTTCCTTGAGAAACTGCCTTGTGTGATGTAGAGAACTGGTGCTGGTACAACTGTAAATAAAAATGGGGAAAATGACCTTTTTTATTACCCTGATGGGTTGCAGTTCAGCTACATATTTGTACAAATTCATGCTCATTGGAGCAAAGTGTTAGGAATGATGTGGTTAAGGTTTTCTTTTTAAATAGTGAATGTTACTGTGGCTGCTTGCTATGTGGGAGTAGGATGATAATTTTTCTTGAGCTTCCTACCGCTTCATGTATATATAGATAATCACAGTTTGCACATGAAAATTAGTTCATAACTGCATGTTCCCATTTTGTAAGTTTTTTTTGGGTTGGGTTGTTTTTTCGGTTTTTTGTTTTTTAATAAGGAGTTCACACTTCTTTAAAAGAATTTTTAAAAGTGTCTTCTAAAGATTCACTATTGTGGGGTGTGGTTGCTTTATTGGTTTTTGGATTAAAAAAATCAAACTTATTTCTTGAAGGGAAAAATTCTTTACAAGTCATGCATTGCTACACTTTCTTGAGGGAGAAAACCAAATCTTTTTATGCAGAAAACTTTTTTTAAAAAATGGAATCCTAATGTTTTAGACACCCGTTTATACTTAAGCACTTTGCCTGTGGTAGCAGACCTCTTAGCTGCTTGTACTGAAGGCAGGCTGGAGAAAATAGCCAAACTGTCCTATGGTGAACAAGTTCAGAAATGGTAAGTCTTCTGCTTGAAAAGTGTACCTCGATACACAGTCTGCAAGGCTACAGTGCCTTCTGTGCTTTATATCAAATAGTATTCCAAACGAGAGAATTCTTTGTACCACTCCCTTTGACTTCTAGTGAAAGAATTCCAAATAGCAATCCCTAACCTAAGCCTGTTGATGTGTCAGATTCATTTGGTTGCACTATTTCTTGTGTTAAGAACAGGGCACAAATTAAGGGACTCCCCACCTTTTCTTTTCCAATGGAATTTAATGTCTTTGGAATGGTGTTAAATTGCTGTGAATGAACTAACACAGATCAACATGAAATGCAGTGATGTTTTTGTCTTAAATTTTTGTTCAGCTCTGTTGGAAGAGAAGGATTTCACTCTGTTGAATCTGTTGTTAGCCAGCAGATGAGTCTTAGTATTGGTGATGATAGCACTGGGAGTTGGTCCAATCTAAGTTTTGAAGATGAACATCCTGATGAGAGCAGCAGTTTTCTTCACCTAAGTGACAGGTAATTATAAAGATGTTAGTATAGTTAAACAGCTACCTTGACATCAAATAACTTGTCATCAAGTGTATTTCTCCTAGGGTTTGGGGGAGAAGAGATTATTTTGTCTTCAACACAATGACTATTTTATTAAAAATGGCTATAATATTATGATTTTGTTATCTTACAAAACATTGGCCATGAATGTTCATACTCTGTAAAATATGTGGAGTGTGCATTGTCATTGATGCCAGGGAGTCACATCAAGTAAAACTGTGCATATAAAATTTAAGTATTAGCAAAAGGTGTAAGCATTTTAAAAACAACCACCTGGTGTAAAACACATCTTGAGAGTATTGTTTATAAGTTTTCATCTAAAATATTAAAACTTAATCCTTGAGAAAGTGTTTTATATAGATTATTTTTGAAAAGAAGTAATAGTAGCTTAATTTGCATGATGAGCTTTTACAGCTATTTTTGTCTTTTTGGAGACTGGAATTTATAACCTGCTTTCACTGACATTGGTGGAGTATTTATATACTGCTAACCATGGATTGGAAGGTGTGTAATATCGGAACTTACCTGTTCAGGGTAGTAACTTTTTCTACAGAGCTTCTTACTACACTGTCCCTAGCTGATTGATAACTAACAAAGATTAGAATGGAAATCCTAAAATCTGCAATGTCTCTGCCTGTTTCCAGGGAGAATTATATTGAGAATTGTGGCCCGAACTTCTATATAAGGAATGGATGAGGAACGAGTATACTTAATTTTTTATGATTGATATAACAAAGTTTAGTATTTCTGTTGAAGAATAGCAGAAATGGGAGAGAGATTTTTTTCTTTAGTTAGTACTTCCAGCATTGGTGAGATTAAAGAAAGTATGGGAGATGTGCTTGCTTAAGTAATATACAAATAGGTTATTTGGTACCAATGTGAAACTACTCAATTAAATGTCTGCAATATTTGTTATTTGTCATGTTTTGCTTAACTAAATAATTTAATAAACCTCTACTATAATTTATCACTCATACACCTTGATAATTTTGTAAAATAATATGTTAACTTAGAGTTATTTTAGTAAAACATTCTCTTGAACAAGTGAAAATGATGATGAAAATCCAAGTATAAGGAGGAATATTCACTGTATTGGCAGTTACAAATACACAATAAAATATAGGTTAGTTGATAATTGGAAAAAGTATAAAAAAAAATTCTGGACCAGTAGTGTCCATGTTGTATTTGTTATTTGTTTATCATTCCCAAAACAGATGTAAATGAAAAGAAGGTAATTCATATAACTTGGAAGAAAATCTGTGGCTCATTAGAGAAAGAGTGGCTGGAATTAACATGTTACTCATAGAAGGGGATGCATAATTTGGATGTGAAGGTGTTGATGGAGGAAACAGGCATGTGCAAATTGATCACCTGGTTTCACTAATTGTGAACTAATTGTGGCTTGGTAACAGCACCTGTGTTCATTTGTGTTGCTGAGGTTTATCAGGTGGAAGGAAGGCTCTCAGGATTTGACCTGAGTAAAAAAAAGATTCCCAGGAGGAGATCTGTAACAAGACCAGATCCAGTAATAACATCCTGTTTTGGTTTAACCCCAGCTGACAACTAAGCCCCACCCAGCCAGTCAGTCACTCCTCCCAAGGTGTGATGGGGGAGAGACTTGGAAGAGTAAAAATGAGAGCACTCATGTGTTGAGATAAAGACAGTTTAACAGGTAAAGCAAAAGCCATGCACAAGCAAAACAAAACAAGAAATTAATTCACTGTTTTCTGTGGGCAGTGCCATTAAGATGAAAGTTATTTAGAGAACTTGGTAGTTAGTTATGCAGGGAAGTGCTTGTGTCTTCTGCTTTTCATGCCTAAATCTAGTGACTTAAATTTAGAATTAAAAAGGTCTTAACCTTTCTCTATAGTTAATATGTAGGTATAAGCATAGGCATAGACATAGGCTTTTCATCCAGCATCCAGTATGGGTTACAACTCAGAGCAGAAGACTCTTGCTTTTCTTGTTATTCTTCTGCTGGCTCACGTTGAAAAGCTGCATGAACCATTACAGAGGCATTATAATGCCTTTGTCTGTTCATTGCTTGTTTTGTGGTTACAGGAGTTTATTTTAAAGACTGTTAATTACAAAAAGGTCTTGTCCCTTTCTCATACCTCATTGTAATAACATGGTTCGATATATATGATTATTTCAGACCAAGATTGACCTCTGTAAAGTGTATTAAGTCTCTAACCTAATCAGAACAATAGTGTGCAGAGGTTACTCTGTTAGATTGCAAATTCTTTATCCTTTAGTCTGAGAACCAGGGGAGCTTTTACTTCTATTTATGTTCTGCATCTAACTTTCAGTGAAAGAGGCTGTGTGAATGCGAAGTATTGATATCAATATACTATATTAATTTTTTTTATACCTGTAATTAAACCATTTTAAGCCAAATTTAATACTTCATATTGAGTGTGAAAGTCTCACACAGTAGCTTGAGAAATGGTTGTTAGACCAGGTTTTCATTCTTTACAAGCTGGTTTCTTCAGAAGCTTCTGCTCTTTGATTTTCTTTTTTCTTGTTTGCATAACAAGAGAACTCTTTGAATTTTCTTGGACATCTAGTCTAAATAAGCAACAGTGTACTGAATGAAGCACTTGCAACTTCTTAGACTTTTTTCATGTTACATGGGTGTGTTTATATTGCAGACTTGCTAACCTGCTGTTACTTCACTGTTTTGAAATTAGGATCTGATCAGGCATGCTGGAGAGCAAGGGGCACTGATAGGTGATAATGTTACTGGCAAACACTTGAAAGAGATCAGTGTCTGTCTCTTGAAATGTTTTCTTCCACCATTTTGCTATTTGCCTTGAGTGGTATGAGTGGAAAAGGGCTTCAACAGTCACATAAAACTTAGGTGAAGAAAACATTTTCTTGCACCAGTTGTTGTCTGCAATTACTCCATGTGTTCTTATGCCATCTCTAGTACACAGTCTACTTTCTTGAAGAATGCTGGATATTTGGAAGTCCTGTTCTTGGAAGGCTTCCAGATATGCTCTGGGGGAGGTATGAAGTTGGGGAATGGAGACTCAATCATATGAGTTGCTCAGTCTTGTACATATTGACAGGCTTAACAAACTACGCTATTTATAACGACTAAAATTAACGAGTGTAAGAACATGCTCAGTTTTTTCAGTTCTTTGCATTGGATTGAATATAGTCAAAGAATAAATGCAGTACTTCTGTGAACTGTGAATGAAGTAAACTTTTTAGTATTGTTTTCATAGATTTATAAATCTATGAAGTCTATCTACCCTTTTTTTTAAAGATAAACTTACAGAACAATATTCAAAATTTAAAAAATTTGCTCTAGGAATTCCTTCTCATCAGGCTGTTGGAGATTGTTACTGTTTTTTTGGAGCGAAATGGAAGGATTTTGTATGTGAAGTTGTCTTCACAATGCATAATTTTATTAACTCTTAGTGCTCCTTAAGCAAATAATACAGATGTAATCCATATTCTTATGAGTAATCCTTTTGAAATTGTTGAGCTTCTATAAATAATAAGTGATGTGCTTAGACCTGAGGACAGAATTCCTGCTAGCATTGATCTGGAAAATTAATGAGTACAAATTAATAGTTTCACCTGTGTACTGAAACCTGCTGGTTTTGGACTATTGTGCACTTTGCTGCTCTGGATAGCACTGAGAGTCATGTTTGTTCCAGCAAACCTGTCTAGAAAGTTTCAGTGCTCTTGCATTAAATGTCTTGACAAAAGAGTTGTAAGGAAAATGAAGGTTCTAGTTTGAGCTATTGTTCTTTTCTAGTTCAGCTGTCTTCTCTTCTTCTCCTGGCAGTAATGGTAACAGCAGTAGCTGGAGCAGTCTTGGTTTAGAAGGGGATATGTATGAGGAGAATTTATCCTTTCCAACATCAGACAGGTTGGTTGAGTTGAGAAATATAAACCAGATGGGTTCCTCATAATTAATGCATGAAATCATCATTTTTGAAAATAAAAATACAGTGCATTTTTTATGCTGATACATTATTCACACTTTTCTCATTTAATCACAGTATGGTTTTTTCATTAATTAATCCACGCTGAATGATTAAATTTTGCTGTGCTAAAACTGATGAATGTGTTTTGCTTGCAAAAAGGTCCCTTTTTTGCATGTTCTTGCCTGCAGTTTTGCAAGTCTTTAGATTTAGTTTTTTCATGCAAACTAGAGCTTGCTTCCTACAGGATTTCTGGGGTTTTTTCCCTTTAGCTTGTGTAAACTTTCAAAATTGCTTAGTAATTGGTTTTTATAGACCACTTATGGCTTACCTTTAGCAGTTCATATCTGGGACATAAGATGGCTCAACCTTTTCACATATGAAACAAAACTATTAAAATCAATAAGTAACACCTTTAACACCTTTGTCTTGTTTTTCTCTTCTCCCTTCTTTTCCTAAGAGCAAATCTTGTGAAGTTGATAAGTCTGTCTACAACATGAAATGGTGTGAGAAGCAAAGCTGCTTTTTATGATCACTCCTTAATTCTTCTATGATCATCCTGTTGTTTAACCTTCATTACAGTCTTAGGATTTACTACCTTTAGTACATTTATTGAATTCATATTTTTGTTTTCTTAATTAAAATACAGTGATGGAACAGAAGACAAAGATGAAGATTCCAAGAATGCTGTAGAAGGTAATGTCTATACTTCTGTTCTTGTCCTGTGCACTCTACGTTAATTATTTTGTTAATTCTTTGCCTTTGGAGTCTGCAAAGCAAGATGATAACTCTATTATCCCTATTCATCATAATGAATGTCAGTCAAGTGTCAGAATGTACTCTTAGATTAATGCCCTACATAATCCTCTTAATGCACTGAAATTTGCAGCCTTTGGGAAGTGCTAGTTACTGATGCTCATATGAATTTAATAACATAAGGTAGGGAACTTTGATCAGCTTGTTGAAAGCAGGAATTTATATGCATAGCTTAACTTTTTTTAACAGTATTTGGTAAGGAGCCATGGCACTCATCTGCATGGTTGCGTTCAACATGCTGAAGAAGTTACTCAAACTGGACACGTTGATCTTGGGAGAGAGTCATGAAAAACAATAAAAATCTTGGATTCGATGCATTTGCTATTCTCTCTTTCTTCTTAGTGAAGTATAACATAGGGTCTGTCCAGAACCTTGTTACAACTTTGTGGTTTGTAGAAGTTTTCTGTCCTCTGGTTCCAGTCTGATTGATGTGCCAGAGGCTGTTAACTGAAATGAAAACAGCCTGAATACACCGTGTGTGAAGATGGTTTTAAGATGAGCTGATGTTAGAACAAGTTGTAACAGAGCTCTTCTTTGTGTTGGGTATATTCTGAAGATAAAGTAAGCGTTTCCAGAAACCTCTGCTACTTCCTTACAGAGGATATTCAGCCTTGTTGCACGTATTCAAGTAATCTTGATATAAGCAGAAAGATGTGTGGGTTTAGGGTTTTTTGGTTTGTTTGTTTTTTTTTTCCTCTCCTTTTAAGCTCCTGGAATATGTATATAGATGACCAACATCTCTTAATTTTATTAAATTAGATGTGACTGTAGGGATGTAAGAAAATAAAACTAAATTATTGTATTTTTTCCTCAGAATAATTAAAATATTTTCTGCTCTGTAGGTTTCATCTACTTTATCAATATGTCATTGCTTTCTTTTGGTCTCAACTTTTAAAAGTTCTGGCATCTCAAATACGCAAATTGCTCAATTAGAATAGTGATTGGATTTTTTCTTTACACAGTTTAGATGTCACCTACTGTCTGTAGTGCAACAGACTGCTTTATACTGTATTAAGGATTTTCTAGTGAAAATTTTCCCATGAAAGTTCCTCACCTTCTCACTTTTGTTTTGAAAAGGCTCTTTCTGTTGTGTCATTGTCGGACTGTTGCTAGGTAGAAAACCTTTGTACCTGGTCTTGTACATTTGGAAGTTCTCTTCATATCATACCTGGAAATGTCTGGCTTTTTCTAAGCTGACTGTGCCTTGTTCACCAATGAATTTGAATCAAAGCCTTGTTATCGAATGTACATTTATTTTACAAAAGACTAAAAAATGTACCAGAATTTCCCAGCAATGTTACCACAATGCTTTCCACCCACTGTCATAATTTTTTTTTTAATAGTTCTTTCCCCTGTAAAGAAGTTAAATTTTGGGGCTCCTAGACAAATACTCAGTTATCCATTAAAAGAACAGTTTTGTTTGACAGTTTTGCTCGTTAATTTTCTCTTTCTTTTACTTCCTGGGGGAATCTGTTTCAACTTGCTTGACTTTGCCAGTTAGGAATGAATACCTTACGTACCTCAGTTTTCATAACCTTAGTTGGAAGAGTAGTGAGATAGAGGTAAATTCAGCATGGATATATGTTTTTGTTGCAAATACATTCCGTGTTTCTAGAGTCAAGTTCAGTAGTCTGGAAGTAGTGACTTCAACTTGGAGAGCACTATGTACATGCCTAGTTGTTTCTGGGAGTGTGACAAAGGATCTCTGTAGTAGCTGGATACAGAAACTCACCTTGGGAGCAGAAGATGACAATGCTGTAGTTCCTAAGTGTTATTAACACAACTGCTCTTCCAGTACTAATTTTTGGAACTTCTGGTAAAAGAAGTGTTAAAAAACTGGATATGCCTCAGTAAAACCAGCAATATATTTTGGAAGAATTCAAGAGGCAGTCTGATCAGTACAGGAAACAATTCAGAAATACACACTTTTTAAAATCACTAGATGAAGGCATAGCAAAAAATAGCAGCTGGAAACAGAAGTAACTGATGGACCATGTGGGAGCCACTGCTGTTCAGTTTATGAAAGTCTGTGCTAAATTCCTTGTCATTTGAAATGTACATTATAGTTTAGGTATCTTTTAATACTCAGCTATGTTTGCACGCAGTTGTAAATGGGATAAACAGTCCTTTCTAATGGGAAAGTGCTGAAACACTTGAGACCAGTGTAATTTTTTCCTTTCGTATTATCTGTGTGTACTAAATTGAGTTTTTTTAAGATAATATAGTCTATAAACAGGGAACTACAGAGATTTTTTTGAGACAATTTGAAGCTATAGATTTGACGATTTTATATTTAATGTTAGGTTTGGAGCAAATCCGAAAGACTTTATCAGTAATGAATATTGATCTGGAACCAAATCTCGTGGACCCCCAGCTCAGAGCAGCACTCCAGTGGTTGGCAGCTTCTGAAACAGAGGTGTCTGATCTTCACTTTCGTGACACTGCTGCAAGGGAATTCGTCTTTGTAAGTACTCGGGTTTGATGGATGGTGGGAAGGGGGAAGGATTTCTTTGACTTCCATTTGCTCTGATATACCAGCTGCAATTACTTTATTTGCTATTCACTGCTGAGGAAAATCATTGTCTAAATCCTGAGAGGTCAAAGCAGAACAGCCTGTTTAGTCTGTGTATATGCCATACATAAACCAATATTCTTCAAACCTGTTTGTTTCACTTCTTTTACAAGTGTTTTACTCCAAAAAGGATGCAATTACAGCATTTTTGCTTGGTGAAAATTTTATTTTTTCAAGCATTTTTAACTTAGTATTTAATTGTCTATAAATTGAATCTTTCTGAGAACTTCGTAATGCAATTTTTTTTTCTAACTTTACATGTTCTGCCTAGGGTTTTGGTTTTTTTTGATAGCAAAGACACATTTTTCATGTTAGAAAGAAGTTTAGTTTCTAAGTAAATATTTTGTCTTTATTCTGTAAGCAACTGAATCCAAAGCTATTAAAAAGCAGTCTCAATAAGATTTTATTCTTCGGTGCCTTTATTTTGGTTTTATAGATCAAACTTCCAAAGCACTGGGCTTTAGCAATTTGTGTCTATTTGGAAAGGCTCAGTATTTTGGTATGCATGCTGTCCTGAGTATTTCCATCAGAAATGTATTAGAGAAACTTATTATTCCTATAAAGTCATAAAGACTATTCTTTCATGGCTGCACACCAAACTACATATGGTAATCTGGAACTTCTTACATTAAACCTGTATTTTTTAATCAACCAAGAAATTGGTTGGTTATTGAAACCAGCTTGGTTGGTTGGTTATTGAACTGGTTATTGAAAGGCTAACTTAATAGATATATAGGCATTGTGTCTAATGATGAGGCTCATAGGAATTATAATTATCAAATATTTATATTTTGCGACCTGGTAATGTGAAAAAGCATTAATGTGATGCCATTATTATGATTTTAATGATTAAGATCTTGGCAAAAATGACTTAACGTACTTACCAGTATATTAAGGAAGAAGAAGCTTGTTCTCAGTTCTGAAATTTAATATTGACTCTTCAGCCTGGGGCTTTCCAAAGCTTACATCATAATTTCAGGTGAAAAGGGGAGTTACTGGGAGGTGAGGGTCAGTATGACAAAACAGACTCCCAGAGTTGGATGGATGTGTGCACCTATGGTGCTTAGTTACTGTGGACTTGTGGTAAGAATGTGAAAGGTACCTAGAGGCCAGTCCAGACTGTACCTGGTCTGAATTTTCCTAAGAGAGGCTGCTCCCTTCGTAGCACGCAAAGAAAATGATAACTTTGGGGTGTTTTTCTGCATATGTAACTGTGGAATGTGTGTGTTTGATTTTGAGAATAGGAAGTTTTGCATTGTTACTTGAAATAACGCAGAAAGTTTGGAAATGTGTTTTGGGCATATAGTGTTTCTTCTTGATTAAGGTTTATAAGTGCCTTAACACAAAGAAGAAAATACATCACCTTTTATGTTCTCTCATGCTTGGCTAAGCATTCTCAGAAGGTTTTTTGATGTGAATGAGTTGGGGTTAGGGATTACAGTCATTCTGACCTCATGAGGCTTTTTGCCTTCTTTTGAAGATCTGTTCATCTGTTTCATGCTTGTTGTAAATACTCGGGTAGGATAGTGGTAGGACCCATGAGTGTGTATGTGAGACACCTGTGTCTCCATTGCAATATAATACATAAGACAGAAAACAATGGCAGGTGCCTCTTTTTCTAATTTTTGCTTGAGTCTCTCATTCTTTGGCGAGCTCTGAGTTAAGAGACTACAAAGTTGTGGTGCTGAGACGTGAGCCAATGCTGCAGGACACACAGGAAAGATACTGCTTGCTGTGTATCTGAGCGTGACTCCAGCTGCCTTAGTAAGAGGATGTAGCGAGAAGAGCACTCTGGAAAATAGCAGTGCCTGTTATGTGTGCCCTCCTTAAAAATTATAATACTTTTCTACTTGACGCTTCAGTCATCAATTGATACTGAGTTGACACCTGAAAGTAAGACCTTTAGGCAGGCAGTAGTCAGACAGTCCTGAAAATGCTCCAGTAGTTAATTGTTCCACTTAGTTTTAGAGATTATTTTTAGTTCTCCAGATACAGTTATGTTAAAATAAATTGAAATTTTGTTTCTCTCCCCGGAGGCAGAGAATGATTACCTGTTTTTTATTCCATCTCACTTCCCAATTGGAATGATCTCTGACCCAGCCCGAATTAAATTGGAAATAGTCGTTCCCGGGTCTGTCTCTTGTAAGGCTGAGCGAGCCCCTCCAGAGGGCGCTGCAGCCCAGCAGGAAACCATCGCCGGTGTCCTGGTCCCTCGGCAGCCGCGGGTTTGGGGCATCTCTTGGGTGCCCTCGGGAGTTACCTCGGCTTCGTGGGGAACCGGCCCGGGGTTAGAGCACATCGGAAACAGCTATTTCCTGTATAAGCAGGTGGTGAGTTCTGGAAGGGAGGAAAGGCTTGTGTTAGCTTATCACAGCAGGGTAACGAGCCACCACTGGGATGTGGCTGCGTAAAAGGCAAAAGTACTCCTCGCATGTGTCAGGCAGGGTATTAGTTGCTGCAGCTGGGTATGAACTCTTACTTAAGGGTACATGTTACGCTCAGCAAGGCAGAAAGAAGTTAAAGAAGTTAATACTGTCTATGAAACAAAATACATTTGTTAGGAGGGATAACAAGAAACCAGTAAATTAGAATAGATACTTCTTGACTTCTTTGAGATGTCTGATAATGTGGATATGCAAGTGCCTGGATTAAAAGATCTTGTGTATTCAATTTTTAATCAGACCTTACCTAGCTGTTATAAGATTCCTATTTTGAGTATACTCTAATTAATTTCACTTGTGTGGCAGTAAGAAACAGATTGGTCATCTAAAGAAATAGTGAGATTAAACCTAAAATTAAAATTTAGGTGCCAGCGCTGTAGTTTTACCATGGTGGAAAACTTCTTTGGACAGAAGTTTTATATTGTATTTGCTGAAGTAGGTATTTGGACATTAGCCACACTTTCCTCTGGCAGAGGAAAAAAAAATGACCATACTTTTATAAACCAATAAACATCATTTACAAAATTGCATGTTGTAGACTATAAAACTCCTACTTCCTGTGCTCTGCTTTAAAATTCACAGAAATAGCTACAGATTTCGGTCTCTTCTTGTATAGAAAAGATGTCTTTTTTTTTGCCCTGAGAAAAGTTTCCAGTGTTCAGAGTAAATTATACTCAGGATTAGGGAGGATTTTTTTGCTTGTTCAAGGTAATGGTTTTCTCAAGAAGTTAATTGTTTGATACATGTTTTTATGCCCATGTTCCTTCTGTCAGTTCTATCACCTGCCTTGCTGCAGTTGTAACATCAGCTAGGTAAAGAAGCAGGGAAAGATTGTCTTCCTTTTTATTTTTTATAGAACTTTACATTGCAATCTGACAGGTCTCATAGTAGAAACTATATGAATTTTTAATTTTGTAGCTGTGAAAAATATTTCCCTGAACACTGTGTATGACTTTTTTTAAACTTAATATATGGAATGTCTTGGTAGGGACTATAAAAGGGAATAAAAATCTACTAAAAAGCTCCAAAGAGTAAGTAGGGTGTCTAAACTGTGTTTACTAAATGCCGCATTGACAGGTGTCCAGAAAGCTACAGAGAATAAAGTTTGTTTGTGTGGGTGTTCTATTTATTTATTTATTTATTTAAACTAAAAGTTGTCCTGGGCAAGCTGTCAAATTCATTTTTTCATTAGGGTAGACTTTCTTACACATATAGCTGAGCTTGACACATCAGCAATGGAAGATTTTTTTGTTTGGATCTTGGGGGAAAAGAAGTGTTTTCAGCTACACTGATCTCTGCTCCTGAGTGGTAGTTTAACTTAATCATCACCTTTTCCTCTTCTCCAAGATGTTGTAATTTCCCAACTCTGAAGACACTGTTTTCATTGAGGGTAGTGTCTGTGCCACCCCAACCACACTATATGTTGTGAAAGGAAAATCCACATCCTTTTATTAAGACAGAGTTTTGTCTTTTTATACATGCATTATTGGCGTAGGAGGGGTGGCAAATGTCTTAATCTTGTGTTCAGAATTTCCTGTTTTCTGCAATCTTGATGAACCACAACCCTCATACCTGTGGCACCACATAATTTGAAAATGGTGCTCCCTCCAGAAGAAAGTTTTGTGAAGACTGCCCTAAAGAAAAGTGCTTGATTCTTGAGGAAGTTTTTGTTTTTATAGATGTGGGAATAATGATTAACTCATTACAACTGATCTCTTATGACCTAATGTTTCAAGAATAACTTCTGTAACTATATCAGGATGTCCCAGTCAAAATATTTTGTTTTGTGTTCCCCTGTCTCTCCTTTAGCTTTCCAGAAGACTGAGAGAAAGAGATTGGAAAGTTGGAGATCTCTTGCAAGCAGTGCTGAAATATTGTGAAATGATAGAGAAAGCATCTGATGGAGATCAAGCTCTGAGTAAATCTTTGGTCAGTTGGCTTCTGGAAAATGTCTGAAAAATCCAAAGATGCAACACTCTTCACTTCATTCCTCTTCTGAAAGGAGACAGAAAGAACACAGATGTGTAAAGTAAAATTCGACTAGTGAGTGTTTAAGTAATAGTCAGCATTAAAAGACTTTGAGGTGAAAGTCAAAATAGCTGTGCTGTGCTTTGTGATACTGTGCACATGGTATGTTTATTCAGTCCATAATCGGTGTTGTCCACCCACGCATAACTTGTATTTACTGCTGTGTCCATACCACTGAGATGTTTATGAACAACCTTTGTCTATGATGATAGTCTGCAGGAGACAGTCTCAGACATGATATTCAGGATTCCCATTGTGCCAGGATAGCTCTTTCTCCCACTCTTATGTGTGCTATATTCGCAGCAGGACTAAGAGCACTGATTTCAGCAAGAATCTGCTCTGGAATACCTTGCTGCAGACAATGGAAAAAATTATCCGTCTTGGCCAGGTATTACATGCCCAAGAACAGCATTGCCAGGAAGAAAATTGTGACCTGCCCGAGCAGCCACTTAATACAGTCTGGCTTCATAGCCACCTTTATTTATCAGTTTTAACTTTATATGAAGATGGGAGAGTCTGCTCTGAAATTGCTGAGGTGCAAATGCATGTTCTCCTTTGTTGACTCCTGTAGACCTGGTAACTTCTGGTAGAAGGGCAGAATGAGAAGTTGAGCATAATTTAGTATGTAATTCTTCAGCAAGGTTTCCTGAAGCTTGCCAATCAAATTTAAATTGCTACATTTTTTACTGAGGCTTTTTGTATGCAGATACTTCTATGACACTAGTTCTGTGTCAAAGAATTTGTACATCAGTCTCTCACACAGATGTGTTAAAAGTAGAAGAGAGAAATTTCTGAGGATTTTGGCCATCTTTTTGACTAGTTTTAATTCTTCAATTCAAAGCAGCCACATACGAATTTTCTTTTCAGTAATAAAGACAATTCTGTTACTCACGAGGATGTGTTTAGCAAAGAAAGCTAATAAAAATGTAAAGGGGAAATTTCTTGCAAATTGATTTTTCATTTTTGTTAACTACCTTCACTGAAGTTTTTTAAAGGCAGTTTTAATTGAATATTTTTAGCAGTCTTGTCAGGTTTCTCATCAATGCTGCTGATTTGCCTTTCTGTCTGAAGGGAAATCTGGACCTTTACTTATCCTGTGGTTTCAAAGTGTTTTTTGGGATTTGTTTTTTTATATATCCTTTGAGAGGAAAAGGCATATGCTGGTAATTACCAGGTTACCACCTAAAACTTGGCAAATAATCATAGAGCATTACTGATTTTGGATGAACAAAAAAATCTTAATAGCTTTTTCGTAGAAAAATATACACTGTTGATGCGGTGTACAAGTTTGTGATCCCAAACAAGGAGATATATGGTCTCCAAATCTATTCCTGAGTTTTAATGGCATATGTACAGTTCTGATTTCCCCTATCCCAGGAATTACTATGAAGTGTCACACTGGTAAACTCAAGAGCATTGTTCTTGCAGTGTCTTTGTGTTTCAGGAAGGCATTCCACTGGCCTTTTTGCAGAGACCTGGTTGGTTGTAGTCCTCTTTTGTCAACTGGATTTCTGCCTTGTATCTCACAAAGTTCACCTTTCTCACAGAGCCAAAGATTTTTCATGTTTTTGTATATGCACGTACATGTGTTCACACATGTGAATACACACAGAGATATGTATATTTATCTATATGTGTATGAGATCTCACCGATGTGAACTCCTAGTGCAGACTTCTACCACTAAATTAAAATTCTGTTATGGTCAGTTTATTTCCTCACTTCATATATCATTTCACTGATTGAAAAATCTGTGTATGTGACAAAAAGACCAAAAGCCATTTCAAGGTCTTTTGTATTGTTATAGGTAATACAATCCAGGCATCAGGAATGACTTTTCTCCAGAGCCCAAAGCATGTCAGGGGAAGTTATCTTAATTCCTATATTTGGAAGATGGGCCTAGTAGCAAATGTTTTTTAACTATTGTAAATATGTCGTCTGGATTTTCTTTTCCTCTCCCAACCCCCATATTCCTTTCTTCCTTTTTTTTTTTTTAAGGTTGATTCTCAAAATTGTTTTAGACAAAAATTTGAAACAATTCTCTGAGTGTAACACCTTCCCCTTATCACAGCTATAATATACTTTTACAAATTTACCTATAAAATAGAAACGTCAAGGAAATAAAATGCTAAAAGCAGTGCCTCACGACTACATTTTGCTCACCAAGAGGAATTTCAGGGCATGAGGATATAGTGTAGTATAGTAAAGTGTTTCTGTACATTGAGAAAGATATTGAAGGTATTGTAAATGTACAAAACCATACATTTGAAAAAACCTACAACACAACCAACAAAAAACACTGCAGAAACAGCCATTTTTTAACTGGTTTATTCAGAATGTTGGATTTTATAAAGTTGGTGAAGTGCTTTTTCTTTTCATTTACTTTTGTGGAGAAAGGCAGAAGATTGCACCGTTCACAAAGCTTACAATTACTCAGAAATTTAAGTAGACGACAGTTGCACTGAAAACTATTTTTATAAACAGAATCTTGTTTTCAGACTGGATCAAATATGTTGTGTAACTATTGATTGGTGTTATATTAAGGAAGAAATTGTTTTATTAGCCTTTGAGGAAAGTAGCATAGTTTCCAAATTTTTGTGAGAAAAAGGGAATAAAATACTTCATTTTTACTGAAAACAAGCAACAAAATCAAACCGGTTTTCTACACAAATTGTTTTTAAATTGTTCTGAATGACTTGACCTTTCTCCTTCTGTATGAAATTAGGAAAGCATTGAACTAGCCTGGCAAAATTATTTCAATTTAATAGTTGGAATAATCTTTGAAAACCTTACTCTGACTATATCTAACTGGTGGTGTCTGCCATATTAGTGAGAAAGCTGTTCTTTGCTAATGCAAGTCTTAAATTACACTTTTACTGAGTTTGTTTAAAACTCCTGACTGCAAATACAGAAATGTAAGTGAAAACTGTAAAAACATGAAAGGCTGCATTCTGGTCCCTTTAAAGCAGACAACTCTGCTTTGTAAACAAACATAATAGGGTAGAGTTTGTTTCATCTTGCATTTTTTCTGTATGGGAAACCCTGAAAAAATTTAAATTTTTATGTTGAGGAAAATATATCCTAGGATGTTATTGTTTCAGAAATCAGCCAAACACTTCATAAATACTTTTGGTGTTCTAAAATATGGAAGTGTTGGGATGTTTTGTAAGATTCTGTAGAAAAAGCACTTCAAAGAATAGACCCTCTATAAAGCAACAGTTAGAACTGGCCATATTTAAAACTAGTTTAAACATTCAGAACGGGTGCATAAATAATACAAAGTATGCATAAAGCCTTAAAATAAAAACCAAACAAAACTCAAACTCATACTTTAAAATGAAAGAGGATTTGCTGTCTCAAAACAAGGATGTGAAAAGGTGGCTTAGACGATGTACATGAATGCAATTTCTGTAGTATCTTTGTTCTTGAGTTTTCAATGATTGCGTAAGCTTTTTAGAAAAAAGCCAACCAAAACCCAGCAACCCACATTCCGAGACTAATTAGGTCTCTCAAAAATGGTATCATATTTTAAATGTTACATTTTCTAATGTAACTTTGTCTGGGACCTTTTCTATGAAGAGTGACATATTGTTGGAGATGGGAACAAAGTGAGTAGTAAACACCAGCGCAAACCCCTGTAGTTCTAGACAGTTGATTTGCAAAGAGAAATACAAGATTCAGGAATGATTTTTATTGTAAGAATTTTGGCTTTTCAGCAGGAGCCACTACTGTCAAGCATTTACTGTACTTGAGCTCTGAAGAGGCAGGTACAGAGCCCAGCCACTGTAGTCACTTTATTTTGTACCATCTTTGTACATTCCTGTTGTATAGCTGGTGGTGTAGTTTTAGAGGGCCTTTGTTCTAATGTCTGAATAGTATTTAATACTAAAATTTATTATAATTTGCTGGAACTGCTGCTTATTTGTGCAGTGTTACAGTAATTCACAGCCCAGTTAGTGATGCAATTGTATACCAAAAGCAGTTTGAATAACTAAATGTTTATGTAACTATACTCAATGAATATGAAGGTCTTGTACTGTATAATGGTGACAAGTTTTGCCATTTTAGTAATTTAACTATATTCAGTTTTCAGATTACAAACTCCAGGTTGCACTAAATTTGTCCTTGTTTTAGCAGTGGCTTAAAATAAAACACATTTCACTGGTTTCGAGTGTGCTGTTGTTTCTTGTAAATTCATGGAACATTATTTTTCTTTTCAGCAAACACAGCTAAGACTGGTCCTCGTTGGTGGCTGTGTGAAGGCACTTGAGGAAGGGTGTAGTAAACAGTGCATCAGTAGATGGCATACTTCTTACAGAGTTAAATTGGAGTCCTGCAAGGCGTGAGGATGCTGCTTTGCTGTCTTTGGGTTGAAAGGTAAACCCTCAGTTCCACTGACATGCAGTAAAGTGTCACATGGACTCTACTGACAGCACAAGTGGGATGTAAGAACCAGTCAGCTTCATCTTGCCTGGAAGCTTGGTTAGTAAGGTTGCCTTGATATTTCCATTTGGACTGAGGTTAGACTTTGGCACTTGGTCCAGTATTTTGGAAACTAGCTTAGAACTCAGCTTTAGTGTTCTGGACAAATGCAAGAGTACTCTGCTAATGAAAATGTATGAATTTTCACAGGATATTTCACAGGCCTCTTCAAAATACTCAAGTGTTTTGGTGTCTTGTGAAATCCACGAAACAGCTTGTTGTCAAGTATCCCTAAACAGTAATGCTGAGCAGAGATGATGTGCACAGGTACCATTTCTAAGATTTAGAAGTACTGCTGTTGCAAATAGCTGTCCTAATGTCTTTTGATGTATAAGTTGTGAATCTACTAATCACAGCTGGGTTTCGTTTCAAGGATTAGGAAATTTTTGCTGAAGTTACTTTCAAACCAGTAAGCATGAGTAACTCTCCTTGATTATTTTTGCAATGGTTGCTTAAAGGAGGTTTCTTTAGTATTTTGAGATTGCTTCCAAAAGGAGCATTCTTTTGTTTCATTACCATATCTGTTTCAAAGATTTTTTGTTTGGGTAATGCCTCATGGTCAATCACATGGAAAATATATGTTAACTGAAGCAAGTAAATAACTTACTCTTCAAATACTGGATGTCCAAAAAAAAAGTAGTGAGTTGGAAACAAAGAAAAGATTTTCATAAAGGGAAAGAAGACATTCATGTGGAAGATAAATCTCAGCTTTTTTCTTCCTGCCTTGGACTTTATTTTTCTTTAATTCAGCAGTCTGGTTCTGGCTGGCTTTATTCAACCACAAAACAGTATCCATGCACTTTGTTTGACCTTGGTGTATTAAATTGAGAGTTAAGTCTCCAGCTAGTCCATAGTCTTCGCCCAACATGTGTGCTACTCCATCTCTTGCTGCTGTTGGTCAGACCTTTCTCTCAGTCCCTAGCCTGAGCTTCTGGTATGACTGAATTCCATGCTGGCTATTGCTCCAAGCCTCTGATTGGAAGGTGGCTTCGGAAAGTGAGTCATGCCAAGGCTACAGAAATGTACCCAGATCACTGACCTTACTGGCTTTTGAGCACCATATTAATCAAATGCTGTCTCTTTTCCCTGCTGTTGAGGCAAACCATGAAGCGTGTGACTGCTTGGGGCAAGGGAACCGACAGTGACAAGCATGAGGCCGTGTCTGTGGTCAGGGTACTGGCTATCTAGTCCATGACCACACAGCACCTTTCCACAGAAATTACAGAAACTGAAATTAGGACCTTTATGTGGTCAGAACATACAGCCTGTATTGCTTTTATCCCTCTGAAAATTGCTTCTGCTTGTGGAACTGTGAGGGAGCTTTGCATGCATTTACTTGGGCTGGTTTGTTTGTTTTTAATTAAGAAAGGGCAAAAGAGAACACCTGTGCAACTCATTTGACTTAGTTTTTTGAAATTCCAGTGCTTCAACCAGGAATAAGATGAATATTGAGAAAAGAAGGGGTGTGATAATGTGGTACTTCTTTCTGCTCTTTTCCCCTGTAGCCCACTTAATGCCAATCTCTTACTTTGTACAGCCTCTACGTCATTTGACTTCTAAGTTAAATTGGAGGCTCTTCCTACACTTTCCTTGTGGCTGTTGCTGGTTTCTACCTTTTTCCTTTCCTTTGTCAAGCCTTGTACTGCAGCTGTCATCTTCAGCTTCTCTTTTGACCCTGCTGTGTTGTCCTGATGTGACTTCTAGCCTTCTCATTCTTGTCTGGTGGAAGTGGTTAAAAACCAGCAAGGGCAGTCTTAGCTGTGAGCTATGGAATAAGGCTTGCCTACCAGAAATCATCAGCAATGAAGAAGAGCTAAACTTGCTTTTGGCTGAGTTTTTCACTCCTGTAGGAAAGTCATCTGTGGTTGCTTTGGTTTGGAACCCAATTTACTGCTTGCAAAACCCTTGGATTTTATGCTGATCTAAAAGTAACTTTTAAGCTGATACTAAAGTATAATGTAACTTGAACATACTCCATAATTCATGCTGCTGTATGTGCAGTGTGCTTCTGGTTGGCTTCCAGACACAGGGCAGAACTCAGTCCTTTGAAAGCTGGCAAAACCCCAGTTGTCTCACCCAGTTGCATCAGGTCTCAATTTAGATAGATAGTAACCTTTAACAGCAAACAGTCAAGACCTAGGAAGGTTGTGTTTTCTTATTATTGCCCCATAGTATGCTGCTGTGAACAGATGCTGCAGCTGTATTGAATAACCACAAAAATCAGATATGATGCTGCAAAAATGCTAACAATATGGACAGAAACACAGCAAAGAACCATCTGCTTCTGCTGGAGGTTGTAGTTCAGAAGAGACACACAACATTTCTGTGGGAAATAAGAATATGGCTCGGTGGAAACCAAGTTGTAAAAGCAGAGAAATTATGTGAAGAGAAACGGCAATACTCAGGTGTCCTGTTGAACTCTTTACACTCTGTTATGCAGTATGTATCAGAGAGTAAGAGTTCACAGCTAAATCCATTGGAGTTAAAAGGCACTGGGAATAGGAGAGCATCCAAGCTAACTGTTGCAGGACTGTGAGATGCTTAACTAGTATTTCTGTGGCAACAGATCATACATGTTTTTCATTCCTTTAGCTTAGGAGGTTCAGAACTTGACTTGCATCCTAATTTATTGCTGTAAACCATGATGTGAATATTGTATATTTGGGGCAATCAGAGTCTTCAAAGTGTTAAGCCTGAAACATCCTGACAAGCCTAGTATATGCTGGCATCTTCGACAAAACCTCTTTTCCTGTGACTGCCTGAGAAAATAAAGAGGTGGGTGTTGGAAATTCCCCAAGGAGTCCTCATCAGTATGATCAAAGTGCTTTTGAGAGGCTCCTAGAGACACGGTTTCAGAGAATTTGGTAATTTTTGTTTAAAATTATCTTGTGAGATTTTTTTCGTCTTCTGCAAGTGTTGGAATGGCACTGCTTATTGTATATGCCCAGCTTGTAGTCTGCGTGTTTAAAATATGACAGACTTTTTCTCATGTATTAGCTTGCCACCACTGTTAAGAAAAAATTTAAGTACATAAAAAAGTCATCCTTCCTGCTGCCATCCAAATTACACTGGATGAGTGATTTAGATTAATTAGGGAAATAACCATTAATCTGAATACATGGCAGCAATGAGAAGGTTAGTTGTTTCCATCATTCATTTTCAATTTTCTTTCTTAGAAAGTAAACAGTTTTCAGTAATTAGACTGAAAGTGCAGTAAAGCTAAAGCTCATGAAATCGTATCTAATTAAAAAGGAGAAAACGAAAGAGAACAAACTGTGGTCATAACATCGTCTTGACCCTGGAGCTCACTTAATTTGAACTGAAATTCATTTCCTACCAACTGTCTTTTGTTTGCAACTCAAATGTTCAAACACAGTTGTGTCCTAAATTCAATATATGTTTTTAAATGTGGAGTTTCTACAGTCTTGGGATGTTGAGAAGAGAAAAGCTTGAAAAGGTTTTCTTTCTTTTTGGTTGTAGTGTCCTTAATGGGTGGGACTTTTTAACTAGTCCACCTTCTCAGTCTAGTAACTTTTAGCATGACCCCACATGGCATCCTTGGCACCTATTCCGAGGAATTTTGCTTCCCTGACTTGGTTTCAATACTACTCTCTGCTCCTAAAAGGTCTACCAACCTCAAGTCCTATGCTGCAGACACTTCATTGACCCTGAAGAAGGTTTGATACCCTCAAAGAAGGTGAAATCTGTTGGAAAGAGTCAGTCTGTAAAATGGAACAATGATCCTGGGCTCTTCTGATGAGTTTTGGACATTCACAGTGACTCCTTGTATTTGCCAAATCCCACAATAGTTAGCATTTTTATTACTCTCCCAAATATGATCAGACAAATATTTTACAATTTCAGACACATTCCTGTAATAAAGCTTGAAAACTGTGGGCCTTTTCAGGCAAATTTGGAAATCACTCAGGGACTGTCCCAAACTGGTTGCCTGTAGAAAAATCCTCATAATTTTGAAGTTAATCACTTTGCAAGTTCAGCTCTGGGACCCCCAACATAAGGACATGGACCTGCTGGAGTAGGTGCAGAGGAGGCCACTAACATGCTCAGATGGCTGGAGCACCTCTCCTGTGAAGGCAGACTGAGGGAGCTGTAGCTGTTCAGCCTGGAGAAGAGGAGGCTCTGGGGAGGCCTTACAGCACCTTCCAGTACCTAAAGGGAGCTGCAAGAGAGCTGGGAGGGGGGCTTTTTACAAGGGCATGTAGCAATAGGAAAAAGGGGAATGGCTTTAATCTGAAAAGAGGAGACATTGAATCAGATATTCAGAAGAAATTTTTCACTGTGAGGGTGGTGAGGCACTGGAATAGGTTGCCCAGAGAATTTATGGATGCCCCATCCCTGGAATTGTTCAAGGCCAGACTGTGCAACCTGGTCTAGTGGAAGGTTCAACCCCTACGCACGGCAGAGGGGTTGAAACTGTTTTGAGTTTTTAGGTCCCTTGCAGCCTAAACCACCTATCATTCCAAGTACCGGACTGGTTTTTTGGCCTTTCCATGGGGAGTCAAACGGATGAAACTTCTCTCCCTGTTCTAGATGATGACTTACCTTCAAGGCAGTAGCAAACCCATGGCTATGTGAAAGTCTAGGAATTCCCAGAGATAACACTAGAAATGCAAGGATCTAATGTTCCACGTGGTATTATCCTTCTTTGTTTTTTTTTTCCAAAGGCATGACTGTAATAAAAGCCACAACAGCAAAGACTGCATTAAGATGCATGATGTTTGTAACACTGTGATTGCCTGGAATAAGGGAATTCTCTGCTCAGCTCTGACATGGGGCTTCTGGAAGTTCTTTTGGGTAGGTCTCCTGTCTTACTCTTCTTTGTTTCTCATTTTGTGAAGCTGACTGATGCTTCTTGCCCTTTGTGCAGGGAGATGGTGGGAATTGTCTCCCTCTCTCCTCTACGTGAACAAGAAGTCTCCTGCCAAGCTGAATTTGATTGATGAGGCTCCAGGGAAAGAGGTCAGTGGCAGAGGACGATGTGTGGCAGATGGATGTTAACAGGCATGTTAGGTGGTCAGGTGTTAATTTAGGTGCAGAGAGCTAATTCAACAGCTAATTAACCACCCCTTGAGAAGACCTGAAGTCACCATTTCAGAATTGCAGTCCTCTCCCATTGAGAAAGTATTGGTTATGGATTGACATGATTGAAAATTGCAGCTTAAAAGGTGAAAATGTTCTTTGGGTTATGTTTGAAAGAAATAAAAAATAGTTTAAGTAGAGTTACGTAAATAACTGGGTATTTCCTCTTGGTGTACAGGAGTTCAGACTGAAAATACTCCTTGTTAGCCTTAAAATGTGTTCTGATGCCTGCAGCCCCTCCAGAGAATGGTTCTTCATACACTCTATTTACAGCTGACCAGAAGAGAGACCTCTGGGAGGG
Source organism: Aleadryas rufinucha (assembly GCA_013397815.1). NCBI lineage: Eukaryota > Metazoa > Chordata > Aves > Passeriformes > Aleadryas > Aleadryas rufinucha. Next base: position 195,689 of record VZTH01007336.1, on the reverse strand, counting down.
TACTGAAGCACATATAATGGCAACAAGGCGATGAAACCATCCTGGCTGTGCTACTCACCTGACAAACACCATGCTCTCAAGAAGGCCACAAGAATGTTCTGAAGAAAGCAGCATAACCACTCTCCTGCTGGTGGTTTGGTGAACCTCACGGGCGGCCCACAATCGGATGTCAGCCATACTTTCCAAGCAGCAGCAGGGCTGGTCAGTGGTTTCACATATAATGCAGCCAGGCTTGTGCTTTGGCTCCAGGTAATGCCACCACAACCTGTTTAGAATGTTTGCTCTGTTTATGGTGAGCGATGGATGTTTTGGCTGGGCTGGACCATCAGAAGCACCTTCATGATGAACTGCTTTGCGCAAATTGCCCCAGTTGTGGTCTTTCTGGCTGAATCTCATGTAAATGCTAAATGCTTGAATTTTCACCCTCATAGGAATACAGGGCTTTGATGCTATGGGCTTGCATGGTAGCAAACCTTGCCAGGTTTTCAGGCAAGGCCAGTATGTTAAATTATAGTAAATGTAGTGCATGCTTCTCTCTGTAGCTTGATAGCTGTAATTTGTTAGCTAGAAATGCACTATTACATACATACTGAGGTTTTGTGGATTTCCTGGCTTCGTTGTTACAATGAGGACAAGTGATTAATCATGTAAGATGTCTAGTGATGAGTGAGTACATCCGGTCCAGTTTTTATTGCTGTTTTATATTACTCCCTTCTTCTGTACCTCTCTAGCTTACACACAGTTTTATACCAGTTCTTCTGTTCAGCTTTAAACTTTGTACTAATCACTGGCAATTTCAACAGCCTTTTAAGGAAAAGAATGACACAAAAATAAGACTTTTAAATGCTATAGAAAATTGTCTATACTCTTTTTTTTTTTTTTTGAGATATATTCTCTTAGTAGGTAAGAAATTTCAATTGTTCATGTCTCTTACATTAAGGATGAACATAGAACCCTGGATGCTGAAGGTAAAGTTGTGGGTTTTGACATCTTATGAAGTAAATCTTTCCTATCAGGTCCTTACATGTGAACTGTATCTGTGAGATAGGTGCATCTTTATTTTCAGCAGCCTTAAGTGATCTTCCACATCTTCCACCTGCCTCCCACCCTCACTTGACCAAAAACACTGTCAGAGAGACTTAGCATCAGCAATATCCCATAAGGAACATCCTGGGACCATTTCAAGGCTATTGGCCCATTTTTAGTTCTTTACATTTTTCTGCATCTCCTTTTAATAACTTTGCTCTGGAAATTACAATAAAACCTGGCTCATAACTGAATTTACTTAAAAAAAATCTTTGCTTTGCTTTAAAACCCTGTCACCTTTCTCCTCACCACAGTAGGAGTGGCAGTTCCAGATTATAGGAAATTTGTTATGGTTTTGTGATTTCAATGCTAGAGTCAAAGAAAATGCAGATTTACCCAGCTGTGAAGAGGACAGAGGTGGGTTTCTGCAAAGGGGATTTTCCCATTTGATAAGTGTTGCAAGAGAGTGAGAAGAGCAGTTGGCCAAGAGGTGAATGAGGTTACCCACAGGCACCAGTGGTGCACCCAATATGGCTCAGTTGCTGAACTGTGGGTATATGGGTCAGCAAAAAGGCAGAAATTACTGGAAAAACAAAGAGGTGTTGGAGCTGGGGAATTCTAAGTAGCAGCAAAAATGGGCAACATAATGTGTTGGAGTTGTAATGCAAAAAATGAAACCAGACAACTTTGCTGTAAGGTGAGTGCTCGATAATAAATCTCTGGGGAAAGGCATGGATCTCTTAGCTTGTGTATGTGCACCTCCAGCCAGTGTGCAAAGAAGAAAACATCACACTTTTCAGAACCAGAAATAAAAGTCCAGACAGAGGTACAGCTACAGGCCTAGTGAAGTCCAACAGTAGTAACAGATTTTCAGAGATGGATATGCTTACTTATATCATCAAATTGGGCACTGTCTACCTTATGCCTGTCTGCTTGTTCCTCCAATTGGCTATAAACATAAGCTCATGTATAGCTGAACACCTGAACTGCTATGAATGTGCAAATACTCAGGTTTAAGCCCAGCTGAAGTTGTGTACATGGTATAAACACAGTTCTGCATATCTACCTCTAGGATAGATGAACTCTGCTGTTGGAAGCTCAGCAGTCCACAGTTTTTAGCTCTTTAAAGAACATGCACAGTGTCACCAATCCCAGCTCTTTGCAGGATTTTTCAGGTGGAGAGAGAATGAAGATAAACAGTGTTCTCAAGTTTGCAGTTTCACAAAGCTTTTGAGTTACTTGGAGAGATGCATTTATGTAGACATCACAAATGGCTGCAGTCTAAGGATTTTAATGCTGAAAATCCTGGTCCTAATTTCCAATTAGGCAATTATTTAAACTGTAATTCATAGTTATTGGAAAATCTTTTAAGACTGATGGCATTATGTAAATACAGGAAGAGTTTTGGAAGTAAAAGAATCATATGGGCAGATGATACCTTTGCTGTTGACTGTTGCTAGAAACATAGAATGAAGCTGAAGAGGCTTGTTTTTCTTGTGGCTATTCTTACCTTGAGCTTTTATAAAAGCCAATGCATCTGACAAATCAGGATGACTTATGGATGTCTGAGATGGAGACATCCAGCGTCCTTATTCTTAACAGTGAGGTAATTTTCTACAGAAACTTCTACATATCCTCCAAGGTCTGGCCTCTGTAAAAGGGGTCAGTAAAATGCATTTGTCAAAATGAATGCCTGTTTGGAAAATTGCCACTTTGATACACTAATGGGTAAGAATCAAGAGGAAAATAAATAGCTAGGACTCCTTACTGGGTTATTGGCTTTTTTGAGGTTTCAGAGTCAGAAATAAACACACAGTGGTGTCATTAGATTTACTTTATGAGACCAAAAAATTACTATCAGAATTTAAAAGCAGTGTATTTATGTAGGCAAAATCTATTTCTTCTGTTAGGGGCTAATTTTACAGCACTTAACATTTCCTTTCCAGAAATACGCAGGACAATGTCCTTGGCCTGTGTATAAAAATCAGTATTTGACAATAGAGTAGCACATACTGCTTCATGCTGAAAATTTTCTTATCAGCCCATTAGAGGAATACAGATGTCTCTCAGCCCAAAGCCCACTGCTGACTACCTCTATTGGTTTGTCTGTCCTCAGGTATGAAGGCAGCTTGAGACCATTGATGGACAGGCTGAGGACCTGCCATGAGTCCTGTTCAGATGTGTGCCCACTGCAAACTTCTGCAGTGGGCTTCTGAAGGGCTGATAGGATGAAATACCTGATCTGCTGCTAGATATCTTTATATTCTAATGACATCTCTCCTCCATTCCTTTTGGCATGGCTGACAGCATAAAGCTCCAGCCAATGAATAGTCAGGCCAAGATCTGTGTGCTGAGGCATACATGAAAAGATGTTTTCCAAAGCATTTAAGGTTTAATTGCAGGAATGGGCCTGGGACCCCCTTTTGGCAGGTCTAATACAATTCTTTATGCATTTTCTCCAAAGCAGCTTAAATGAGATGCATAAAACGCATAAGCAGGCCTAGAAGGGAGGCCAAGACATTCCCTGTCTTCAGGGAAGAAGCCATCTTATAGTGCTACAGTCAGAATGCTCCTCTTATTTTTATTGCTCACTCTGACTTACTTTGCAGCAAGGCTTGGTTAGAACTGTAAAGTCAAATTTTGCTGTAGCAGTGATGAGCAGCTCTTGGAGTGCGAGTGCCTTGGTGGTTTAAACCCCCTCAGAAGAGTCAGGCACTACAATAGCAAGTGTATCCTTTCTGGGAGCAATGTTCCTACCAAGAAGCAAGTATGTGAACAGCAAGAGGTGTCTCAGTTGTCTAAGGATCTCCTGTGAGTCCACATCCTTTAGATATTGCTTGAGCAGAATGGTACTAGCCTTTCTAGTGAATTTAATAAGGTTCTGAATCTCTTCCCTCTCCAGTCTGGAAGTGCAGCAGAGATTTGGGGTATAGCTGAGACTCCAACTATAAAACCTGCAATGTGATGAGGTCTCCCTTGATCCTCCATTTCTCCAGGTTAAACAGCCCCAACTCCCTCAGTCAATCCTCATAAAGCTTGTTTTTCAGTCCTTTCACGAGTTTAAAACCATAAAGGAGTCTGGGTTACTAGTTAATGTGTTGATGTGTATCATAGAATCATGGAATAGTCCAGGTTGAAAGGGAACTTGAAAGATCATCTGGTCCAATATTTTGGGGGAAAGGGAGCCTTAATGAGGTTATCTAACACCTTGTCCAGTCATAACTGGAAAACCTCCACTGATGGGAACTCCTCCATGCCCTTCTGGAGGTTGTTCCAGTGAGTGACTATGCTCACTGTAAAATTTTTCTTTCTTCTATTGGGATGATTATGTAGTAACTGTTTGATCTTAGTAGAGTTGAGTCCCACTCTGGGCATCTGGCCTTTTGGCTTAACTGCTCAGTCCCATGAGATATTTGCACTAAATTTCTGTCTATATGACCTGCTTGTAGGACTATTTTTGGAGTAGTTTTGAGATTACCATATTCCTGGAAGAAACTAGGAGGAGGGAACGGGCATCAGTTGTACTCAGTGCTTGAAGTGGACTTGCTTGTTCGTGCAGAGATACTGCCAAGCAGAAAATGGACTGGAGTATTTTCTTATGGGAGCTTCTTCCTGCAATAGCTGCCATAGAAGGACTCTGCATTGCCTTCTCTGGGGCAGGTGGTATTTGTGGACTGCCTGAATCTGCCTGTAAGAAACAATGTAGAAAACCAAGTGACTAATCTTGAGACTGTTCTATCAGGGAGAGCGTACAGAATGAAAACACATTAGAAAATGCAATTTACCTGGGCACTTCTGAAGAATGTACCTTTGTTTACCAGACAACTCAATAAAACTCTAAACTCATCCTGTGTTACTTTTTCTCCAGCCCTTATGACTCAGCTAAGTATTTTGATAGAAAAGCCCAACTGCCTAACTTTATTTCCACCAAGAGGATAATTCCAGAAGTCTCTAGCCATAGCAGAGAAAGTAATTAAAACAAAACAAACAACAGGCTGCATGTACTTGTATTCTTTTTCATTCTGCTCAGTTATCAGTGGTCTTGAAACATTGCAAAAGTTCTGTGGCTAACAAAGTTAATCATAAAAAAAATAAAAATCATAATGTCTATCAAGGGAAAGACCTATTTGTTTTACAGTTGATGCTTAAAAAAAATAAAATATTCCGATAATGCGGAAGAACATGTCTTGGAGCTGGGAGAGGCTGTCTCACCAAGGAACCTCAGCCCCTAGCATTGGAGGACTGGCATGAGACAGTAAACCACATGTTCCTTGGGATGAGTGATTATTAGTGACAAACAAAAGCAGTTTTGGCAACCCCAAACTTTCAACACTCATGAGTCAGGACCCCGACCAGTCAAAACTGAGAGATGTACCAAGAATGTGTTTTGTGTTGTTTTTATTTTCTTGCTGGTGGTTGAACATTCAGGGCTCACATTTTTGTTTTCTTTGTGAGATTTGAGAGACAGTGAACAAATTCTTGCTGTTGCAAATTCTGGTGTTAGGGGTAAAAGGGCTGGTTATCATGATACCTACAACGAAACCGCAAAAGGTTGCAAACCCACATTGTTTATTTTGAACCTGAGCTTTCTTTCCATTTGCTAACCAATGATTCCTGATGGTTGTGGATATGTTTTTTAGCCATACTTAAGAGTTGCTTGGAAATTCTATCTTAAAGATGGAAAATGTGGTTCTCATAAAAATCAAAATTTACCACAGGAAGATGGTTTAATTTTTTTTTTTAACATGTTTCCATCAGCACGTAACATTTGTTGCCTCAAGTTGGGAGGATCCAGGATGCTTGGTGAGTTGCCTGATAGAATCCAAATGAAAAAAAAAGATTAATTCAGTATTAATATTAACCCATGTCTTCTGAAGTGCTAAAGGATCCTTTTTTGAGCTCTGGAGCCTCATTTTTTTCAAAGGGTAGAGCTTTCCAGTTGCCATTCCAGGCTTTTGACATACTACTATTTGTCTTCTCTGTGAGATGCATCACAGGTATCTGTGGCTGTCATACAGCATGGAGGCAATATCTGGCCTGATAGCCTAGATAGTTGCCTGAGCTATAACTTCCCTAAAATACAGAATTCATGCTTCTTCCCTTATTAGGAAGTGTGATGAGATTTGGACATACTCATTTTCCTCACTAGACAGAAATTTCTCTTTTTCATTAGCTGTGTTCATAGGTATTATTGAAGCTGTTTGCATAAAAGCATTTCTGCATATTGATTGTTGAGAAAAGGTTCATTTTGCCTACTCACGATATAATGTTTTGTTATACAAAATGTTTCTTTTTTTTTTCCTGATTACAAACAGAACCAGATAATAATTGAAGCAAATAATGTATTTCTGAATGAAATTTCAGATATGCTAGTATGTTCCAAAGTGCTTGAAATGCAATTGACTTTTTAACATCTTCATAAACATGCGATGGCTTTTTGTTAAGGAAACTTCCCAGTCTGAGCATCTGGAAGGCACTGGCAGTCACATTTCAAGGCCAGAGACTGCCACTGCTGGGACCGAAGCCCCTTCGCAGCAGGTGGCTCCAGTGACCGACAGGTCCCCCTTGGCTCCCCACACACCCACTCCACAGTCAGACCAGGTTTCCTCGCTGGTTCTACCCCGGGTTTCCCATGGCAGAGTCTCAAGCCTCTGGTTCTTTTAAGAAATTTTATCCTGGTGCAGCAACAACTTGAGCAGGTGTCTTCCAGGAGGGACCCTGAACAAAGGAAACCCTGGGTTTTTATACCCTTATTGTTGATGTGCACAAAAGTCTGGGTTCTTCCAGCTGAGTCCTTGGCTCCTGCCTTGTGTCTGAATGATTGGTCACCTGGCTATTGCCACAGGTCCCTGTGCCCTTTGTTATGCAAGGGGTCAGCAGTCCACGGCCTCTTGACTCCAGCTCCTACCACCCAGAGCTCAACCTGGAGCTCCCACTGCATCTACACACTGAGCTACCTGGACCAAATGTATTCCTCAACAATATTCAAATATTTGGGAAAAAAAAAAATCCCACAAGAATCTCAGTTTGTTTCTCTCTTTTGTAAGTGGCCAGATTTACAAGAAGATTTAGTCACCAAATTGCCTTGGCTCTCACTATACCCCATGGAGGGATAGAGGCATATCCAAAAGAAGATAAGGCAGCTTTCCCAGAGTCTGAATTGGCTTCTGGATGTACTTGTCCAGTTGCAGAGACAGTGGAAGGATTCTAAGGGTATATCTGCATTGCCAAATAAAAAAGAGCTGGGAAGTGAGCCCCAGTTACCCACAGTGCTGAAGAGCTGGCTTGCTCTCTGTCATGGTTTCAGACATCCCTCAGAGGCTGTCTCCAAGGCAAACCTGCTATAAAGAGGGAGTTGGATTTGTGCAGTGAGGACAAAGGCCTGTCTGGACCTCAGATCCCAGTTCAGGCATTTGCCTTCCTTCATTTATCCCTTAAGACACCAAATTGTACAGAAGAGATAGAAATCTAACACTGAAATGTTGCAAAAATCAATGCTCTTTGAAAATCCAGCCCCACATACAAGTAAACCCCTGTTTGTGGTGTATCAACAATTCACTTTTCTTCTAATAAAATTTTTCTGAGCATTTGTCTAATTTGTCATGATGGGTAGATCTAGACCATTCATGAAAGACTCATCTGACAACAGTGGCCTCTCATTTTCAGTGCCTCAGATATTTGGAGGATTGACTAGAGACCAAGAATTTAAAGAAATCTGAAATCAAAGTCAAGGGGAATTGCAAGTAGTTCCTACGTTTAAAAGCCTTGCTTGGGAAGTAGCTTGTTAGATGAGCATGAGGGGAAAGGCACCTATATTTAAAATGACTAGATTTTTAAAATCTTGGAAGACTTTGGCCACAAAAGCACACAAGCAAAGGAGGATGAGAATGGTGATTCAGAAACACTTTTCTACCCCAGTGGTTCTGTTGGGAAGAGTCAAAACGATAATAATGGAGACATGGAACATAGAGACATAATCCTAATCTGTTAGGTTTTCTATTGCCTGGCCATCCCTAGAGAAGAGCAGCAAGTAGTCTTTGACAGTATTTGAGATCAGACCCTCCTTTCATTCTTTAGTCAATTAAATTAGTTGCAGTTCTGCTTCACCATAACAAAACTGCTACACGGTTTCAACATGAGTTTTTTGAATTCAGTTTTGTTGTTCTTTGGACTGGCCCCCTGAACCCTTCCCTTTATCACTTCCTTCTTATTCCCCCTTCTCTCTTGTTGTCATGTGCAATCATGTTACAGCAATTAGTAGACACTGGCCTGGCAGTCATTACAAATTGCAAGTGCTTCTTATGCTTGGCAATTACATGCTGGTTAAGCCAAACCAGGCAGGACTGTGTGACAAACCTGTAACATCTGTGTCCTGCCCCATCATATCATTAGAACGTATATATTCACGGAGTATGGTGCGCTGTTGGCTGGGACTCTGAATAACAAACCATAAATAGGATAATGGCTTTCCTCAGTACATTATCATTATTCAAAAAACAAAACCTCACTTGTTTTTGAGGACTTTTTTGGATTCTCTAAATTTCTCCATGGATATGGCTTGCTACTAGGGATTGATGACAGAGATGCGCGTTTGTTGTCATCATAACCACTAAAAGCCCTATGCCCTGTCTGCGGTACAGGACATCCTCCCCGTGTCTCCTGTTAGGTTTTCCACCCTGTGCTGCACAGTCAGTCCTGGCTCTCTGTCAGGGGGACAGGCAGTCGCCGGCAGGTCATCTCCTCTCTGCTCGGGCAAGTTGTTTCAGCTATATAAGGGTGCTCTGTAAACAGGAACAAACCCTGTTACCTTGGGGTATGAAGAATGAATGCCTGTTACTTATTAGTGTATTTTCACTCCAACAAATTTAACCTCTGATGCAACCAGGCACCTGTTAATTCTGGGGCTAAATGTAGCATGATTTTTAGACTCTGTAAACAAGGAGATAATGAAGAGGTTGCTCAGCTTATTAGATGGAAGATGCTGGCTATGGAAACCTTGGTGCATATGCACTCACATAGTTTCATTGGTAGGAGGCATTTCAGACTTTGTATATACAGGAAGAGGTGGGTACTTTGACCTCAACCAGGTAAGAGGAATTAAAACAAAAGCTTTCCTATTAATTTCCTAGGGTTTAATGATATTCAGCTTCTTTCAAGATTCATTTTATAGAAAGTCACTCAGTGTATTATGTGGGTCCACAAACTACTCCATAGATTTTATATGCTGCAAATAATTACAGCAGCCAAACACCAATGTTCTGACTATAGTCTGCCTCACACTGGCATGTGTATGTAGCACATACAGCAGCAGCTGAAAATCAGAATAAAGCTTTTAAATAGATTTTTTTTTTTCACTCATAGAATCCAAGGGAAGATTCGCAAATGTGTGTTGTATCACCAAACTGATATGACGACAGGCCCACTGTCTGATCCCTAGCATTTGGGTCCCAAACCTTCCCTTCTATGGGCAGATGTCCAAGCATATATTGCCCTGTCTCATCTCTTGTTGGCCTGGCATGGACAGCTGGAGCCTTTATGCAGCTGAGTACACTTTATGTTATCAAAAAAGCTGGGCTCCTGCCTCCCTCAGCACAAATGGAAGACCTTGGTTTGGCCTCAAGTTTTGATTTCACAGCCCACGGCTGAATTTGTGCACTTAGCTGAGCCTTGATGCATTTGCTCCCCTTTCTCAGTACATGCTTGGGAACCAAATGGTTTTGTCTTTGAGTCTCATACCTTTACTCAACAGAAGAGTAATGGTACTACATAGTATGCTGCCCATGATTCCCACATGCAGTTAGTTGCTTGAATTAAGCCCATACGGAAAGATGCATCTCTTTTGGGTGGAACTCTTTAGTAGTCCTTGAGCCTTGTTTTCATCACTAGCTGAAATACGTTTCCAAATTTATTTAATTTGGAAATAAAAGAGAAAGGTTAAAAAACGCCATCTGGGCTCTACCAACTAGCAACACTGGTACCAGTAGTTAGCACATACTGTGCAGGCACTGGAGGGTGGTGTGGCCAAGGGACCCTGCCAAATGGAGGGTAATAGAAGGAGCAGTGCCATGGCGGGATGGAAGAGTTCATATGTGCAGAGATTAACTGTGCAGTGCTTCTTGTCTTTGGGCTGACAGAATTAGTAGGGATGTACCTGGGCATACAGTAATTTAGAGAAATATTTAGTATACTGGGCAGCAAATGCTTCCTATCACAGCCCTTGCACAACATTCAGATTTTGAAGGAGCATGCCTTTTGGCTTCATCAGAACATTTTAGAGACTTCTTTAATCAGATGGTATTGCCTCTAAGAAAAAAAAAATCAAATATTCAGGAATATTTTAAACAGCCAATTCTAAGGATGGTGTTTAGAGAAGTGACACAGTGATGACCTGCAGATTGCCTAAGTGCTTTTGGGGGAATTACATACTTGTATGCCTTGCTTTTATCATTGTGTTTCAGTAACAACAGTTAATTTGGTTCATCCTTGAAAACCCTCATACTCACTCTGCCTCTAGTATTGCTGGTTCCTGATGGTGGGCAGGTATCCCATTCACTTGCTGATAAATATTGTGAAAAAAGATGAGCCTGAAGTGCCAGACTGAAGAACAAATGCATTTACTCATCTGCAAAGATGATAGAAGTAAACTCTTGACACAACCAAAATGAATCATGCATAGGAATGATTCTTTTTTAAACTGCAGTCTTTCACACAGTTTAGTCCCACAGAAGATAATTAAATGGCACTTGGATGAGATGGAGAAAAGGGCATTTACTTACCTATAGACACCATCAGCACACTGGGCATGGCCTGATGGCTGAACTGAAGGCATGTAGGTCACAGAACAAGGCTGAGCTGCCAGGACAAGAAGTGAAATAGGAAGAGGGGATTGAGAGCAGTTGAGAGCACTTGAGAACAGTTCTGAGATAGAAACTGGAGTGAAAAACTGGCTGGAGCAGAGGAGAGATAGAAAAAGAGAAAAAGATGTTCTCAACTCCAAAAAAGATTGATGGCATGTGGCTATGGGGGCAGCTGGCATCAAAGGCAACAAATGCAGAAGCAAAGATAATTGCATGCCTCAGAGGAAAGACAATGACGTAATTGGTCAGAACCTCATGCACCCCAGAAGGCTGTGGAGGACATCAGAAGGGATTGCAATGAAGTATGGGAACCCTGAGAGAAGCAAGTGGATGGGGAGGCCTTTGTTTTGTCCTGTCTTGGTCTTCTGTAAGTAGAAAATAAGTTCACAAGCCTTGGCAAAGCCAGCAGTACTGTTGGCTCTGGTAGCGTGCATGAGAAGGGATGACTGAGAGCCTTCAAGGCCTGGCACAGTGAGTGCACTCAGGTGGGATGTGCTGGATGGACCCAGGGAAGCTGTAAAGTTGGGGTTTCACATCAGTGTTTGCTCCTGGCACACCACTGCCCCCCCTGCCAGGCCCACCTTGGCCTCCCTGCACCCTCTCTTTTGCTGGTGTTGGCTCTTGTGGCCCTCTGGCTGCTCCCTTCCGCTGCTTGAAAATTACTTTAGCAAACACAGTTTAAAAGAACCCTATTTGCTGTGGCAGAGCACGCTTTCATGCTGGCCTGGTGCCCTCACAGAGCTGGGCTGGGGGTTGCAACCAGGAAGGTGGAAGGCTATCAGTTGCTGAGGAGGAAATGAAGTTTCCAAAGAGAAACTTTTGGCCCATCAATATAGGCTTCCAGTGACACAGCAAATGCAAAGTTACTGGTAGTGGAGCAAGAAACCAAGCCACCAGCCAGGCAGACTTTTAAACTTTTTTTTCAGAAAACTTTCAAGTGGGTGTTTTTAAGGCCAGGCATGCACTCTTAGCCCTTTTGTTGTCAGAGTCAGCTGCCAGTAAAACATGGCTCTCAAGATGGATAGCCCATTTGAGACATTGAGGTCCTTTTGGAGCATAAAGTGATAAAATTTCAGGACAGGGTTCAAGGTTATTATTTTTCTTGAGGCTTTGAATGGCAAACTGTGGATTTATTGTTCTGTATCTTCAGTCAGCACTTTTCAATGCACTTGGAGGCAGCTGTCAGAAAACCAGATGGATGGAAGACACACTCTTCTTATGTTATGACACATCCTGCCCCTGCCAGGATATTTCCATGTTTAAACAGCTATAGGCAGGCTCTAGCAGTTCAGGGGATCATGATGCTGTGTCCGGAAGCTGGGATGGACAAGATTTTTTTGATGTGAATGAGCACCAACCATCTCATGCTCAGTTTCTAGGTATCTTCATTCCTACCCTATCCGCCCACCCCATCCCACTCCGCCTTCTCTTGAAACCTGCCTAGTCACAGTATTGATCAGATTTACTGTGATTGAAAGCAAGCAGTGGCGGGGAGGGGGTGAAAATTCGGAAAATGGCCTGTGCCCACCACCCCAAGGCAATAGTGATGTGTGATCCCTCATGGCAGGAAACCTGGAAACTTTCTGTCCTTGATGTGCCACTTCCTTCACTGCATGAGATTTATTCATAGCAATTCACACTGACATGCAAAAAGAGACCACGGGTCAGCACAAAAATCATTCTAGGCAAACAACTTCCAAACTGGTCTCTATGAAATTAATTTAGACTCTCTGTGGATATTAATTTTAAAGAAAAGTTGGCTAATATGGAAGAACATGTTTCTCAGGTGCACACCTTCATCTTTTGAAGCCTGATAGAAGGCTGGAGATTACAAAAATCCTCAGGACTTGAAGAACCAGTCAAATTATAGGTGACAAGCAATAGCCCAATTTGCTTAAAACATGGGTCAGACTCCAGCAAATCAAGACACTTGCTCAAGAATCATCAGGCTCCCAATATCATTACTACTGAACTACTTTAATTTTTGTACTTTATACTCAACACACTTTCCCCTTTGTTCCCTTGTGGTTTTTCTCCTGTGATCTCCCCATGATTACAAGGGCTTTCAGATGAAAGTAAGTGGAATTCTCAGGTAATAAATAACCTGATTCTAGGGTCTAGGGCTTTATGAAAACAACCAAACAAGCTCAGTCCCAACCATTAAACCACAAATACTGGCAACACCTCAAGAGTAATTTAGGAGTTTGGATTTTTGTTTCCAAGTTGTCAGAAAGTGATGTTGAAGCCCTCTGGAACAGAACACTCTCCAAATGACTCCCCAGAAACTGCCAAGAAAAGCCATTAGGAAAGTCTGGGGATAGGCATATCTGAACTTTCTCTGATTCCACCATCCCCAAGCTGGATAACCAAGAACTGGGATAACCAAGAACTTGGATAACCAAGTGCCATTGCACTTTTGAACAGATGAGTCTTCATCTCTTTGTGTAGATTTTGTGTTAGCCGATCTCAGTCATCTTCATCACCCCTGACTCACTTTGTGGTCAATGAAGAAGCATTTCTATGGAGATATTAATCTCCATGACACTTAAAATAGGTCAAAAGAAGAGGGTGGATAACAGTAATAGGAGCCTAACTCAAAAGTTGACTACCACATAGAGCTGATGTAAAGCTAGGTGAGATGCAAGGCATAGCCAGTGTCGGTATTTCCATTACTGAACGCAGGTGAGAAAGCACAGGATACTTTGTGATACACTGAATTTTTTCTTGGGTTCATTTCTGTTGTCCAGACATGGTGTGCTTGCAAAATACCACTTTGCTTCTGAGTGGCAATATCTGGTTGATAGCTGTTGATGGAATTTGTGAATCTTGTTTCAAGAGCCCTGCAGATACCACCCATCCCTTGCAGATGTTTTCAGTTGAATTGGTTGGCTCTTCACCTGGCCAAGTGAAACACTAAGTGTCCTGACATTTTTAGCTGCTGTTCTCTTAAATTTGACTTCTTGTTTCTTGGAACAGGTTTACAAAGCCTCCCTTGGACCATCTTACATAATTAAAACACTGCAAGTTAGCTGATACTGGCCTGGCTTTCTGTAAAGTTCTAACTGATTTTGCATACTTGGTGAGTACACCCTAGTTAAAACAAACTGTACAGGACTGTATGGCAAACCCACAGAGGTGCCCCAACCTGCTACAGCATTACAACCCCTATTTCTCAATATACAGTACCATGTCCGCTCTGACCCTGAAAAACAAACCATAAATAAGATAATGGATTTCCTCAGTGCAGTATGATTACAGAGACAAAACCTCTGTTATTTTGAGGACGTTTTAGTTTCTCTAAATTACCTCATAGACACTTTGGTCTTTTGACTGTCATTTTCTGCTAAGAACTGATGACAGAGGTGTGTATTTTAACCACCAAAAACTCCCCAGACTCTTTTTGGTACATCACATCCTCCGTAAGTTTCCTCTTAGCAGGTCTGCCCCATGATGCACTCACAGCTTGCCCTTCTGTATGCAGGCAGGAAGAGGCATGACCAATTACTTTCTTTGGCTTCTGCTTGATACTTTTGGGAAACAGGCCGCAAAATCATACCACAATGAGAAAGAAGAACCTCATCCTTTCTTATCTATTTCACTGATGGGGAGTCAGCCATTGTCTCTTTAGGTTCCTCCTTCACATCCCTTGTTCACCAGCATGGTTCACCAGTCCCTGATTTCACGTTATCTGAGGATTGAGCCTTGGAAGAAAAAGAGAACTCCATACTGGGAGGTATTAAAAAACAGAAGTGGAAAGGGATAGAAATGTTTGTAAGCTTTTGGTCCTTAGGAGAGGGGCCCAAACTCTGAGGTGATCGCTCTAGACATTCTCTATTTTGGTGTTACAGGCCTTCTCTTGGCATCAAGGATCAAACATGCTCTTGGGAAGCCACTTCCACCCAGTTAGCAGGAAGGACTAGGGATGCAGGGATGCCTTAGAATCCCCACTCATAGTAATCTTAAACTATTTTTTTTTTAAATCTATGTTATTTCCATAACCCATCCAGAGGGTTGTGGGAATCAATGGCTAAGCCAATAGATCTTCAGTCAAATGTGGCAGAGAGCTACATAAATAATGATCATTGAACCCTGGGTTGGAGAAATCATCAGTACCAGTATAATACAGGCTGTAGAAGGAAGAGATTGGGAGCAGCCCTGAGGAGAAGGACTTGGGGATATTGCTGGATGAAAAATTGGACATAAGCCAGCAACAGGTGCTTGCAGCTTACAAAGCAGTCATGTCATGGGCTGCATCAAAAGCAGAGAGGCCAGCAGGGTGAGGGAGGCAATTCTGGCCCTGTATGTCGCTCTCGTGAGTCCTGTGTTGAGTATGGTGTCCAGCTCTGGCTTTTCCAGCACAAGAAGGACATGGACCTGTTAGAGTGAGTGCAGAGGAGGGTCACTAAGATGATCTGAGGGATAGAACACTTCACTTATGAGGAAGGGCTAAGACAATTTGGTTTCTTCAACCTGGAGAAGAAAAGACTCCAGGGAGACCTTATAGTAGTCTTTCAGCCCCTAAAGGGGGCTAATAAGAAAGATAGGGACAAAATTTTTAGCAGAGTCTGTTGAGATAGGACATGGGTTAATAGTATTAATCAAAAAGAGGTTCAATTTTGACTGCATATAAGGAAGAAATGTTTTATGATGAGGGTGGAGAAATGTTGAAACATGTTGCCCAGAGAAGCTGTGGATGCCCCATCACTGGAAATGATGGGAATTGAATAGAAAAGAAAAGAACAGAATAGATTGTTCAGTTGGAAGGGACCTACAACGATCATCTAGTCAACCGCCTGACCAGTTCAGGGCTGACCAAAAGTTAAAGCATACAATTAAGGGCATTGTCAAAATGCTTCTTAAACTAAGACAGGCTTGGGGTATCAACCACCTCTTTAGAAAGCCTGTTCCAGGGTTTGATTACTCTTTTGGTAAAGAAATGCTTCCTAATGTCCAGTCTAAACCTCCCCTGACACAGCTTTCAGCCACTTCCACACATTCTATGATTGGATCCCAGGCAGAAAAGCTCAGACCTCCTTCTCCCTTTCCCCTGCTCAGGAAGCTGTAGAGACCAGTGAGGTCACACCTCAGCATCCTTCTCTCCAAACCAGACAAGCCCAAATATTCATAACTGCTCCACACAGGACATTCCTTCCAGCTCTTTTATCAGTTTAGTTGCCCTCCTCTGGGTGCATGCCAGTAACTTCTTAAGTTGTGGGGCCCAGAACTATGTGCAGTACCCCAGGTGGGGCTGCACCAAGACTGAATACAGTGGGATAATCACCTCTCTTGCCTGGCTGGAGATGCCATGTTTGATGCACCCCAGGATGTGTTTTGCCCTCTTGACTGCCAGGACACAGCTGGCTCACACCGCACCTGCTGCCAGCCAGCATCCTCAGATCCCTTTCTGCAGGGCTGCTCCCCAGAAAAGTGTTCAAGGTCAGGTTAGATGGAGCTTCAAACAACCAGACTGAGTGGAAGGTGTCCCTGCCCACATGAGGGTGTTGGAATTAGATGATTTTTAAAGGTGCCTACCGGTGCAAACCATTCTGATTCCACGGTTCTGTGATCCCTGCCTGCAGTGCTCTCTTCCAGTGCCCTAGGGCACGAGAGAGTAGAGGACAAAAATCTAACTCTGTAGCTTCCTAAGCTATTGCTTTGTCTCCAGTGTCCTCTGAACACAGACCAGGGTGCTACACCGGGACCCTTGTTATCTGTGCCCAAGGGATGACCTGCGTGCTGTGCTGGTGGAACAGCACCTCTTGTCATGCCCCAGGTGGCCCCTGGTGCCTGTGAGCCACTCAGAAGTTCTCTATCATAGCCTGGTCTGGCTGAGAGATGGAAACCCCTCCTTTTGCCCGTTTAAGACACGAGGCTGAGAGAGTGGTGCCTCCCTGGCTCAGCCTCCTCAGTCCGGGAAGAGGCATTCAGGCAGCCAGCCGCTCGGGTCATGGAGTAAAGCTCTGGCAAAGTTTTTAATGAGCAAAAACTCAACAAATTGCTGTTGCAAACACTTGGGTTGACTTCCTTCTAGGCTGGAGTCATCTGCTGAAGGTGGCAAGAAGGGAAAGATTTTTCCTTTTTTATTGTCAAGCTGCTGCCTGCAGAATGTGAGAGTTCTGACTGGTGTGCTGACTCTGGCAACAATTCAGCCCCAGTGTCTGCATAGCTGTTGGCAGAAGGCAACTGGGCTCACAAGTTTTCAAAATATTTTCTTTTTCTCTCCTCCTCATGATTTTCTTTGTTTACCCAGGAGAGAGAGATTTGTTGGTAACCTCTGAAGATATAATAGTGTCACATTTCAATTGAGATCAGGACATGCAAGCCATTTACTCCATTTAAAGTTATTGTATTCCAAGATCTATGAAGTACTGTATAGATTATAATTGCTTTCAACAAATATGTTAGTGAAATTGCAGTGTTTCAGGGTGAACCATATAATCAGTCTTCTTGGAAGTTTTGGAGACAGGAGTTAATAATGGGTTATCTTCTCAGTTATGTTATGATAGACCATTTCCTATCTGGAAATAGGTCATGTCAAATAGTCGCAGCAGTTTATTTTTGCTATTATTTGCAACCATCAGTAGCTGCTATCAAAACATGAACCTCATTTTTCTTTGTGGATTGAACATGTGAGAAGCAAAAGCAGCCCTTAGCCTACAAACTTTGCTAAAAGTAAAATGCAGTAAGTGGATGGACCAAATAGTTTGTGGTGGGTTAGATACAGCAGAAATGATAGCAAGGAAAGTATTGTTATAAATGCTGACTGCATGTGCAAAACAGTTTTCCAGCTGCTTATCCACTTCCAGCAGCTGAGTGGTCTGGTGGTGCCAGAGTGGACATTTGGTTGGAGAACACCCGCATGGCCGGATGATCTGGCCATGGCTGGCAGGAAGCTCCACCACCCTTTGAAAACTTTGCCTGATGCACTTTATTGTTCTGCATATATGAAGGACTGGCTTGAAGTGAGCTTTGAACTTCTGATATTAAGGGGAAAACAATTTATTGAAATGAGTTTAGGATTGGGGTGGTGTCTTTGGGGGGGGCCTCCATAAATGTCCTTGTTGATCAGAGGGTAAGTCAAGAGCTGTGGGACTCAACACTGCTTTCCAAACCCACACTTCTGACACTGAGGCAGGATATCTGTCACTCAACTAAGACACATCACAATTCTTCCACATTTCTCAGAAATGTGATCCCCCCACCATGACCAGCCAATCCGTAGGCTTTCCTGATAAATATGAACTTGGTTGCTGGGAGATGTGTTCAGGCTACCTAAAGGTGTTAGGAATATTTTTTTCAGCATGTAAAGATGAAAGTGCACTGCTCATGCTAATTTAACAGGGGGATACTTTTATTTTCTTTTCATCCTTCCACTTCTTCTTTTTTTTGTTTTTTAATATTCTGAGAAAAAAAGAGATTTCAAGGGACTCAGAACTCTCAAATTAATGTGAAGTCATTGTGCTTAAATTGTGCTTCTGCTCTGTTATATGATGCTATAAAACCAGTGATGTGCAGTCCCTTGTTAAAAGTGTCTTTCTGACTCAATGTCATTCACACTCCCTGGCAAACAGTTTTATATGTAATACAGGAAAGGACGAGAATGCACTCTCACAAAGTCATTCTTGGAGACATTATAAGCAGAAATCCTCTTCTCAGAAAATTTTGCCACCTCATCTTACTGTAACTACAGTCTAGTACAAGACACAGTGGTGGGGGTGGCATCTTCCCTTGAAACACCTTGCACTGCTTAGGTAATTTCTAATGCTAGAAATGCCAAAGCATAAATCAAATCGCAATATAAAACCAAATGCTGATATAGTAAGGGAGGAAAAGTCCCACACCATCTAGTCATGAGTCACATTTCATTGTTTCTAAAAGCCTTGTGCACACCAGCAGTTAACCACAGCCAGTCACAGCCGTTCACCTTTGCCAAGAGCATTTCCAGTCATCTACCTCTACCAACTTAGGTTAAACCTAATCCTCAGAAGGTTGCAAATGTCACAAAGAGCCAGTATGTATGTGACATATCACCATAGAAACGGTGGTACAATTCCACATTGAGGCCCTCCTTACTAAGTGCGGCCAAATGAAAGAAGTAGAGCTGCTAGAGAACTGCAATGCTGCCTGACTTCATGCTCTGTGTTATTACTGCCCTTCAGATTCTGTAGAGCATGATCATTCCCTCCAGTAATGTAAGCAAACAAGTGAGTAATTTTTTTGAAGACACTACTGAACAGGAAACAAATAGAGAAAACCACTATGTATTAATTCATCATAGTAAAAATATAATGCACAGTAGGCTACTTGTGGCTTTGCGCAATTCAGGGTTTCCTGATGTGCTCTGACATCTTGGTATGTGAATGAGGTTTTCTGATGCAAGTAAGTGCAATTCCCTAGCTTGATGTTAATCTCTTTTAACAGAAGGTGGGGAATAGTAAAAAGTCATACAGAAGCCTGTGTTCACTCTCTTGACTTAAGGAAATTCCTATGTGAAATACAATAGATTTTTCCTGTACACATCAAAATTTTTTCAAAACTCAATGTTCGGTTATGAAGGAAATTTTCTTTTATTCAGCAAAAATATGACCCTTTCCACTTCATTGTATCAGATATCTTTTTAATTGTCTTTTATAATGGATCTTTTCTGGACCCCAGGATCCCATAAAATCCTGGCCAAAATGCCAGCTCATGGTTCTAAAACTCTGAAATACATTTTTTTTCCCTGTTAAGAGAAATTCCCTTTTCCCCAAGCACCTCAGTCTTTCCTGGATCAGAGACATTTCCAGCTGGAACACTTGAGGGCTCATCTGAACAGCAGCTGGCACGCAGGTGTTTTAATAATATAAACTGAAATTGTCATTTGGGCGTCCTCAGTCTTTTCATTACGCTGTTACCGCCTTCAGAGATTCGGAGATCAGACTTAAAATCCAGGATATGAGAAGGAAGTGAGCAAACGCATCCCGCTGTTGTTCTGCCTGCTTAGGGATTGCGAGGCAAACGTGCCCATGCAGGTCCAGCCATCTCGCCCGCTCTCTAGGAAAGAAGATCCTATTCACGGCTTGTAATTAAGACTGTAAATCTGTCATTTCTTCCCGCATTGCTCTTTCACTCAGCTGTCACTTTTCAGCTGCTCTGGCAGCTTGGCTCTGCCCCCACCAAATCATTCTACTCGCTTCTTGCCGGAGCTCCATGCGCTTTCCCTTGTGCAGTCTGTTTCCTTGCTCCACGCATCCCCGTGTCCCTAAATCCTGCTCTCTCTTGCCCAGCTGTTTCCCTGTCCCCTCTAGGTTCCTCCTTCCTTCCACTCGGTCAACACTTCTGGATCAAGCCAGCATCCAGCTGTGGTTTTCTGCTGACTTTTTTGTCCTTGTCAGGAATGGACATAGAAAAGGGGAAGTGTCGTCCTAACCGAGACAGCGGGATAGGATTTCTTCTCATTGGAAACAGAGACAGAAACCCTCCTCAGAGGCGGCTCTTTCAGTTATTCCTTCAAAAGTTTGGGAGAGCAGGCAGTGATCTTCCTCTGGACAGACTTACTCCTGCTCTGCAATTCATGGAAACTGTTGACCATTGCGGATGAAAATCACAAATTCATGGGAATATTTCTGGATTTAAGACTATTAAAGGCTCTTTGAAAATTCCCATGTGAACAGAGCTGCCAGAAAAATTTGCTGTGTGGCAACTTCTGAGGTTTCAATTGTTGTTTCTATTCTGCGCTCACAGGAAAATAAAAGTCTTCATTAAAAATGGGAGGTGGTGGGATATGGTCTAGAGACTGGCAGCTGATAGACAGCTTGGAATAAGGTGAGCACAAGCTCAAGTGATTCATCTGTTTTAGTAAAATCAGAACTGTATGGAGAACGAACTAGAATGTGCCTCCCACAAGAAGTTGGCTGTCTCCTTCCCTCTCCCTCCACAGATGCAGGAAATTCCCAGGAAATCGGTTCTGCAGTAAATGTGAGTCTTGGAAATGCAGAGTAAAGTGCCAAGTCTATATGGCAGCAATAATAAACTCAGTCCTAGCATCTGCCAGAAGGGTGGGGCAGTATTTCTTGATTAATCCAGAAATATTGGGGAAAATGCATGAAAGGGGTAAGATGCTTCCAAAACTTTTAAATATTTTGCAAATCTTAAGAATTCATGCCTTTTTGGCTTTATAATACTAATCTTTCTATTGAGTAAATGCACAAAATCAAAACTTTCACTTAAAAACACATTGAGAAGTCCAAGACCTTAGAGCTGCATAAAAAGGCATTTTAAACTGTGAACTCCAAGAGCCTGAAATGTTGAACAAAGAGAATTCAATTGGATAACTTTTAAAAATTTTGGGTTTCTTATAAAGCTGTTGTAATTTTGGGGTCGCACCTTACGATTCTCGAATGCCTGAGGTTAACACGTTATGGGTGCCTAGTGGAGGGTAGCTTTACACTACAGCCACATGTCACTGGGTGGGTGGAATATCAGAAAATGGGGGAATAACTCAAGGTTGTGCACAAGGCATACACAAGGGAGTGAAACAGTGAGAGAAAATGCCATTGGTAGATGGTAAGAGAAACTTCCTGGCAGTAAGAGCTGTTATTTTTTTGTTATTTTGTCTGACATTAGCAGTGAGATGAACTGAGTGATCTAGGAGTGTTTTGTTATCTCTTACTTCTAGGAACCCTGGAGCCACAATGCCACTTGGACGGGGTTTATGGACAGCTTTTCAAAACAAGTAGGCGAAATATGAATGTGCATCCAAAGGAAGCTTAAGCAGAGATGGCTTTGGTTTTCTTCTTTCTCTTTGTTTACTGGTCAAAAGATGAGCTTTTAAACAAATGAATAATTAGGCATCAAATTAAATGTTTCATACACTACAGTGTTTATGTTTCATATGCTACACGCCCTTTTCAGTTACTTAAAAACCCCACAAGCGTCTCTGTACCTTTTGAAAGACAGATGCCATTTTAAAAATAGGAAAAAAAAAGTACAATATGATGTTTTGAAAGTGCTGGAGTTTGTCAGCTCTTTGTCACTTTTCCCAGAGGTCACTGATTTTTCAACTGCAGCTTAAAGTAATGAAGAGATCTGACTCCTCTGCAATTGCGTATTTGAAAAAAGCAGAGGTTTAAATGTGCATGTGCCTCAGCTTATCATTTTCTGTGCTCTTATATATTTGTGTGTGCACTCATGAAGGGGATATAACTATTTTCAGTTTTTGCAAATCCTCTTTAGGCACTCCTTTTTTGCTACTATAATTGTTCTGTTGTTATGGTAAAGCTTGCAGTTTTACAGCTTAAGCCTCAGAAATTTAAACAGTTAATAAAAAAATAACCTCACTGGGATAGCAAAGACGTATTTAATATCCATGGTGAAACTTTACTCCCAGTATCCATTGCTTGCAATGCAAATGTGTACCTATAAAATTACTTACTGCCTTGCTCCTTAATATTTCATTAAGCTAAAATTTGGACAACGAATAGCTAGAACTGCTTGAATGGAATTTATCCATTTAGGCAACAAAGCCCCACTCGGAGTGCATATTTAATTCCAGATGTTACATACCAACAGACCTATTCCATGCTGCTCAATTTAAGCATGATGGACATTTTTTTTTTTTTTGCCATATATTTATTAATTTTAAAAACCATAGTGACTTGTCATTTATCAAAATAAACATATTATCATTGTACACTATTTTCACTGCACTTGAAAATATTTACACTTTTGGGACTGGAAATCTTGCTTGCTGAGTTAGAGAATTCAGACTCTTGGGATTTTTGGGGCAGACTTTCCCGCGTTTGATGGCAATTTTCAGTGGCTTTCTTTCAAGCTCAGCAGTAAATACTTGCATGGGCTTCTTTACATCTCTTGACTTCATGTTGTAGCTGTAGCTTGTTGCCTTTGTCTGTATTTTCTTTGGCTGAGGAAAGGTGGACTACTGAGAACTTCTCTTCCTTTCTTATGATCATTGCCATTAAATCCTTGAAGCTTATCATGCTTTGTCAAAGCAAGTTTCATTTTGATTACAGATTTGATTCTCTTAAGCATTTACGTATAGTCTTGGGAGACTTTATTTTAATCCCCTTTTAATGCATTAATGCATCTGCTTTTTAATGCCATTCCAACTGAATGTGTGGGTTTTGTGGTGCTTTTGCATCCAGCACACATAAATGAGCGATTTTATATGTGCATGTAGGAATGGCTTAGCTCTTCTTCTTACAGTGTTTAGGTAAGCTTCATATTAAATATGTCTAGGAAATTCAAAGGCTACAAATTATCCAGATTAATTGCTTTCCTTTCGCATTGACCTGTCATACTCCTACTGTATTCAGAATGAGCTTTATGGCACATGGAGTATACTGCTAGGAAACTGCTGTATGGAAAAGACATTTATCCTCTGGCAGAGGAAAGCACATCCTGCATCACATGGGTTGGGGTAATTACAGTGTATCTGGAGCTGTAGGCGTTCAAGATGGCCACAAGCAAAATTCGTGTGAGATGCTGCAAGGCATAATACCCTGTGCCATCTACAGATTTAGAATATTTACAGTTGCCTTCTTTTTTCTTTTTCAATTTAAAACCAGAACAGAACATTATTTCCTGCATTTGGGGCCCAATCCCCCAAACCCTTATGTAAGTCATTCCATAGGCTTGGAAAACTTCTGTTTTCTGCTTCTTTTTTCTTTTTTCTTTTTCTTTTTTTTTGGTTTCTTTTTAGCATATAACATTCACATCGTAAATACCAAAGGACAAAATACAGCTTGTGCAGACCATGTCTGTGCTGTTAAAGTAATTACAGGCATAGGCTGACCGCCTTTGTGGCCTCTTGGCTGCTTTAGGGGTTCTGCACACGCAGTCACCTGGTTCACACATGCCAAGGCAATTTTGTTAAATTAGCCATGCAATTTCACTTGGTATTTAAACACACCACTGGAAAAGCGGTGGTGATTTGTGAAAAAACATTGACTTTAAAAGGATCAGTATGAAAATTTGGTGTATTTAATTCTTCCAAGTCTGTACACTGGCAAACTTTGACTTTATGCTTCTTTCTGGAAAGTGCTGGGCTCCAAAATTACCTCACCTGTACACTTGGCACACAATGGAGCAACACTAGAAATGATCAGTGTGCTGTATTTCTGCACCTCTGTCCATCATCTGCATCACACTTAATTCTGTAGCTTTTGGCAGTGTGGATTATTCCTGTTTTGGAGCTACATGATTGTATCACCAATCTGAATGCCACAAATACATGGTTCACTGCCTCCCCTCTCTGGAGTAACCTCATGCTTCCTACCAAAATTAGGCAGTTGATGTTGGACTCAAAAATCTCCTTTTTAAAAAGAATTTAAACTCTGTGGAGAGCTCTGCATTTATTTATTTTTGTGCCACTGATTAATCCCTTCATTTGGTATAATCTGGTAGAAGAAGCTGGCCAAGACAGGAACCAAAGGCTTGTCAGTGAAGGAAGCCAAGAGAGGTGAGGCTCTTACCTGAAAGGAAATTGCCTTTGCAGACATGTTCATCTAAATCCTGGAATAGAAACTGGAAATGGCTGCATTCATTCTGGCATCTGGAAAGGGGATACAAAATACAACAGTGAATTATATCCCAGAGTCTTTAAAAATAAGTATATTTTGTGGTATCCAAGGTCATAGAGAAAAGCAAAACTCCTGCTTCACAGTTTAGTTCCTAAGTTTAGTTCTGAGTAGGATGAGCTGCTTCAGTACTGATAAAAGGCTTCTTGTTTGGAAGACATCCCTTCAATCATTTCTCTGGCCTTTTTGCAAAGCATGTGCCTGTATTCAATGTGCATAGCAAGGTTTTGTTGGTGGGGGGGCTACGGGGGTGGCTTCTGGGAGAAGCTGCCAGAAGCTCCTGCTGTGTCCGACAGAGCCAATGCTGGGTGGGTCCGAGATGGACACACCACTGGCCCAGTCCAAGCCCACCAGCGGTGGTGGCAGTCCCTCTGGGACAACAGACTTATAAAGAGAAAAAAATGCTGCGCAGCAGCAGCTGGGAACAGGCATGAGAATATGTGAGAGAAACAGCCCTACAGACACACACAGGTCAGTGAAGAAGGATGAGAAAGAGGTGCTCCAGGCACTGGTGGCAGACCATGGTGAGGCAGCTGTGCCCCTGCAGCCCATGGACATCCCAGGGGGAGCAGAGATCCGCCTGCCACCTGTGAAGGACACCACGCCAGAGCAGGTAGATGCATGAAGGGAAGCTGTGAACTCACGGGAATTCCATGCTGGAACAGAAATCTGGAAGGACCTGTGGTCCTATGGAGAGAGGACCCAACACCAGACCAGGTGTACTGTCAGGGCTTGTGATCCTATGGGGGGTCCTCACTGTACCCCATGAGAGGGATCCATGCTGAAACAGTTCATGTAGAACTGCAGCAGGAGAAGGAAGTACATTGGAGAAGTTTTTGGAGTACTCTTCTGTGGGAGGGATCCATGCTAGAGGAGGGGCAGAGGAGTCCACCCCTTTGAGGAGGAAGCAGCAGCAGAGACAATATATGATGAAATGACTACAACTCCCATTCCCCGTATCCCTGTGCTGTGGGGCAAGAGGAGGGAGAGAATTCAGATGTGAAGTTGAGCCTGGGAAGAAGGGAGGAATGGGGGCAAGGTATTTTAATATTTGCTTTTATTTCTCATTAACCTCCTCTGATTCGATTGGTAATTAATTCAATAAACTTTCCCAAGTCGAGTCTGTTTTGCCTGTGATGGTAACTGGTGTCTGATCTCCCCCTGCCCTTATCATGACCCATGAGTGCTGTATTTGTTCGATTTTCTCTCCCCTGCCCAGCTGAAGAGGGGAGCGATGGAGCAGTTTTAGCGGGCACCTGGCATCCAGACAGGGTCAACCCACCGCAGTCCATCAGCTGTGGAGATGCTTCCCCCCAGACCCATCTTCTCTTACCTTTGAACAACCTTATTTTTCTTGGCAAAGGCATTTGGAGCAGCTCCAGGAGAGAAGATTGTATCCTGAATGTCACAGCCACCTAACTGCACTCTAGTAAATGGAGAACACCTGTATCTGGGGGTGGCCTTACTCCGTACTCACTCGAGGCTGTGTGGATTTATGTGTATGTGGACACTAAATCCTGAACAGAGACTCCAGCAGCACTTTGCAGTTCTCAGATCCGGATGTGCATCCAGCCACATCCCAACTACAATTTTCAGTGAGATTCTGCCTTTGCTGTGTCTCTTCCTCCTTCTCACTCCTCAGAAATGTTGATTTCCCCTTGGAAAAAGGAAGCTGAGTGAGGTGAAGCCTTTAAGAGCTAACAGCATTCTTCATTTGGTCCTGTGTCTGGAGTAATTTGGAATATTTCTGCAAACAGAGATTATTCACATGGGAGTGGGGGGTAACATAACACTTATCCTGTCTGGAAGAATAAAGAAAATATGTATTTTCTGTGGGTTTTTCTTGTATTATTATTTTAAAAATCTGTGTGCCCCATTCTTGCTTTCTTTGCCAATAATAATAATGCCACAGATATTACAAGTTTATTTTTCTGTGCTGTAGATACTTGCATATCATATCACTTTAAAATAAAATTAAAATGAAGAAATGGAGAGTAAAACTTCAAAGAAGCTTCCAAGGACTAGTTTGTGATTTTATTTAGTATCTTAGTATGTTTTCAAGAAAGAATAATATTCCTTAAGTATATTACTTTTTGCCATAAAGATTAAAAACAGACTAAATGAGATAATTGTTTTATTTTTCTTTTCAAGTAAAAGATTTACAGAATGAGGTTGGAAAATTGTGTGTAGGCTGATGTTTTATGTTGTAGCTGGTTATTACTCAGTGAGTCACTAAGTTTCCAGAGCTTGCCACACCTTAAGGTTAAACTGCCTCAAACCAGGCAGCAAACTGTTAGCCGAGGTGCTTTGAATGTTTTTTTTTAATGTAAAAAGACATATATTTAAACAATGTGCAAAACTTTGCTGAGACAACTCAAATCCTCTTTCTTTAGAAAGTCTTCTCTGCTCACTCTCTGTTTTCTCTGACAGAATTAAGCATAAACAAAAAAAATTAATTAATTGTCATAGTTATTGCTATTTCCTAGGAAGAGTTAGACGCCTCTCTATCGATAGGAAGGAAGCCAGTGTTCAATAGCACAGCCATGTCAAGCTGTCTTGGGGCTTTAGAAAGACATGTCAGACATCCACAGTGAACACTGAGTAAGCATGTGTGTGTGTGTGTGTAAGATGTGAAACAGAGGGAAGGAAGCACGTGGAGTGGGCATTCATCTTTTCTGTTTAATGCTGATGCCTCAGTGTCTGCCTGGCTGAACACTGCATGTGGTACTCAGAATAAATACTGAAACAGGCAGTTCTGAAAACATTATATCAAAAGAAATGTAGTAGCAAAATAATTATTAAATATGGATTCAATATCATATACTGTCATACACCTATTTTCAGTGGGGGCTTCATTCTGAAAATTGGATGCTTCAGCAACCAGCCAAACACAGAATATGGATCAGCTTAAAGCATAAGAGCCACTCCCCTGGGCTCTGAGCAAGACCAGGATTGTACTTTGTTCTCCTTTGAGTGCTGTATTCTCAAATGTGAGGTATATTTTGAAGGCATTTTCAAATGCAGTAGAAACCCCCCAAAATTTCCTTTCCCTATTAAAAAACAATGCTTGCAAACTTTCTATTTAAAGTTACCTTAATAATAATTAAAAAAAAATAAAAAATAAAAGAAAACAAGAGTAAGTAAATAGGTGTTAGGAATATTGTCAGACTAGGTGAAAAGTGTATTGAATTTATCAAAATAGAGGAAGGGATTCACAAGATAAAAGCTTATCACAGTAAAGGTTCACAAGAATGGGTACCTAAGAAATGACTGAAATACGTAGATAGGGAGAAATTTAAACACTTCCCCCCCCCTTTTTTTTTTTTTGGTTTGGTTTGGTTTGGTTTTTTTTGGTTTTGTTTGTTTGTTTCCTGGATATTGTCATGTTTTTTCTTGGATTGGCAGAGTAACGGAATTTCAGAGGAGTTGCAGAAGCTTTTCGGAAATTGTTTATTTTATTGTTGATATGCAGGTGTTGGATGTTGGTATTCACACTAGTTTCAAGTAGCTACACAGATATATAAATCATGTGAGCTAGTAAGAGAAACAAGGAAAAAAAATCCCATTCTCCCCAGCTACTTACCATGTTTCCTCTCTTTGCACATTTAATGGTAGGCACTGACTGTCTTTTAGCACTCAATACTGCAGGCCTTTGCTCTGTACAGCAGGAGATGGACAACAGGAAATGTTTTCTTTTTCTTTCCCCCTTTTTGTCCTTTTCAGTTGCAGTCAATGTCTCTTGCTGCTCCTTGGAGAACTTGTTCTGAAAATAGGAGCATGGGTGATGGTTTTGAATTAGCTTTCAATTAGTGGTAAACATTTTTTACATTGGGTCATGGGTTAACCCTTAATTTTCTGGGGTTTTTAAATGTATCTCAAATTTTAAAAAATGGCCCTCTTAGGCATAGAGCAGTAGGAGATTAATGAAGAGAAATCTTAGCTGGTCCTGTGGAAGGGGTATTATAGGTAAACACACACTAATGACTTGCTTTTGTAACTTTTTGCATCTTGCCCAAGGGTTTTCTTGGTGGTGTTAATAGAGCTAATATGGTTTTTCACAGGGACCCTGCAGATATGATGCATTGAAATAGATCAGTGGAATGCCAAGAAATGCAGTGATGCCTTTGAAGAACCCTGGAGAATGGATTCATCAAGTGGAAAACAGGTTTTAGCAGCTTTTCTCTCTGTGTGGATTAAGAGAACACTTTTAATAGCCCCTGCCAGGTCTGCTATCCTCCATTAGTGGCAGCTGAGGCCAAGACCCCTGGAGCAGAGGGTGCTTCCTCTCTGTTGGCCTTGCCATGTTTGACTTGAGGGTCTTTCACTGGAGGATGTATTCATGGGCATCTCATGTCATCACAGACCCTCTATCTCTATTTCTGTGGCATTTTGTAAAGCCCACCCACTGTAATCTGTCAGGCAATTCTTGCAGAGACCTCTTCAGGGGCTCAACTCATCACAGCCAAGGTCACTGAAATTCAGAAAAGTCTGAGACTGTGTGGAATAAAGATTTCAGCCTGGAACCTTCATTCTCACCAACAGCTTCTCACAAAAAATGATTGGGTTTTCAGGGCAGGATTTAGTTCTTGGCTGTGAATGCTTTCTCCTAGGTCTAAGCACTGGAATGAGCAAGCTGCTGGTTGGGTAAAGTGAGCTAGTCAGTGCCATTCTCAAGGTCAGGGGGGCTGCTCAACCAGCCAGACACAGGTGTCTGTTTTAGGGAGAGCAGAACAGCCTTCCAGACTCCTCTGCCCCTATGGACTAGCCTCCACCTGCTATAATGGGAGATGGATCACATGAAGACACCCACATTTAGAAAGTATATTTATGTGTCTACAGTCTGGACCTGAATATCAAACACTTGTGGCTTAGGGATTAGGCTGCCTAAACATAGATGCCTTGTGGTGTCTGAGACATCCAAGGTGGGCTGAGGGGTAGGACACAAAGCTTTTGAGGGAGCTGTAGGCCAGGAGATGGACTCCAGGTAGGAATCTACAGGGAACATCAGGTGCCTCTAAATATCTGTGCATGGGCAACAGACCTGAGCCTTTAGTGATAATTCACATTTAGAGATACCTTTTAATCCTGTTTCTTCCATTTAGTCTTCTGTTGGCTTTTTTTTTTTTAATTCCAAATTTTCCATGTGAAGTGGCTGTGTAGTCATCAGTAAAGCCAGGAATTTAGTGTGACCAGCTACAAAGATGAAGCTAGAACTTTATTTTACCCGATGCGCATTTATTACAGGCTCAATGAATGGCTGATTCGTGCCCCTCAAAATAGAAGTCTCTTTCCTTGACCTTTACTGCCTTTCCCTCTCAGATAAATCAAGAGAGAAAAAGACAGCAGAGGAATGATAAGGCTCCAAAGAGAGGTTGCTCTGTAATTTATACTAAACCATAACTATTTACCAAGTTTGTTGTTTTAAAAGACTTTTCTGATACATCTGCATCAATACCAGTCAGATATTGAGAAACAGGATAACCCTTGCTTAAGTGGTTTAAGAAACCTCTCAGAACATCTAAGATAAGTGAACACATCGTACAAATAAACAGAGGTGGAGTTTCCCCCCTCAGCATCTGGAGCCTCACAGCTGGGGATGGAGGAAATGTTGAATGGTAATGTGGCTACTACTCATATGCTCCCTGATCTGTGCTATGGCCTGTTGCATCCTATATGATTTTCC
Organism: Aleadryas rufinucha; assembly: GCA_013397815.1. Classification (NCBI taxonomy): domain Eukaryota; kingdom Metazoa; phylum Chordata; class Aves; order Passeriformes; genus Aleadryas; species Aleadryas rufinucha. The sequence continues at coordinate 165,546 of VZTH01007336.1, read as the reverse complement.
ACATGGTGGGAGGGGCAGAGCAAACAGTCTGATAATTTGTGGTCATTTCAGACATGCCAGAAGTGCCATAAAAAGGTGTGTAAGAGTGGTGTGTAAGGGGTGATGAGGTGTTAAGGCACAGCAACACCTGTAAACATCTTGCTTTGCCCTGAGAAGTTGGAGTTTTTCTTTCCATGCTTTAAAACTGCCTTAAGTAAAGGTACCTCCATGGCAAGCAGCTGTAAAAAGAAGCAGAACACAAAATTTAACAGTCTGCTATTGGGGTTAATGCATCTTCTGTTTGTGTGGTGGACAGAGTGCCAGACTTTGTGAAAGACTGAGGTATGATTAGAAACATGACAGACCCATGAATGAGAGCCCAAAAAGGTCGGTTAAATTTGCTGCTGTATGACTGTTACCAATAGAAAGACTAAAAGCATGTTTATCTTTTTCCTTCTCACAATGCCTTTTTTAATTCCCTGGTGTTCTTGTTCTCTCACAGTTTAATATTCTGTTCGCATAGAAAAGAGTAGGCACAGCCTGAAATTTCCTTTCTATAGCTGCTTTACAGAAAGCATTAGGGCTGAAAGAAGGACAGGATTTCAACATTCACAATAGACTTTAGAATGGAAACATGAAAAGCTCACATCCATAATAGGAGACTCTACAGGCAGTTTCTGAGACAAGATAACTCTGATTTTCCAAAGGCTGTATTTTCTGTGTTGGCGCTCTCATCATGGGGTCCAGAGCTTCACAGCACTTGTCTTCAGGCCATGAGAGGGCTGAAGTTCAATGCCATAAATACATGGTGCCTCACTGCTGAGGACATCTCTTTGAATAAAAATGCAGTCATTGTTCGAATAAGACTGAAACTGAGTACCCCAGTAAAGCCTTGATCCTTGATTTAATGCCACACAGGCAGATTGCACTAGGACCAGGGCTGGAGGTGTTGGCTTGGTGCATTGACATTATATAGTCTACATGCAGGTTTACTCTTATGAGTGATTATAGAAAACAGGTAAACATCTGTATGAATGGTTTTTTGCAGTTCAAAGTGAAATCTCTTTTGCAATGCCTATGATGACAGTTCTAAAGTTAAAGACTGGTTACCAGGAAACAGAGGCTGCTTGTTTTCAAGCTTGTAAAAGACCTCAACACAACATGGGCCAGCTAATTAAGATGATGAAGGTAAAACCTTGTATGTGTTACAATCAGAGAGGTCAGACAATGAGTGGGTCTAAAACCAGCTTGTTCTGTGACGCATGCCTGTGCCAGATTCTGTTGCAGTTTGGAGAAGCAATTATGTAAATATAGATTTGCAAACAATTCCACAAAGTGACAAAAACAGTGTTAATCACCAAAAATGTTAGTGATCTGTCTAGCCAACCACAGAGTGATGAAATCATGGCCATGTTAAAAATGAAAGCCTGATGTAACCCGTTTGGGTTGTTTGTTTTTTTCTTCAGGAATATTATCTTTCTTCATATCTTTGACTTTTAGCTCTCAAAAGCATCTGGATTTATGTTTTTTTTTTTAAACTCGGCCCTCGACACACACGCACACAGTGAAAATAGTGTCTGCTTCTATTGGCAGATGGGAATGGCATGAGTAGCACCACCACAGGTCTTCATAGACCTAAAAATCTGTTAATTTGTGTTCAGATTCTCTTCCTGAGCTAAATAATATTTTTACTTTGCTTTTGATAGAAAAAAATCCAGTCTATTTTCTTTCAACAAATGAAAAAGCAATGTTGATAGTAACTTTTTCATGTTTTTGAGTTGCATCAAGTTTCTTACCTCACATTGTAATCACAATATAATAAAGCTCTTCTTTAATATTAATTTGATTCTTTATCTGTCTGCCTGTAAGCTCAGCAGTTCAGCATTACAATTTAAAAGGCTCATTTCTCAAGAATGCAATCAGCGTCTTTATTGTATTCATTGGTTACTTGGGCATTATAAACATAATTGATAAATAGTAAGAGACAGAGTAGATCCTACTGGTACTAAATACTGATATCCAGTTACTCTACTTTCCCCAGATTATGTCTATAGATATCATACAGGATTGGCTAAAAACATTCTTTGGAAGGACTGCAGAAGTTCACATCAAGTTTAGAAAAGTTTCTGGATGCAGTTAGCCATAAATAATGGTTATTTTGTAATATTCAGAAACATCTTATTTCCATGGATAAATTACTACCTTCTCTTTCTCTGGTGAAAATTTAAATAGTAGCTTCAAACAAAAGCTGCTTCTATTCCTGCCACAAGCTTATACAACACAGTGTTGATACAATTTAAAGGAGCTGACATACTGCTTAAAATATGGATGCTGCATATGACTTAAGTAATACGAATTATATGCTGAAGTCATTACTGAGTTGTTACCCAGGGAAAACATAATGTTGCTTCAATAAATATTTCAGGATTCAACTCTGTAATTCTTAGGAGGCATTTTACAGAAATAGGATGGATAGTAACTTAGAAAATGCTATGGAATTAGTATTTCAGTTTTTAAGTATTTAGCCAGCACTTCACTAAAATAGGATTGTTTCTCCATATATTTGTTAACCACAAAGTAAATTTACAAAGGACAAATCATATCTTCTCCCTCTCCCATTAAATAAATGTATAATAAGAATTCATTCCCATTCTCATGAAACTCTGGGCAAATCAGTCTTTCTGCCTATGTCATAGCATGAGAGTGAAGTTTTGATGAGAACATGTCTGTGAACAAAAGCCCCCTACTAATTCAGTCTGACCTTTAATCTAAGACATAAAATAAAGCTCTATCTTTTAATCAGAAATGATTTTCTGTAAAAAACATTTGAAGGACCTCACAGAACATTTAACACAACTTTTATTTCTGTCATATTCAGAGGAGGTTCCATTTCCACAGAAGTGGAAATTCAGGTGCAGAGAGACAGTGTGTGTTTGAGTGTGTGTCCAAACCTCTGAGCTCCTGCTTTTCAGTCTCTTTGCTAAGGAGCTCAAGTTTGAATCACAAGATACACTGAAGATTTCCAAATGCTTCACAGCCAGTGAAGTGCAAAGCCCAGGAAAAATAAGTTTGGCATTTCTATGGCTTGTGATCTATAACTAATAAACTGACTAGTAAAGGATGTAACTGGCAGGCAATAGCAGTCAGTGTATGGCAGTAAATTTGCCATGCTGCAGAGTGGGGTTACTAACACCACATGTGTCTGGGATGCACATCTAAAATGCACATTAACTCCTGCCTTAACTCCTACCTGCAACGTCTATATGAGTGCCAAAGACATAACTTTCAGCTGAAAATGTGTTAATATTTGCGGAGGATCAGGCTCCTACCTCGTATCTATGTATGCATTTCCCATAGTGACCAGGTTAATGGGATTTGTGATCTCCAATTATAAAGATAACTGTTATAAAACATCTCCATACTTTGAGACTAGTAATGGAAGGAGGCAACTTTTAAACTTCACTGTTTAATGTATTAAAGAGTGGTGGCTCTGATCCAAAACGAAGTAATTCAGCAGAAAGTCTCCTGCTGATTTCAACGGGCTTTGAACCAGGGAATGGTCTTTAAATTGTTCCATGCCTCCTGCTCAGATATGAGAAGCAAAAAATGAAGGCAGAGACTTTTATTCCTTTAGTGTTTGGAATGACTCAGACACAGCAGACTGCTAGGAAATTGTATTTACACCACAAGGATAGCACTTATTGCAACGCCTTAGTCATCAGAGAGTGGCAAAATTCAGTTGTAAAGTCTGGTACAGGGTCACAGTATGCAGCTTTTGGATTATTAATTTACTTACTTAACATGTGGATTTTTAAGATTAATCTTATCTAGGAGTCTTAAGGAAGATTAAGGTGTTTCTAAGATTTATTTAATCCAGAATGTTGTGGACTAGTGGGTTATTTCAGTAACAGCCATTGATTCCAAAAGCTGGTGAAGCGAATCACACAAATAAATCTGACATAACAGTGTTGCCAAACACCACCACATGAAATATTTACCAAGCATCAGGGATAAGAAACTTCCTCTGAAAATTGCCTAACAGAGAAATGATCCTACTATTTAATCTCAATATTAATTCTGTTTGGGTCCTGTTACTCAAAAAGAAAAGCTGCTACATTTTAACTGTCTTCAGCACTTGTGCAGCTGCCCATCAGTTTGGTGCCACATTCACATCTCCCCAGATGGATGCACTACAAGCCTTTGCACATCTGAAACCTTTAATTTAGCTGAGTGAGCTCAGCCTTTGGGCTGTGTGCAGACTCAAGGATTTCTTTAAAAAAACCCCTCCCAATTTTAATATATATTTGATATTCACAAAGAGCATTTTGGCTGTGTCATGCTGTGCTAATAGGCTGCAAGATTTCTTGGTCGGTTTGACATTCTGCTGCCCCTAGGTAGCAAAACGCTGCGGTCTCCGAGGACAACCCTCAAAACTCAAAAGAGCTGGGTACCGACTCCCAGCGGGGCTTCCTTTATGTGAACTCAGCCAACCAACAACTCCGTGACTCCAGCAGATGTTTTTGGCCTTCAGACCAGTGGGTGAATTTATCCATCTTCCCTCATTCCCTCAGTAATCTATCTGGCTGAAGCCAGCATGGTTAAACCTGGATCCGTGCCAAGGACAATCAAGAATGAAGGGCTGGCCTGGTGAGGTTTTCCAGCATGTATCAGGCAGATTGTATTCGGGGACAAAGGGTCCATGCTATATAAGTGCCATAGAGCCTGTACCAGTGTTCCGTGCTCCCCATTGGGCTCTCTTTGATTGCAGGTTTTAAATAAGTCATGTATTTCCAGATGCATTATTTATGTTTCCTTGTGTTGTTGTGCAATTTGTGGCAGAGTGAGGGGTCTACTGGAAAGCAGCCCTTGGTTTAGTGGGCAGCCCTGCAGCAAAATATTAGTAATACAGAAATCTGCTGCTCTAAGTGAAATTTGATTTAAACGTAGATGACAGAAAGTATTCAAATAATTTGTTATTTTTTTTAAATGTTGGCTACATTCAAAAGTGGTTAACTAGAAGTATAGCTATTTCTATCTTGTTCTTGTTTCTTATTCTATCTTGCCTCTTCTTTCTTCCCTTTCCCTTTCCCTTTCCCTTTCCCTTTCCCTTTCCCTTTCCCTTTCCCCTTCCTTTTCATTATGCTTCACGATAGGAATGAGGACACAAGCTGTGGCTTGATCTGGCGATGCCTGAGCACTACCAGATGGGGAGAAGTGGGTGGTGGCTGTTCATCCCTGTGGCAGTGGCTCAAATAAATAACTTTTATTCAGCCAGTCTGGGTAGGAGGCTGGGTCTGCTTCTGAGTCTAGATTCAGATGCCAAGAGCTGTGCACACACCAGCTGGAGTTTAGGCAGTTCTCCTGCCATAAAACTGTACCTTCATCCCTTCCAGAAACTGAAGCAAAGCACAATCAACACGTGGTGTAATTTAGTGCCAGCTCGTGACACTAGTGTTTCACAGTCTGTCATCCCAGAGTTCATGGTTTCCAGCATAGCTAACTTTATTTGCATTCTGGTTTGATTTGCTCTGTTGAAAAATGGATTCTTGCTTCATGCTATACTACCTTCCAATCAGAGGCATTTAACCAGGACTATCCTGACTTTAAAGAATTGCATCCTTCATGTGTTATTCTAAATTAGAGCTTTTCCTTTCCCAGACCGAATAGTTTTAGGCTAAATGCTTATTTATACATTTGTGTATAAGTTCCAGGAGTTTAGAAGCAAATGTGTACTTAAAGCCAGATAATTTGTGGTGGAACATGGTAACTAGCCTTGAACTTAATATTTGTGTGGCTGTTTCCAAGAATGATTTCATTATTGGTGCAATTTAAGTTTTGGGATACCCTAAAGTGCTTTGTTTAGAAATCAGAACAATCTGTGAAGTTACAGGAGTGATAAGTAATCCTTGCATGATCATGACAATCTTTTTTTTACTTGGCTGACCATTAATTTACCTTAACTACCAACTTTGTGATCATCCTGCTCTGAATGTTATGTATTGTATACTGAAACTTACCCTACTCATCTGTGTGACCACAGAAGGAATCCCCAGGGCCATCTTTAATTTCACAGTCAAATGCACTACTAGACTAGCAGCCTTGAAACCAGTGAGTATCCTACAGTTTGGATCTCCTCTGGGAACAGTACTGAACAGTTAATTTAGCTATTTTGCTTTGTACATGAATCCCAGCAGGAAGATTTTGGAGAGGTGGTGCTGGAGGAAGGACAGGGATTGGGAAAAAATATACATGTAAATTAAAAAAAAAACAAACCAAGAAGATAGGGCAAGACCCTTAATGTTTTTTTGAACACGATGTAATCAGTTGCCATAATACTGTACTGTTTGTTTGACTTTTTTTCAGTGTGGTTACTGTTACTTCATCCCTGAAACGTCTCCAAGAGAAATAAGGGATTGTCCACAAGATAATCACCGCTGTGTCTGACTCCTCTGCGTGGAGTATGGTGTGTCATTAAGAGAAAGGTATTATCTACATGTAGCCTGTGAACAAAAATCAAGAATACTCACTGGGGATAAAACTTTAGGTTCACACTGTTCTGCAAATGGTTGGTTTCTCAAAAAAAAGTTCCTTGCTGCTAGGTAAAATAGCACCCTGTCTTTTCCAATATCAGTATTTCATTGTCTGCTCTTTTGAATGTGCTGACACCTTCAACACCTTCAATCTCTTCAGTGGTAGTTTAGGAGAAGGCCAGATAATGATTTCTGAACTGATTGCCTGCACATAGAGCACCAAGTGCCCCTGTGGGGCTGAGCTGGTCTCAGCTCAGTCCAAGAGACATGCCTATGCTCCTGTGCTCTCAGAGGCAGCCAGATCCAGCCATGGTGCCTGCTGTGAGCTGGACTGTCCCCAAGGCTCATTTAATTGCTGCCCTGCCTGCAACAACTGGCATGGGTGAAGCTCCCATCCTACAAAATAAAAGGCAAAGTTCACCAATGCAGTGTTCCCATTCTGGCATATAACCTTCTTCTCCTCAGGTCTAAATCCAAACTATGGAAATGGATGTTATGAAACTGTCAGCTTTGAGATGGGGACAGTCCCCCAGCTTGGGGTGTCACCTGGCAGGGGTTTCAATCTCTAAGAAATACTGAGGATCTCACACAAGGTACAAGAGTCACCAGAGCCAGATTTCAGGTGGGCATGTTCACTCAGCACAGCACCCAGAGTAAACTTACATGAGTAAACAGCTTTCTTTTAATGTTCAGTTTGTATATTTACGTGGGATCTATTCTGCCCAGCTTAGCAGGGGATCTAAATTCGACTTGCTTGATGAAATATTCTTTCCTAACAGGGTTTTAAAATTCTCTCTACAGTCATCAAGAAGAGGAAAGTACCTCTGGAGACATTCAGAAGTTTGAGGTGTCACCCAAAGTAGTTTCAATAAGGCAGGCTGGGTCGTAGCATGTATCAATACACCAGCACTGGTGTGTTAGGGGAATTTTTTTAAATTGTGGTTCTCATTAACTAAATAAAATGGAATCATGCTAATCAGTTCATGCTTAAAAGTCCTTCCCTTCACATCAACAGTTTACTTGACTGTCAAATAAGTATACTTCCAGAATCAGATCTATTAGACATCTTGTGGGTTTTGTTATTTTGCCAAGAATTATTATTGTTTCAGAATCATGAAGGAGCTTGTTTTTACAGTCATCCTAGAAATCAGTGTAACGAGAGATGAGCAGCTGATGGGTCTGCCAGTAAAATCTACAGCTATTCAATTTTAGAGTGATTATTTTTCAAAAACTGTGATGTTGGTTTTAGAAAAAAGTCTGTATATTTTTGATGTTTTTAATACTTATTGGATGGACAGTATCTGAAGTCCAGCATGTGACAAGATGGCATTTATACCCAGTGCCAGGTCTTTATACCTTTACTAGTTTGAGTAGGTTTTTGCTTCACAGCTGATCTCATCAGAGCAAATTTCTGCTTGCTGTGCATCAGCTGGCAAGGTCTGAAGAGTGATGGCTGTTGGCCACTAATGCAAAATCGGACACGAGTTAGTAGTAATCAATTAACAGGTAATCAACTAGCTTTAATAAATCCATATAAACTATGAAATCCAGTCTTCCAGTGTCAGAACACCTTGCAAAAAGTTTTCTGTGCCTCTTGATTTTATTAGATTTTCTATGAACCAGTGAAGAGGGTAATATGTTTGATGCATTTTATGCATGTCAGCACTTTTGGTTAGAATTGAATAATTAAATACCCTCACAGAGAAAATTCACTTCTGTGCTATGAAAATATCCTCACAAGTTGTTAATTCTGTGCAAAAATTGAGTGATGATAATTAGAAGAAGTGAGTAAAAAATAGCAAAAAGCAATTATGCAAATTAGCAAAAAAGCTTGTAAAAATGTTGCGTAGGTGCAGCAGCTTGGAAAGAAAGCCTTGACTTTGTTATTTCTTTTCTGTCCCATGACTTAAAATACAAGCCATTGCTCCTACGTTGATGGGAAAAGTCAAAACATATGCTTTTCAGCTAACAAAAAACAACATACAAGGCACAATGTTATTGCAAGTGTAAAACTAAATGGAACTTTTCCATAAGCCATATTCAGAGCAGTGTCGATGGCCACAAGGCCAGCTTCAGCTTGCTTCTGGGGGTGTTGGAGCCCACATGGGCCAGCATCCAAACACAGTAGAAATACAATACAACAATGTTTTTGCCTCCTGATGCTTTTCATGAAACCACCAGAAGTCCTGCATCAGGATCACAATGTATCAGCCTAGCTCAGAAGTTCAGTCTGGGGAAAACAGCTGGTAAAACTGCTTCATGCATCATGCTTTACAAAACTTGTCTACTTTGCATTTGAAGAGGCATAATTACCCGTGTTAAATATCACTGGTTAGAAGCTGCACTGAAAAAGAAGTGACATTTAGATGGGTTGTTAGGGCAGTGAGAAGATGAATAATTTTCAGCATTTTGACAAAAAATAATTGCGTAATTCAGTACCTCAAATTTCATTCTTCAGAGCAGCTGTGTGAAAACGGTGTTTCTCACCCAATGTACTCATCTTCCATGTGAATTTAGTCATTGCTGCCTTTATTAATCAAAAGAAATATTTGACAGTTCTACATGTAGAAACTCTGCTGAGCCAGAACTGAACAGGGAGGGAGAGCTGAAGGCTTTTGGATTCATTGTTTGTCAGCAGCACTGTTAAATAAGAACTGAGTGACAGTGTCTCAGCCCTTCACCTGTATTCTACAGGCAGAATACTCACATCCTCAGGTGAAATCCTGTGGAATAGGATGGAATGCAACGGCAAGGAACATTTCCCCTGTAACATTGCTGCTAGTGGCATTAACCAGCAAGCCAGGAAAAACATGGCTTGGCTTCTGACTCCTCAGATGTGTTGACAGAGCTGACAGTTAAGAGTTCTCTCCTTTTTTAACTTGTGAAACGCGTGTGTTTTACCTGGAATTACTGAGTCAGGACAAAAATGGAAAAACCGCTCTCATGCCATTTCCCAGAGATGAGTGGTCATTTAACAACAGTATGTTTATACAATATTTGTTTCCACTGTCCATGTTAGAGCCTCAAAGTACTTTGCAAACATTAATAAAACTATTCATAATCCTTTCTAGCTAAGCAATTTATTTCCGCTTTAATGACCAGAGCCATGAAGACACTGTTAATAGCTTTTATCTGTTACATGAAGGACTTCTGAGCTGTGGCTTTCCATGTTCTTTGAAAAAAACAAAACAAACAAAACTCAAAGCATGTTATTATTAAGCCTGTTTTACAGATGGAGAAATAAGGCTTTCAAAAGAACCAGGACTGACTGATGGATGTATAACCAGTGATACCTATGTGCCATGAACATGCAGTATGTCCATTGTGCAAATTGTTTTCACTGGTCATGGGGGATTGCATTTGTGCATTGCACATTTGTGCTGTAGGGCCTCTGGTACTGACATAGCCCTGCACCAATTTCTTCAGGGCTGATTTGCTTGCAAAATGTACATACACACATACTTATGTGTGTATATATATATATATACACATATATATGTATGCACACACATACACACATATATATATATTTTAAAAAACCAATATATGCATATACCTCAACCATGCAGCCACATCTACCTTCTCTTTCTCCGAGGGCTTTGGGGTAGGATTGCTTGGTGGACATGGGAAGTTCCCTCCAACTTTCTATCTTTTGGCTCTAGTCTGAGGGTCTTCTCTTTGGAGATGGCCCATAGAGCTGGTTTGGGATCTGTAGCATTTGCCACAAGCCTAAGCGCAGCCCAAAAAACCGCAGAAGACAGGTGTGAGGGCACCATTCTTGGACTGAGGGATTGTAAGCGGGGACTTTGGTCACTGAAGATTTTACCTCAGTCATTGAGTCAGAGGAAAAGTCCCTCACCATCAAGTGACACACACTTTATTCCTGGCAGGAGGCAAGAAATATTGTTGTCTTGAACAACATTATTGTTATTCCAGGCTGTTGGCAATGACAAGGTTTTTGAGCCAATGGTTTTGGTGCCTTGTTGTGGTCTAGACATCACCTGAAGCTCCAGTCAGAGATGGCTTTGCCTCCCCATTTTGAATTGCTCTCAGCAACCTCTGTGGTATGTAACTGAATTATCCTTTTTTTTTTTTAAGAATGATGATACGCAGAAGTGGGTTCTCACCAATACCCATTCTTGCCACACTTTTGCCTTCATTGCTGTAGATATACTGGTATTGTCAATGCCTCTTGTAGAAAAGAAACTCTAATGAGTGTCTATGGTTCATTTTCTTGACCCTCTGTAATGTATTTTGACTTTTCTAGCAGCACTGTGTAAGTATGCCTTGATCCTCTTACACTGACAATTCTCCTTGAAGTATTTCTCTAAACTCATAGAATTACAGAATGGTTTGTGTTGGAGGGGGCCTTAGAGATCACCCGGTTCCAACTCCCCTGCCGTGGACAGGGACACCTTCCACTACACCAGGTTCCTCAGGGTCCCATCCAATCTGGCTTGGAACACTTCTAGCGATGGGACACCCACAACTTTTCTGGGCAACCTGTGGCAGTGCCTCACCACTCTCTGGGGAAATTTTTTTTCCTAATAGGTAATCTAAATCACTTCTCCCTTCTTTTAAAATGGTTCTCCCTTGTCCCTCACTATCTGCCTGTGTAAAAAGTAACTCATTAGACAACAGGAGAAATTCTTTCTTTAAATTCATTCTTTAGTCAATTATTTTCATAAAGTCAGGATGTATTAGCATCTCTCTCTGTGCTGGAGAACCATACTAAGCAGTCTTGAGACTGAAATATTTCAGGCTCCTGGTTTCACCTCAGAGTGTTTCAAATGACTCAGTCTCACTGCTGTTGCCTAAAAGAGAAATCAAAGAATGGCCCTTCAATTAATACCTGTCAGAAAGAGCTGATAGATTTGGATCCAAGATCTCTTCACAGAATCACCCCTCCACCATGAGTCAATAAACTTTAAATACAATAACTGGATTTTGAGCTCATAGTCTGTTGAAGTGGACTCGGAAATGTGCAGAGAAATACTGATGCTCCTGATTGCAAAGTTCACATGATAGTGGTAAATCTCCATTCAACACCTCCCCCCACCAAAAAAAAAAAAAAAGTAGAAAGAGATACAGATCAGCTTTTAAAATTATATTACACTTTTAATATAGATTTATGCATTGCATTTTTAGGTTTATACAGCCGAGTCTACAGATGCAAACAGAGGCGTCATAATGGAGGTGGAAAGTAATCTGTTGGCAAGATCATCATGGATTGCTTTTATTCCCGCCCTTTGCAGATTTTCAAGAATAATTTCACTTGCTAAAAATCCCCACAAGATGGCAGTGCTCAGTTCATTAACAACTGAAAGCAAAATAACTATTTTGCTGTACAGTGAAAATGAAATAAAGAAAAAAAATATTATCACACACAAGAGCAGTGGTTTCTTAACCCTTTCTGCCTATCGCACACTAAGATAATTTCCTTCTAGAGCGCACAAGAATGTGTCAGTAAAATCCACAGTGAGCACCCCTGAAGAACAGCCAAATCTTGCTTTGTTACCCAGATATCGAAGTGTTTTGCTTAGCCAGCAAATCTTCCGAACAGCGAAGGAAAGTGAAAATGACACCTGAATTTGTCCCATTTTGTAATATATGTATTTCTTGTGTGTGCCTGAGGCTCAGAGCTTCCAAGATTATACATACCCAAACTGCAGGATTTTTTTTCTTTTTCCAAACAGTGTGTAAGATAACAAATAGACAGGCTTAGCCTCCCCTATGATTCTCTCTCTGCTTGTTTGGTAATACAGCAAATGCAAGGACTTCCTGCATCATTGCAGTGCAGTATTGTATTATGGCATTTTTAAAGAACTGTTTTTTTCTTAATGAATTTTCCCAATGAGTGCACAACATCTCTATTTGAAAACATCTTCATTATTTAGCCTGAGAGCCGTTCATGGCATGCGAAGTTAAATATCTAAAAATAGAGGGTATGACTTCTCCGTGTTCAGAGCATCATTTCACAGATGCAGCTAACCAGCTGCTAAGAAAACAAAACCCAGTCCAGGCTCCTGGACACCTGGGCTTCTACCCAAAGATCAATGCTTGGCTTCAGTTTCCAACTTCTTAGGTTATACTTGGTGGCAGGTAAAGGAACAGAGGAGCCAACAAATCTCTTGCCTGTCTTCGTGCTGAGAGGACAAGGGTTCAACCCTGCCCGGCTGAAACTCTGCCGCCCTGTAAAACCGTGCCACCATGCCCTGCCTGTGGTGTGCCCAAGACCAAGTGGGATAGGCCAGTTCCTTTCTTGCAGGCACAGCCACAAGCTGAGTCAGGCAGTGGCACATCTAATGCCTTCATCAGTGTGAAGCCATCAGGGGACCACAGCAGGGTCTCCTGAAAAGAATGGGAACATGGTTTTGGGGAAAAACCTCCCAAACCACAAACCCAATATATAATGGTTACAGGTACTCAGAGATTTCTGCCTGGTGCCAGGGGGAAAAAAGGGGACAAAACCATATGAAAAAGTCCCAAGAGGGACCTGATTTCCCTTGGGCATATGATCATGCCCAAATGTGTGTGGGCATCCTTGCCTTCTGGAAGGGGAGAGGGTGAGGTATTCCTGGGCCTCCAGGATACTTCCAGCGACATGAAACATCTAGCTACTGAATGGTGACTTCCCTTATCTGGAAACACAGTACTGGGAAGCGAGAAATTGCCTTTCTTCAGTATCATCCCTCCCCTCACTACAGTCCCCACCTGGCAATGGGCTGGAGCTGGCAGGGCATTTAGCGGTGTTCTTCACTTGACAGTGAGCTACTGTTCCCAAAGTCACCAGCTTTCCCCAGCCTTTTCCTCCTGGCAGCAAGCCACCACCTTCAATCTCCAGGCAGACATGGTAGCAGACCTTCTTGCAGGAAGAGCCTGCTGCCCTCATCCCCATCCTTGCAGGGTGGAAATGCTCCCTCTGACTGTGGCAGCCTCTTCTCAGTGCCAGAGCAGACTTTGGGCAGATGTTGAGCCAGCATCCTGGCAGAGGATTTCTCCAAATTATTTAACTTCTGTGCTACCTGGCTTTGAGGCAAATCCCAGCTCCTCACAGGTGCAGAAAGAGGCCAGAAATGTGCTGTTCCCCTTTGCTGTACAATGGTTTGGAACCAGGAGTAGACAGATACCCTGGGAGCTGCATCGAGATTCAAAACCTTGCATCTTTGAGTGATTAAAATAATCCTTTTTTATGCTGGAGCAGACAAATGGTGCATCTGGAATAACATGAAAATATTTGTTTGTCCTTTTTATTTTTGCTGTGCTAACAAATTGTTAAAATAAAAATAGCTCCTGTAACAAAAATAAATTGTTTAAAACTCCTACCAGACCTACCAGACCTTCAACTTTTTCTTAAGTTTTATTAAATACATTTTCCTCACAGGATATTTCTTATTTTATTCAGATTTATTCAACAGTATCATGTTGTTTCAGTTTGCCAAAAATAAATTTTTAAAAAAGGAGAATTGAGTCACCTGGCACACCTACAGAACACTGGCAAAGTAGTAACAGATTCTAAAAATGAAAATACAACTGTTTCCAAAGTCAGCACCTGCTGCTGTGAGTTTGGTATTATTGTTTTTGCTGGTACTTCTATTTCTCATGGTTTGTCAAAGCAGATGTTGCCATTTGGGAAGGTCTCTAGTTAACAAGACCACTCTTAATCAATCACAGCATTTTTCCAGCAGATTTATTCCTTATGGCAAGGTGTGCAGTCGCACAGAATGTTCACTATGCGCAGGATCAGAGCTGAATGGATGTAACACAGTTCTCCAACCCTCCAAGCAATAATACCAAATGACACAGTTAATGTGATTCCTCATTAAGAAAATGCAATGACTGATTAACACTTCACTCCTTCACATCTGAGATCACCCACATTCCCACAGGACAACCGAGTATTTCTTTTTATCCTTGTCAAAACTGCACAGTGGGAAGGGAATGTGGCTGTCTCCCACAGGCTCCTTGGTGATGTTGGCAATGTTTTAACACGAGAGGCCGTGCTACCATGGCTCCTGCTGCAGTGCTGCTCTGCTCATATGGTGGGATTATGAGGCTCATTTTTGCATGGACTAAGTGAAACTGAGCACCCACTCACTGCTTAGAAACAACACAGCAAATCAGTGCTGGGATAAATGGAAGCGGAATTTGAGGGAGTGCACAATGTCAATCTCTGTTGTGGGATTTTAGGACTGCTTGATTGGGCTGCACGGAAAGGTGCTGAGCTTGTCTGGAAAATCCGTGACCACACAGAGGGAATGAAACCTAGAGAGTCATTTGTGGTTCTTACCACTGTAGGTAAGCATGAAATTATTGTTTAAAAGTTACACCTTGCCCTAATAGTGGTTATTCAGGTATGACATTCATCAGACCAGATGATGTACTTGGAGAGGGTGATGCAGGTGTGCGCCTTGCTGTGAGCCCTCTCCCACAGCCACAGCTCTTACACTGTGGTTTTGTAAAAGCTGAAGCTCACGAGCTGAAGATGGTGTGGTCCAGCTCCCCTTCCCCTGCCCTTGAATGTCCTTTCTCACCCATTTCCAGTGCTGGTACCACTGAGTGTGAACAGTGGCAAGTCAGCTCAGGAAGCTGATATAACTAAAATCTGACCTGGCATGTTTGTGTGGCAACTTCTGCGGGTAAGAAACCCCCTACAAGTCATTATTTTATGGCTTGTTTCTCCTAAGCAGTAGCACAGGCCACAAACATGGCTTTGCAAGACTTTCCTCTCCTCTGCATCTTCTGTGCCAGTCCTTCTTTGCCTTGGGGTGCCTGAACTGTCATGACACTGGCCATATGCTAGGTTTAGCCTTACTGTCAGCTTCCAAATCCCCAAACTCAATTTCCCTACTCTGCTGGAAGACTTAAGCTGATGTTGAAGCCAATCTGTGGAAATCCTAAAAAGGAGCATAAAAAGAAGAAAAGAAAGATGATCTTAATGAATGCAGGGAAATGTGATTCAGTACTAAGTTACTTGTCTAGGGATGTGCTAACATTTTACATCAAATGAGTTTCTTTTTACTAAACCCATCCTTTTCGAATTACTGTTCTCTATATGGTGGTAGGAAATCTCCACTTCTCCCACTGATCCTAACTATTCCCAGCCATTCTTCTATTCTTTCCCTTAAAAAGTCATTTTATTCGAGGCAACACTGCTCCTCCTAAACCTAAAGTTAAAATCAAATGCCCAGTTTGCTACTTTTGGCCACGCTTCAGGAGAAATCAATATGGCCAAATTTTAGGGCAAGGAATAACCCTTCACTGAGAGGGTGGTCAGTCTCTGGAACAGGCTCTCCAGGGAAGTGGTCACAACACTGAACTTGTCAGAGTTCAAGGAGTGTCTGGATGATGCTCTGAGTTGTATGGTTTAGTTTTAGGTAGTCCTAACTAACAGCAGCGAGTTGGGCTCAGTGTTCCTTAGGGGTGCCTTCTAACTCGAGATATTCTGTGATTCTGTTTCTATGAACTCTGGCTCAGGCTTTTGTGGACAAACCTGGGAAGTACAAAATACCAGACAAATCTAATTTTAAATAACTAAGGGATAGCTCGATATTATATGGATGGGAAACAAATGGTCTCCATGGCCAGAGGTAGACCATGAAAAAGTACTCTGTTAACCTGTATTGACAACACTGCTGGGCTGGATCAACTCTTTTTGGTATTGAAATGATGCTTTCCCCACCTCTCCTCTCATTTTGCTACCTAACAAATTTGCAACCCCAGGACTGGATAAAAGAAGTCAGACTTTATGCTTTTCTAGCTTATGTATTTCCATCAAGACTGAAGATTGCGTGCCTGGGACTTGGCAATAACAGTATAGAGCAAGAGGAGAAGCAATAAACTTATTATGTGTGTCAATAAAGTCAGCAAGTAAGTCTTGGAACACACACATGGAGCAAAACTGCTGAGTAAGGAAGAGAGACTTTTCCAATTATAACACCACATTAACACCCATGTCAGAGGTTGAAATATTAAAAAGCAGTTAACAGGTCTCTTGAGAAGCCCCGGCACTGCACAGCAGCTCTGCATACTTGCAGACAATGTAAAAAGCCACAACATTATCCTTTAGTACCGCACACTTAATGTGCAGAGCTCAATTAGAGAAAGCTGTTCAGGAACTGAAATGTTAGTTCTGCTGGGAGATGCTCTGCCTGAGAACAGAAGTAACAGCACTGTGCACCCCAGGACACAAATGTGCTCTGCCAGGCTGGGACACTGCTGAAGGCTGTCTGAAAGCCAGCAGCTGCAGAAAAAATTCATAGTGCTGCTGCCTTTTTACACAGACAAACATCCTTACTCATGACTGGCCTTGGGTTGTCTATTGCCACCCACCACTGCTTGATGTGGCAACACTTTGGTTCTGACAATCTTGAACCCAGTTTCAAGCATGTCACACACCTCCAACTAGAGCTAGCTTTTTTTATAGAGAAGTCTACCCTCAGTTAGTTATTAAAACTCTGTATCTGCTATGGCTCTTATGCAATTCATTACTCTCAACCAACAGACTTTTTTACTGAGTGTCACTGGGAAACACAGAACGTGTCCTTCCCAACCTCTAGCTGAAATGTTCTTATCAAATATATTTTCCAGCATGGATGGCTTAGTGTAAGAGGTGCAAGAGCTGTCAAAAGTACCCCAGGCTCCACGCACACCCAGTTGTCCCACCTATGTCACATTCCCATGCTACAGATGAGCCCATTGCCCGCTTCTCTGCCCTACAGTGTTTTACGATCTTCCCATTTGGCCTATGGGACACATGCTGATGGACTAAGGTCAGTATGGAAGTCCATGATTGTTTCCAGCTTATCTGCTGAATTTGAATCACTACTGCACTGCATCCATGCTTGGCCTGTCGTTAGGCACATGTGTGAAGTGACTGTCTTTCTAACTATTCACTGGTTTAGGGGAGAAACTAAGTCCTTACTAAACAATATTTGCTTGCTTAGCATTATGCTATAATTGCATCTAAGTCACTGGAGAAGAGGGTTTAACTTGTCTGAAAACTCCATGGCTTTTGTGGTTTTGTTGCAATGATTTCATACCCTGAATTTAAATAAATTGGGAAATAAGAGACGGTTGTAGAGCCCACCCAAACGATTGGTGGTCTTCCCAGTGCACTGATCAGGCAACAAGAAGGGAATGTAAAACCTACATCTGACCAAAACAATATGAAACCATGTTTCTGCATGCGCCATGCCAAACAAACAAACAAATGCTGAGCCTAGCGATTTTTGCAGTCAATATGCTCCATCATCTGCATGATAACGTGGTACATGCAGTCAGATCAAAGGTTTCCTTTCAGTCCCAAAGCAGAGGATGCTCGACAGTGAAATCACAACAGTTGCTCCTGCTAAGCAAAGCAGCGCCTGGCTCTGCCTGAGACAAAGCTCTGGCTGCTGGGAGGAAAATCTCAGTCACTGTGGCGATGTCATCCTTGCTCTGGGTGGAAGATGCTTTGATGGGTAACAGCTGTTATTTTCATTGAAATCTGAAAGACCTGTCTACATGTTTTGGTGTTGGTTTTTTTCCCTCGGTATAGGATGTGAGGGAGGGAAAAATAACTAAATTGACCTTTCAATTGACAGAGATGCAGTGTAAAAAGAACTCCAAGAAATGAATATCCTTACAATTATGCACAGTAAGGCATTCTTACTCAGTTTTTCTCATGTAAAGAAAACCAAGAAAAACAGAGCTATTATGACTTTACCCACCTACAGACAAAGATCTTCTGAGAAGATCCTATTTCTCAGACCTTTGTCAAATTTTCAGTCTATCTAGTGGGAATTCTTTTTCCTCCCTTAAAAGATAAATATGCTAAGTATTCTCAAAGGACAACAGCTTTTCATCTGAGAAAACAAATGTCATCACCGTCTCTCATTCTCCAACCTTGTCTTCCTTCCCCTGCTCCATCTTTTATCCCTATCCCTCTGGCCATGGGAATACATAGTTTCCTTTGCCAGTAATCTCTTTTCCTGAGATCTTAAAACATTTGGGGACAATATATACTGAGACAAAAACTGCACTTTAGGAAAGTTGCCACAGCTGTAGCCTATCTCTCTGTTTGGTTTTAAGTAAAATGTAGTAGGAAAACATTAAAACAATGAGAGTTTGGTGGCAAGGGAAGGAAAAGGGAAAGGGAAAGGGAAAGGGAAAGGGAAAGGGAAAGGCCCTCTAGGAGCCACAGCTAGGAGATATTCAGGGACCTCCCCTCTCATACTGAAATAGGCTGGGTGTACTGTTGAGGCCCAGAGGACACAAAAAATTGTGAAGGTACATTTCTGACCACTTCCACAGGGTCACACAACACATTTTCATTGTGGGAGCTAGTCTGAAATTGCTTGAGACTCTAGAGAGATAGTTTGGCCAGTTCTGTACAACACTCTCTGTGTTTTGATGTCTTGCCCAAAGTATTTAGATCTCCAAATAAGGCTTGCTAGAAAATAAACAATAACAAAATACTCTAGAGATGAAATTTGTGTATGATTCTGATATACAGAACATACTATAGTGTATATATGCCCACCATGTTTCCTAACGTCCTTTGCTGTCTTTTTTTGTGCTCTTAACAGATTTGTGTGTTTCCCTCCTAGATTTTTAAAAACAGAAAATAAAAGGATAGAGGTCCCAGTGCTCAGCATAATTGTGCAATGTGAATTTGAAGGACTGGAACATTTCAATCCAGTACATGGGCTTCTGCCGTTTGAACTAAGGGAAAAACTGCATTTGTGGGTACTTTAACTTAATTGCAGGGGAAAACCCTTTAAAGCCAGATACTGAAACATCTGTAGTGCAAAATGACTTCTTGTCTGCCAGATGATAATACCTCATTAACCATGTCCAAAATAAATGGTTTTGACTTTTTTTTTTTTTTTAAACTTACCCTTGTCATATCCAACTTCAACAATTTCAACCTGGAGAATGAAAGATCTACTGACTGATAAGAAGCTAGATTAGGTCTGAATAACAAAGAGCATTGAGTGAGGCTCGAGATAGGTAGAGCCACCTTTGGCATCAACCTAGGTGAGGAAACAAGCTCAAATGCACTTCAAATTTGGTATTAAGTCACAAGGATGCTGCTTTGTGCAAGAATCTCAATGAGCCTGTTTACTTTTTCTCTCTTGACCTCTCTCACTTCTGTCCTCTTGAATTTTGATAATCATTGCAACATATTTAAAACTGGATTGCAAAGGTGAGTCTGGCTCACATTCAGATTTCTTGGTGTAGCTGTGTTATTTTGGTGTAGCAGTGACCATAATTTCTGAGCTCAAGAGGTATGATTTAGGCTGTTACCTAAGACGGCCAAACCATGACTTCATACGCAAGAAACAGAAAGATGTTAATGATGCACAGACCCCTACTGCAGGTACTTTATTTGTCATTGACTTCACACAGAGAGCCAGAAAATTGCAGCCCAGACTTCAGGTATTACTCTTTGTGTCGTTGTGGTGCTGCAGACAAAGCCGATTTCTCCTTGCATCCTTATAAGCCAGCAAGCTCAGGGTGAGACCTAGAAGAAAAGCTATGTTTGTGCATTTTAGGTAATCAGCTGTTTTCCCACCGCCCCTTCCTCACCTTCTGGCTTGTGCTTGGAAAATGGGAACTTTCCTCCACGCAAGTCCTCCCTGCTGTCAGCTGTCTTTAAGCTGCCTCCTGCAGCTGTACTTCGAGACGTGCTGGGCTGCAGGCTCATCGATACTATGCAAATTCACCCCGTAAGCAGATTACCTGTTACCGTGGGAACAGACTAACCTGCATCTGCCAATTTGCTTTCACTTTTACTGGACAAGGTTAATGATGAAAATAAGCTTAATCTTGTAAGAGGTGAAGCAATTTATTACAGAACAGGAAACTGAGTTACAAAGAACTACAAAAATAAACCAGCGGTGCTGCTGTCTTTACTTGGTTCCTTCTGGGTTTCTTTTTGGCATTTCGAATTTGGTTACTACTTGGGGTTCGGGAAAGTAGTATTTCCTCATTTTGGCAGATGGATATTCTTCATATTGGCAGGTAGATATTCTATGCTAGTAAAAAACAGATTTAATTAATTTCTATGATAGATCCACTAATTATAAATGTATCAGAGAAAACGAATTGCCCACTCCATCTTGTTTGTTGGTTTTTGTTTTTTTTTTTTTTTAGTGTGTTGACTGAACCATGCAGAACTACTTTCAGGTTAATTTTAAGCTTAATCCACCTCTTAACCCCCCACATTCAACTAACAGTGACTCCCATACAGACCGTATAATGCAACTTCTAAACCCCGTACCTGAAACTTAAATTTTAACACAGTTTTAGAGCGAACAACACTCGACCTTTGGGAAACTCTTACCCGAATGGAGAGCTATGCTTGTTTTGTGATAACTAACACCCCAGGTATTGAGGTCCAATACTGAAAATGGTGTATTGCAAGCAAGTGAAAAGAGCAAATGGAAACTGCACAAACCAATTTGCACTTTTCACTTATGCTTCAGAGCTCTGAATGTCATCTTGGGTTGAAAATGTCTTAGTAGTTTTCTCTAGCCATCTGAAACCATTCTAATAAATTGAAAAATGGCAGTGACATTTCCCCAAGATATTTTTATGTGCGATATTTGGTCAATCTTAAGTGAGAAGAGTTATAAACAACAGAAACAGTGTCCTCAGTAGAAGAGCTCTTTTTTCTTCCACAGTATATAGATGTTGGGTTTTTTTATCCTAGAAGAATAATTTTTAAATATTAAAAATACTGTACTAAAAGTACTGTACTTTTAATTCAGAAACATTACTGAAATAATAAGCCCTTCCTCTCCTCTATTCTTCATTTTTTTCCTTTTGTAGACAAAACAACAGTTGCAGTTACAATCCATTCACACTTGCCATTCTCTGGTCAGGCTGAACAGAGCCTCTGAGCGCAATCTCTTCAATAGCAGCAAAGGCATTTGGACTAGCAGACAAAGGGCCTAATTAAATGGATATTTCCTTTTTCCCCACATGATGGTGACTGAGCTTCAAACAAGCTGATGAACTTCAGCTGAACCAAAAACATCAGGTGCATATGGAAACTCGGAAATAGATCCAAACCAGCCCTGGAGTAGCCATTTACACACATGTCAGGTTTTACAGTGTCTTGGGATGTTGCCTTGTGTGAAGTGTGGAAGAATGTTTTACCCAGCACCAAACAGACTAAAGAAAGCTCCTTTTCAGGTTTTGCCTTATCTTGGAGTAGCTGGAGTAATGCTGGGTATATCAAGACATGCTGTTCATGGTCTCATAGCTGACAGAGGAACAGGTAGCAACAAAGGGTGCTATAAACACTTTTTGCCATAAAGATCCACATACATCCCCTAGAATCAAGGTGGATTTAGAGGAAAACATGTCATGGAGAAGATGAATGCTTACATGCTCCTCTTCTGGTAGAGCAAGATGACTCCACAGTTGCACGAGCATCTGGTGGAAACTCTCCTATTTGTGAAGATAGAAATTATTTAAGATGAGACCATGACCTGTTCTGTAAGAATTATTGTCATTACCTCTCAGGTGATGTAAGCTAATACATTTCTTGATGAATTAACCCTTAAGCTTTTTTTTTTTTTGTGCATATATATTTTAAGAAAATAAAGGAGTAATTTCTACTGTCAAAAAGAGTCTTAAATTATTATTTTTCAAGCTGTATTTTATTTTGGACTGAGACCAAGTAGGAGTTACTTTTATTTCTATATTTCTCACATAAAATCAGAGATAGACTTCCACCTCTAATGAACAAGAGGGAACATTTATGACATAGCCAGGAAAATCTATGACCTAAAACCAGAGGTGCTGGACGTATGATTTTTCATGTATGTGTATGAGCTTCACTCTGTAGAGAGTATAAAAGCAGCTGCAAGAGGAGTGGGAAGGAGACAAAGCTTCTGTGTATCACTTCAGAGGGTGAAGCTGAGAAATGGGCACCAGCATCTTCAGCGCTGCTATTGACTGTATTACCTTACATACATAATGTCCTGCCACCTTAATGCTTGCAGTGTAAATAGACCATGGATACAAAGTAAGGCCAGCAGGTGGGAGAATGCATCCACATCTGTAAAAAAACCCAGGTAAAGCACAGAAGTGTCCAAATGCAAGTGATGTGCAGCCTTGTCTGGAAGTAGCAGTGAGAGCTGGAAGGCCAAATAGCTCACTTTGAAATTCTCAGATGAGAGGTTGTTCCTTATTTGTTGTTTGGGTTTGGTTTTTTGGTTTTGTTTTGATTTTGGTTGGGTTGGTTTTGTTTTTTTTTTTTCCCCTTCAGGGATGTACATGATAATTGGTGTTTATTCAGATAATCAGCTTCACAGACATGACTGGGGGCATAAGCTGGATCTTTATCCTGGCTAGCACGTTTTTGAGAGAATCACTGAAGTGATTGTAAGAAAGCACTGGAAACACAATTCCTGGAAGTAATTCCCAGCTGTCATGTTGAATTATAGAGAGACTTAGAGCTGCTAAGTTTTCTGTGTCTCTGTTTAATCCTCTGTAAAGTGAGCAAAGTGAAACATATCTCAGAAGGATGTAGTAAGTTACCAAAATGATATTGTGAAAGATTTCCTGTCTCTTTGAAAGAGGTGAGCTGTCTAGTGCAAGGTATTACTGTTCATCTGGGATGAAGCAATCTCTCTCCTAGATAAAACAAGGCAAAATCCTGTAATTTGGTGTTTCACTACTGATGACTGACAGCTCACTTTCAATTCATAATTATAGTCAAAACCCACATCCATTTCTTCATAATAAGTGTTTGGATTTGTGTAATTGTGATGTAAGAAGAAAACGTTTAGACCACTTCTTTAATTTCTGTAAAGAGGAATAAGGGAATAGCATGAGATAATGCACCAGTTTCAAAGAAAAACCATCAAAAACATATTTGCATTTTGCTTTCCTATATGTTACACATTTTCCAGGTTATGTTAGAAATACATATTCACTTCATATGTAACGTATTTGTTATTTTCTGGTCTTCTTCCAAGACATTTTGCCATTATCCTGCCAGGACTGTATGTTGTCTGACCACTTCCCCATTGCAATTAAGGATTGAAACCACTTGCTTACGCACAACGGAGACCATCATACCTAACCCCAAAGGAGGCCAGAAACTCCTAGCACACTGCATTTCCCAGACCAACCAGGAGGCCCAGGGCACAGAAGGACAGCATGCTATTTGCAACAAGGGCTGGCACGCTGACAATCCACATGAGTGCAGCTATTCAAAATAAATTTAAAAAAACCCAAAAGCTGTGTGTGTGGGGATTTAACACATCTCATAAAGAGATACTGCCTGAACTTCCACAATAAAATGAGATAAACTGCTTCAAAATCAGTTGCAAAGGAGACACTATCAATGAACCAGCCTTAAGGAATGAGGTTTAACCAGACGTTTTTCTTCAAATCATGCAGTATATGTTTAGTAGATAATGTGCAGGATTGCAGGCTTGATTTGAACAGGCATCAGAACGTGAAGCTTACACAAGAATCACAGCCTTTCTTAGGAATTTCACTTTGTCCCTCCTACCCCTTCCCTGCTTTTCCTCCTTTCTTTCTCCTGTGCCAAAGACAAAGAGAAGAAGAGATGATGCTTGGGGTGCTGGAGGTGGGGTGTAAAACTGAAGGACACAGTCTCTGACTCTAAATGGAAATATTTCATTGATTTCAGTGTGTTTTGAATCAGACCTGTTGTACTCAAAGAACTTGAATGTGACCACAATTCATTAATGTAAGATTCAGATTCATACCATCGGGAAGATGAAAATGATTGCTGAGTTCTGACTGCAGTTTTCATGTGTGTGTGTGTGTGCATGCGTGTGCGTGTGTGTGTGTGTGCGCGTGCATGTGTTTGGGGCCATGGATAGTACTAATAAATCATGTTTATCAACCCATTGGAATTATCTTTAGTTTTCATAAGGCAAAACTTGTCATATTACAGAGCAACAGTGAAGTGTGTGTGAATCTGGTAATCTGTGCTGAAAATAATCTTTGCAGACATCTCTGCTTCAAGCCTAATATTTAAGGACTTTAAAGTGAAAATCGGTTTGGATCACCAGAGAATATATGAGAAACTGAGAAGGAACAAATTGTATTTGATATCTAAGTCCACATGGCAACATTTTTGAAATGCTCTTGCACAGTTATAACGTGAGGACATGGTGTTTTCTTAGGATTAGGAAACACTGGGAAAGGAAGAACCCTCTCAAATGACATACTGGCACAGACATGCATACATACAGACAGAGACCTTAGGTGAGGGGAGCGCTCCGTCTGTGTGCATATTTAATTTGAAAGTGGTTCTGTAAGAAAGTTCCAATTCAACACTTAAGAGGAAAGACCTTTTTTACAGTCTAAATTTTCATATTAGTCTGAAGCCAGCCACGGATAGAAAATAAGAAGCTGTTTGGATTTATTGTGTTCTGGAGCCATTAATTACAGTGAGTCCTGTTTCTGTTTATTTGTCTTAGTTCTTCTTGGTGTTGAAACACTGACCCTCATGGACATAAAAAAGATTATCTAGCTTCATCTGTCTCACCATCCTCTGCGGCTCAAGTCCTTGTGGTAGAGCACTTCCCCAGACTACATGACACAGCCAGATGTAGCAACCAGATACCAGGCTATGAAATAGCACGAATTTCAAATGTCAGCCTTCACACTTCATAAAACAAGGAGCATATTACAGTGTACATTAAATTCCAGAGCAAATAATACTTAACATCTATGTGGATGCATTGTAGATTTGAATAATCTGGCAGAGTGCATTTGGAAATATTCTCTAAATTTCCTCTGTCCCTGCCCTGAGACTGTGGTAAGTAGCACAGAGACCAGCTGTCCAGCCTTGTTTTTCTAAGCCATTGACTAAACAGTGAGTTCATGTTCAAGATAACTGTGGGGAACCAGTTCATGAACTTCTTGAACTCTGCTGTCCATAAATGTGGTGATGGGATTGAAGAGCAGCCATTTAATTAATGATGAGTCTTGTAGCTAGAAATGAACCTTGAGCCAAGTGTTGTTTGTTGCTTTGTTTTGTTTTCTTTTTTTTTTTTTTCTTAATTAAAAGATGTCTGGAGAGCAAAAGTAAGTAAAATCCACTGACTTGTTGCCAGGGAAAGGCATTGCTCTGTAAAACAGGAAGACAAAACCATCACCTGCCTGAACAGTCCAAGGACTTGCAGCGCATGTTGGCTGCAATGCCAGGAGCATTAGTATGGAGCAGAATATGTGCTTCTTTCCAGATTCACTTCCCAATCTGCAAAATTATTAACATGGAGGTCTTTCTACCAGTGGCATCTATTTTACTGCAAGAGTTTGAAACTTTCCCTTTTCTTTGTGGGATTCAGTTTTCTGCTAATTACAGGCAGAATAGGTACTGGTCTCTGAGAGAAGGAAGCTGCACAGAACTTAAAATTTAAATCTTCTATTGCAGTTTCATTCTCTAAACCTCTTTATTCATGTTGATAACAATACCTAGATGTTGAGCCTTTCTCCCATAAAACCTCCACAATTATAATTTTAAAACTGCATGCGAAACAGCCTCATTTTATAGATCTAAGGTAGAAACCACTTAATTCCTCTGTGCTTCAAGGTACATGCAACTGGCACAAGCAGAGGAGCATCTTGTCCTTTGTATTTGAAAGTTCTTGATACCCAGAAGCAGAAGTCACCACAGGAGAAGGACTGGAAAAGACCTTTCAAGATAGATGCCTGCTATTGCAAGGCTTACAAAACACTTAAATAACCCATTTCACAGATAAAGTAAAGGCTATCTAGTGAGGTTTCTGGAGAAACTCCTTGCTCCATTTACTCTAACTAATAGGTTATTCCAGAACATTATTCCTTAAACACATAAAAAAGGTGTCATGGAGCTGGTGAAGGGTCTGGAGCACAAGTCTTATGAGGAGCAGCTGAGGGAGCTGGGGTTTAGCCTGGAAGAAAAAGGGCCTCAGGGGGACCTTCTCACTCTCTACAACTGTCGGACAGGAGAGTGTAGTGAGGTGGGAGTCAGCCTCTTCTCTGAAGCAACTAGAGATACGACAAGAGGAAATGGCCTCAAACCGCAAGAGAAGAGGTTTAGATTAGATATTAGGAAAAATTTCTTCAACAAAAGGATTGTCAAGTGCTGGAACAGGCTGCCCAGGAAAGTGTTTCAGTCACTATTCCTGTAGGTACTAAAAGATATGTACATGTGGTGCTTAGAGACAAGGCTTAGTGGTGGAACTGGCAGTGTTAGGTTAACAGTTGGACTGTATGATGTTAATGATCTTTTGAAACCTGAAGTATTCTATGATTCTATGAAAGCCTTCTTCTGATTTACTGCTTAAATAATCATTGACAATTTAAATGGATTTGTTTGTCTGTAGACCTTTACTTTAAACAGGATCCTCTTCCACTTTCATATCTCCAATGTATTTGTGGCAAGTAATTATACCCTTTTAGCCTTGAATGAAAGCTTTTCACTCCTCTGATATTCTGATAGCACTTCTTTGTTCTGCTTCCTGTTTGAAATGTTTCTTCAGTGTGGGTACCAGATTGGGACAGATTGCAACCTTTCGCCAAGGCTTTAACCCTATCCCCCTGCGTAAATAGATCTGGAACAAGAGCACCGCATTTGGAGTCTCATCCAACTTCACCAGCTTGCTGGTAATTGCCTTTGAGGGAATAAAGCAAATACAAACATTTCAAACTATAATTAGTAGGAAGTTCTCAACTAGCAAAGTATTATTTTCACACTTTGCTTTTATGTGAGGCATCAAAGTATTTTATGATATGTAATTAGGACTGAGATCTTCAAAAATGTGGCAGAATAAACAGCATTGTTCCCTGTTTCAGTTTATTCTTTTATTGTGCTGTTGTCTGATGAAGCAGAATAGGGTGTAGTTGTCTGCAAGTAGTTATTCATGAAGAAACTATGCTTTTTCTTCAGGCTCCAAGCTAAAAGGTGCTGAGGGAGTTGCTGCCTTCTACTTGAATATTTCCTGAAACCATTGCTGATTCTGTGTAGTTCTGATGCATTTGTGCAGTTCTGGTGCATTTGTTGAAGGGTTTATACAAGTTTTAGCACTTGAGCCCTACTGATAACTGACCAGTACAAAAAAATGTAACAGGTACAAGTGCATTTCTTTGCTATTGACTATGCTACAGTGGCTATGCTATGTTAGGTGGCCTCAGACTGTAAAATTGGCCTCTGCTTTATAATGCTTCTGGACAGCTTTTGCCACAGTCTTTATTTGAACTGGTAAAGTGGTACTGGCTGCAGGATCAAATGAGGTGATAAAGGAGGAAAAAATTAGTGTATGTGTGTTTCAGCAGGTTACTTCGGCTACTGTGCAGGCTTTGATCATCTGCAGGGCACTGGGGCTGGCACGTTGGGCACTGTGACACCAGACCTCATGTTGTCCTTAACAAAGCACTGGGACACTGTCCTGAGCTGGGTCTGCAGTCTGTTCTCCACAGCAGGTACTTTGGAATGAAGCTCTCAAGGCCCAGTGCTGTGTGAAACTCCTCAGACCTGCATCCCTGCTTTCAGGATATACACTCAACATCACATCATAATTTACACAAAACTTTTCTCCAATTCATGCCATCTCCTTTCTACATTGAGCATCCTACTGAGTTGGAAAATCCCTGTTTGTTTTCCTTTTAAGTATTCCAAGCAATTTGGAACAGTTCTGGCAGGTGGGCTTAAGCAAATACATTTACTCCCGCGTCAGAAGAACAGATGATTGTACTACTTTTTGGGGATGTGGGACATGCTTCTGTGCCTTCATGGAGGCAGAATTGAAACCAGATGCTCTTACCCCATGCTTTTACCACTGAAATATGTGGAGAAAAGAGGAAGTGAGAGACGAAGACAGATGTTCCAGATAGATAGATATTATCTCTAAGGCAAACATTGCTTTCTATGGGAACACACCTTTACACCACCTCCCTCCCCCATATTACCCATTTTCCCATTTCCTTCCTCTTCAAAATCCCTAAAACTGCTGTGCAAACTGGGAGAGCCCAACCTTTAGCCAGTACACAGACATGTGGTTAGGATTTCTTCTTAGGGATCCTGGAATATTTGTGGGCTTGAATCCCACTGGAAAAAAAAGAAATATGAAGGCAAGTCTCCCACATCCTGTGGAGTGACTGTGGGAGAGCCCAGCATCTCCTCCTCAATGGCTGTTCTGTGCCAAGCCCAGAGAGCACCTACAGACATGACCACCGCCAACAAGACGAGTGGGAATAAAG
Source organism: Aleadryas rufinucha (assembly GCA_013397815.1). Taxonomy (NCBI): domain Eukaryota; kingdom Metazoa; phylum Chordata; class Aves; order Passeriformes; genus Aleadryas; species Aleadryas rufinucha. The sequence goes on along the minus strand of VZTH01007336.1, from coordinate 136,813 downwards.
TAGTTTGTGAAATTTGATGGAATGTGATGAGAGCACTGTCAAAACTAATGGGAAGGGTAGAGACACTGTCTTTTCTCTTCCAAAAGGACATCCTCTCATCCTCCTGTATGGCCAGGAATGACATATCCCTTTTGTAAGATGAAGATTTGTCTACATCAAGTGGACAGTTAATTTATCTCAATCAACTTCCTTTCCAATATCACTTTGTACTTAGTACTAGATGATCTTAAAGGTCCCTTCCAACCCAAGCCTTCCTATGATTTAGGGACGTTAAATTTTAAGAAGGAATTTTTTTTGTGTTGACCTCCAAGTGTTTCATCTTCTCTTTTCCCATGAGTCTTCATCCAGTACTTCATGTTTCCAGGTCTCCTTTGTTCCATATGCTCTCTAAAGGATCTTTGCTACATCATCTGGTACTCTCTGTCCTCTCTTGTGAGCCACAAGCACTGCTGGGCATGTCTGACAGCTTCTGACTCATATTCTTTGTTGTGATCACTGCTGTGTTATGCCTTTTCTTTTGGTGTCACATCTTCTTGTCCCTGCCCCATCCAAGACTCAGCTCCCACCAAGGCTCCATCACATGTCCATCCACACACCATCAGGAATCTTCAGGCAGCTTCAGGCACAGACTTAAACACAAAAAAATACCACCACTGACTTTGTGCAGCTCTGAGCCACAAGCTGCTGGACTGTACTGGGAAGTCTAATTACATGCTTGCCCTATCCTTTTATTGCTTTCCTGGGCATAAACGGTTGGCCACTCCTACTTCTGAAATCAGAACATTATTCTCTTGTCTTAGCTGGGTTTACTCACTACTGATTTTGTGGCTATTGGTTTCTTGGGCAGCAAGAGTCTGGATATTGAATGAGCATGAAACTGTTCTCTCTGCCACTGTGGATGCAGAACTGCAGGTGCTAGTGCTTAATCCTGGGCTGGAAGCTTTTTTTTTTTTTTTTTTCCTGAACCACTTTTCCAACCAGTTCAAGAGTCTCAGATCCAGAAATTCCAGCGTGGTGGCTGGAGCTCCAGACTCCACTTGATTAACAAAACCGTCCCTGTGAAGGACAGGCTCCAGGCAACTGCAGTCTGGTTTCCAAAGAGCAGGGCTTGGGCTAGCCACACTGCTCTCCACAGCTGGATATGGCTACTTCCAATCTACAGCAGCTGCCACCCACACAGGCCAGTGTGAGTCGATGGATCTCCGTCTGACTCAGTACTGCTCTTATCCTCCTGTGTGAGAAAGTTGTCCTGGGGCACAGATGCTGTCAACAAATGATTTGTTTTCAATTGCATACACCTTAACTCGATCTGATCAGTACTAGCAGCAACAGGTTCTTCCTTGGCATCAGAGCAATTCCACCATTTCTAGGCAGTGCTGAAAGCAGCAGATGCGTAGTAGCAGCTTCGAAGACAGCCATAAGAAGGTAAAGTTATACAGTTCCTAGCTGCAATGTAAATTGAAGTATTTAAATTTAGGAGGATTGTCTTAATAAAAACTTAGGGCTATGTGTATTTCAACATAAAGTCATGGAGAAGGAAAGGCTGCTCAGTGAAATAAGATAGAAAGTGCTCAACTAATTCTGACAGCATCATTTAATGAAAAATACTATTTCTGCAATGCTTGAATTTAATCAGCTTATTGTATTGTATGATGTTTTGATTTGTTTTATTTGGAAAATAAAATTGAAACACTTTCAATGTATAGTTTGACCAGAGTGACCTTATCCAATATCAAACTCTTCTGACCAAAGTGCTTCACTGCCTGTACTCCTGGTATGGATTATAATCACTGGGATGGACTTTCACCTGTCTTTCAACTCCATCTCAGGAGTTTCACAGCTCTGCATGTCACCTGTAATTTGGTCATGGACTTTGTCTGGCCTAGGATACTTGAAACTGAGACATGACAGAGAAATGTGCTATGACAGTCAAGTTACACTAAAATCTTTTATATTCAGAAATGTTTCAAAATACCTGGCTTAAAGAAATATCCAGAAAGTCTCTCTTCTGCAAAAGAGGCCTCGAGGTGCTGCAATCCTAATGTGTGAAACCTGTACAATACAGAAATAAATTGTGCAAATCCATATAAGGTAACCTCAAGCCTTCTTACTGGAGAAACCTGATCCAAAATACATCAAAGTCCTGAAAAATATATTCGCCAATTTCTTTGAGCTTTTTAACAAGCTCTGAGGACTTTAACTACCGACAAGTAGTGTGGGGTTTTTTGGTTTTTTTTTGGTTTTACCAAACCTAGACAGATATGAACTGTTCTCCCAGTATTTTCCCCAACACTCTGTTGCTGTCTTCAGCTCTAAAACAATGTAAGAACATTCCTAAAGATTCATTTCAGTAATTTTTCCCAAACAGGGAAAAAACTTACTTCTATTACCTTAATGTAAGACTTTTTACATAAACATAAAAGACTTCAATATACTAATTATTTCTGTTGAGATTTCAAAATCAGTTTCATTGTTTTGACCTTTGTCATACCCACTAGACTAGAAAGCAGCAGAATGGCAATTTGCTGGAAAACTTAAATGACATTTTAATGCATTTTCCCACTGTTTTAAAATATAGCAATTATTTCCTGGTGTATCAAATGCTGCTTCCCAGCCTTTTCTAGAGTGGTATTTTAATTAAAAGCCTAAGTTTTAAGTAAGGCATTCTCTGGTACTGGTCATATTTTGCTATCCTTCTCTTTACACTACATATTTATTTATATTAACCCCTGTATAGCATGTCAAGAAGTGGGAAAAAAAAATATAAAGTCCATTTCATGACAATTTTGGGGGTTGTAGAACTTAATTTCCTCCTAACATATATGGAATTTCTGCCTATTTTCACTACTTTAATCAAAACATCCCTATTCACACTCATTAGATCAGAGTTTCAGTACAGGAATCTCTTTACATTCCCTAAAGAGTCTGTGCTGCTCCTTGTAAACCTTACTGACCAAAACATGCTCAAAATTGATACAACTTAATTAAACATTTGTGTCAGGTCCAAAACAATCTTTGGCTGGTGAAATAATTTCACCAACAATATTCAAACAATAGTAATAACAGACACTGTAGTTACAAATATTTTTCCACAGGAAAAAAATCTTTCTCATGAAAGAATATGACACTTGTTTGACTGCTTTACCAAAATGGAATATTTCAGCTGCATAATCTCTCACAAGGTAAAAACCACTGTATTATTTGAAGTGTAGGTCAGGACAAGAACTTTTTGTGATTCTCCCCGTTTTGAAAGAGAACAAACTAAAATTAAAAAGCCTGTATTTTTCCCCCATAATGTTTTACTTTGACCTGCACGCTTGTTGCTCTTTGACATCTTCAGATTTTTCAAGACTTTCAATTTTGCAATGAGAATCAACCTCGCAATGAGAACTACTTTCAACACAGCCTTTTTATGTAAACACAGTTTCCTGTTTTGCTTCAAAGCAAAATGATGAAAAAAAATCCTAGCAGCTATGCAGTCTTATCACAACAGGTAGTATATTTGTGATCATCTCTTGCAACACAAGTATTTTGTAGACAACAGGAAAGAGCTGTGTTCTGCTCAGGGGCCAAGAGTTCATATTACAGAGCCAGGACTTTGTTTATGGGAACTGTTGGGGATGTCATTAGTCCTCATACAACCCAAAGAATTACACAGATTTTAGGAAGAAAGTACTCTTATTAGGCCCACAGAGACAATTGTGTAAACAAGATATTAGATAAACCAGATTAGTTTTCATGTAGATGAACTAGTCTTTGAGTCCAAAGTATAGAGAAGATATGAAAATAATTGTAGCTCATTGCTTTGATTCCATTTGATTATTTTAATCAGTCAGACATTTGAGAGAAAAGTGTTTTCTATTTTGGGAGCAGAAGGTGATCCTGACCCTGTTAAGAGTAAACGTGGTGACAGAAGTGGAATGATCAAACAGTAATTCCCATCAAAGATCAGCAAGACTTGAAAAATAGGGGAACTCAGAAGTCTTTGTCAAATTCATCTGATACGAAATCTGGTATCTGACTGAGCTGCACATTTTATTTCCCTAGCCAATCTTTGGTCTTGCAGTGTCAGGACTCCAAGGTTAGAGATGGAGTAGTTGTTTTGGGAATATAATTTTCCAGCTGGTAACTGGGTGTCACTGTTCTTTCCTAATCAGGTAGCCTGTGGTGGATGTTTGGTTTCACCCACAGAGCTCCCTAAGAGCAGTGAATGCATTGCGTGCTGCCTGTGGCGTTTCAGAATGCTCACATGTAGGATTTGTATATTTTGGTGGTTCTGCTGGAGCAGGTGTTTATCATGAAGGCTGTGGCAATATTTGAGTATGATCTTCCTAAGCTATCTGGCTCTAGGCAGCATATACTGGTCTGCCAAAATTCGCTTTCAGTGATGGAGCTAATGATAATGAGTGTGGTTTGAAGGGAAGGATGGGTGTTTCTAGGAAAAATAATTTCAAGGCATGATTTCCTTCCAATATAAGCTACAACTCATTAACATTTTCCAGTATACATTTCTTGCATATTGTGGTATATGATACCCAGTAGGGGATTTTCTCTCTGTATTGTAGTAAGTCTGGATAAGGTTTAGGTGGCTTCTTCAAATAAGCAATCCTAGTGGAGTGTCACTGTTGGATTAGCATCATCTGTAGCTTTGTGAGGGCATGTCATGAGTTCTTTCCTCAGAGCAAATGAGGTGATGTCTGTGGGCTATATCAGTTTTTCTAGTGTGTTTTGGATAGCTGATGGTTTGTGGAAGGAGGTGTGTTGGTCTGTGGATTTTCTGCATATGGTATTTTGACAGTTGCTATTTTTCATGTTGACCTTGGTGTCTAGAAAGTTGATGCTGATGTAAGTTTTCCAGAGAGTCTGATGGGCAATTCTGGTTGCTGAATTTGTGGTAGAAATCAATGAGGGAACCTAAGTTTTCAGTACGGATGTCATTTACGTACCCCTAGTGTACCCTAGGAACCCATGTTGGTTTGGTGGGACGGTTCACGTTTTATGCGGGGTGAGTCCTGAAGAGCCTGATATCCTGGCGCTTGGATACCAGTACCTGGGTGCTTGCAGTTGCATCTGAAATTCTGTGAGGGTGAAACTGTTGTGGATGAACATGAAACAGATGGGCTTGACTATTCAATGCCAAGAGACTGGCACATGTAAGACATCAGTTAGGAGTCACTTAGGCATAGGTCAGGGGTAATGGCTCCCTGGTGCAGCATATGATAGCAATACCAAAGATGGTGCCACTAGAGAAGATAGTTGATGAAGCAGCGATCCTGGAGGAAGCATGTTTGTCTGGAGAAAGTTGTTTTCATATGCAACAAAGTATTTAAAGATGGAGTCTGCAGATCCTCATAGCTCTTCACTGAAAGTCTCCTTCCGTTTCCTTCTGCAAGAATGTAGAAGAGCACCTTAAGGTAGCAAGAGTCGACATAATTTTTTTCCATCTTCATTAGGGAGAAATTTGAACTCTAGGGTGAAAAAAGCAGAGGTCTTTCTTGAGTTCCTTCTCACAGGAAAGCATAAAAATCATCTGCTAGCATCACTGATACTATCCTAACTTCTCCTTTATCAATTGTTTAATAACTAATTGGTGACAGGATTTTAAAAACTATGTAGACCCTTAAAAAATCCCATTCTTACCTTTCAAAAAATTATTTCTGAAAGAATTGTTTTTATAGACCAATGTAAAATTGATTTAGGATGGTGCAGCTCACTATAATGTGAGATAATTTTCATGATTATTTTACAGGTGATGATGGCTATTTTGGCTTTTCTTTTTTTTTTCCAGAAAAGCTGAGACACAGTTACGGGAACACTTTCTCCAATTGGACTACAGACCACAATGCTCCCAACATTTCCGAGAATAAAAGTAAGCATTTAGAAAGACAAGACAGCTATTCAAGGTTGGGGTATTCTTCGCAATGACTTTGTGGGGGGTGATGTTGCGATGCAGGTCCTCTCATCATAATTTCTCAGATGTTGTCTTGGTGGTGAAGGAATTGCCATTGCACTATTTGGGTTCAGTGCTAAAGATCAGTTTCTTTTGATAGCGATTTTTTGCATGGTGGTTTGGTTTCCATTTCCTTTAATTTCTTGGAGCACATAATTATGTCTGGTTCCGTCAACCTCTCTGGGAGGTAAAATTTTCTCAGTTTCTTAGATTAGGCAGACCTAAACAGGATATTGCATCATGTATTTGAGTTGAAATTCAGACTTTTTTCTACAGACAAGATGACCTACACGATGGATCTGTGTCATTCTTCCATGTTCTTCAGAGCCTGAGCCAGACTTCAACTCACTTTTATATCTGGACCATTTCCCCACTGAATTTTGCAGGGCTGCAGACCTAATACACCTGCACTGCCATCGCGACAGACACTTTCATAGGAATTAAGAGAGTGTTTTCCACTAAGTGAACTTGCCAGGCAGATAAGCTCTGTCTGCCGAAGAGATGGTGAATCCCAAAGTGGGGGTAAACCAATGAGTGAAAGTCCAGACGGAGGAAAGACTACATGGAGGCAGGAAGGACTATAAACAGACAAACATTAAATGAACAATATGAAGGGGAGACTTGGCCTAAACAGGACCCCTAGAGGACCATGAGAAAGAAAATGCCTACAAACTGTAGGATGACTTTATGAAGAAGAGGTTTTGTTATTGAATGCAAGCCAAGACATGGGGAACACCAGATGTCCCTAACCAAGTGTTCAGAAATGTGTCCGTAGCAGGCTGGCTGCATGTGGGAGATGAGGAGGCTCTGAGCTGGTCTCACCGGCAGCCAGGTGCCAGCACACTTCTGCCATTTCTTTAACCCATTCCTTTAACAAGATTGTGAAGTGCGTTGCCTCTTTGGACAGTGCAAGTCAACAGCACTTGTGCTCGTTTTCGCCTGGCTTGAGTGAGGAGTGAGTGAGACACGGGGGGGCTGACAGGCCTTTGATCCCCTAAGGGCTTGGACCCACCAAAGGAGCCAGGGGATATGCACCCGAGGTGCACGCTGATTTCACGCATCGGGAACTTAGGGGAAAGGGACCCTCCAGATGCAACCAGGGGCTCAAGGAAGCCTCAGCTGGCGGGGCCGCCTGAGTGGAGCGCAAACCTGAGAGGGGCAAGGGTGAGGAGGGGGCAGGAGGCGGCGGAGGAAGGGCTGCCCGCGCGGTGCTCACCCACGGTGGCGCGGAGGCTCGGGGCTCCGCTGCGTGGGGCGGAGCAGCGCCGACCCCGATCCCCGGGCGACCTGCCCAGCGGCGAGGGCCGGGGCACCAGGAGCAGGGGCGGGCCCGACCCGACCCGACCCGACCCGGTCCGGCGGGGGCCGGTCTGTGCTCGGGGAGGCGAGGCGAGGAGGGGGCGGTGATGTGTGTGGCAGCGGCGGGCGGGAGGAGGAGGACGGCAGNCGAGAGCGCCCCGGCGCCGCCGCCGCCCCCGCCGCCCGCGCACCCGCACCCGCCGCCCGCATCCCGCTCCCTCCTCGCTGCCCTCGTCCTGCTGGGGCTGGGGCAGGTGGTCTGCAGCGTCGCCCTCTTCCTCTACTTTCGAGCTCAGGTAAGCGGGGACTGGCGCGGGCGCTTCCCACCGTGGCAAGTGCGGCCGTCTCGCACCGTGCAGAAAAGGGGAAAGGCCTCGTGTAGATGCGATTGGGGCGACTACTTCAAAAAACCCAAACAAACAAGAAAAAGTTTTAGAACACATTTATCTGTCTCTGAAGTTGATCCAGCTCTGAGAGAGGTCGGGCCGGTGGGCTCCCACTGCCCTGCCCAGCTTGTGCTGTCCCCTGATCACTGGAGCGGCTCAGGCCGAGGGGTTCCAGGTAGCGCTCCGGGCATCGGGTGCATTTTGGGGTACAAGGCTTCGCAGCGAGGTTGGACGTGAGAGGTTTCCTGACTCGGGAAAGAGTCATGATCCTTCCCCTGAAGTCTTGCAGGACTTTGGTTTTNCCCGACCCGACCCGACCCGACCCGGTCCGGCGGGGGCCGGTCTGTGCTCGGGGAGGCGAGGCGAGGAGGGGGCGGTGATGTGTGTGGCAGCGGCGGGCGGGAGGAGGAGGACGGCAGGGGCGCGCCGCCCGGGGCTGATTGGCCGCCCAGTTTATAAGAGGTGCCCGGCCGGGGCGGCGAGGTTGTTTGCCGGCACTGGGGAGCTCGGCGGAGCCACGTGTGGAGCCGTCGGAGCGGAGCGGAGCTGCAATGCGTCGCGCCAGCCGAGACTACACCAAGTACTTGCGCGGNTTAATGATCGGCTTTCAGTTTTCCGCTGGAGAGAAGTTTGGCATTGGATATTAGAAAAAGGTTCTTCACGCAGAGGGTGATAAACAGACTCCCCAGGGAAGTGGTCATAGCACCAAGCCTGACAGCGTTCAAGGAGTGTTTGGACAATACTCTCAGGTACATGGTGTGATTTTTGGAGATGGTGCTGTGCAGGGTCAGGAGTTGGCCTCGATGATCCCTGAGGGTCCCTTCCAACTCAGCATAATACGTGATTCTGTGACATATTTGAGGTCTTTGGCTGCCAATAATGTTTGTTTCACCAGCAGGAGAAATGGCTTTAAAGACAAAAAAGGTCATCGTGCAGCACCACTTGTGATGGTTTGTCTCTCAGGCTGCAGAGGAGGGGGGGTCTGTGTGCTCATGGGCATCGGCCACAGGTGCCTACTGCAGCTCATGAGCTTTTCCTGGGATTCTGGGGGTTTCTGGGAGAGAGCCGCCCCTCACCTGCCAGGCCGCAAGTGTGCCGGGATGCCTCAGAAGAGGCAGCGCTGCGTGCCGAGAGGAGCGCGGGGAGGTGTCGCTGTGGGGACAGATAAGGTGATGAGCGGTTGGGCTTTCGGAGAGAAGAGGAGCCTGCTTCTTGGAAATGGCTGGGCTGCCTGGATTCCCTTGCTGCTTCATCTCCTACCCTGCAAGGCTGAGCCCTCTCGGAGGAAGTGGGGAGCTGCCAGCTAGTTGGTTCTCAGGGCTAGGTGTTACATTTCTACTTGGCTTTATTGTCGATGCTAATTAGTTCTGTTAATGTGGGTCTCGCTGCCGTCATGGAAGTGGTACTTCTGTTGTGTGTACTTTCCATTTGAAGTCGGCAGAGATTGGAAACCTGTTTCTTTCGGTTTACTTTCTAGGTAGAGGCACTTGATCTTGAGGTAGCAGGCTGGATTTCTTAACACAGTGCACTCTGAAAACAGGTGTTGCACAAGTGTATACCCACTTAATCAGATTAATGACTGTCAAATATACAGTAGTGCTGCTAATCATTTATTTTGCAGACTATTTCGTTTTTTCTTACTGACAATGTCTTTGTGTTTTCTGTTTTTCCAAAAATAAAATGTAACAGCAATACAGCACTTAGTTAATCATAACTTGTATATTTCAGAAGAGTGACATCTAATTTGTGGGATTCATTGTAAAGTAGCTTAAAGCTACTTGTTTGCTTGACAGTGAAATAAATGAATGCCTGCTTCAACTTGTGACAGGGGAATGTTTTTCACTCCAGATGTTAATGAACCTGAAGAGACATTCTTGTCAAAACATAGCTCGGAGATGCACAGCTCTACATTCATTAGAGGGCTAGAGAGCCTTTGCAATCAAAGCAACTAATCAAAGTACACCCCCTTCTTAAAGACTCTTTCTGATAGGTACATGTCAGTGCTTCACTTGTGCCTAACAAAGGGTAAAAAGAACCATAATGGCTATTTTCCTTCTGCTTTCCTGATTTAAAAAATTGCATGGTCCAGGTGTAACTCTGCACTTGACAGCTTAATTCTCTTGCTAGTTTCTTGTTCCTGTAGATTTGGAGTAGTGCTGTTGAATGAAGTAATTTGTAAATTTGCATTTCCAAAACATCTAGAAGAGGTGATATAGCTCAATGTAGGCTTGACTGAAATCATTGCCTAAAAAATTTTTAATGGAGAAAATGTCATCAATGGAAAATAGAATAATAAGTATACTCATGAAGAAAGTACGTAATTCACTATCAGAAGATGATAATTCGTATTTGTTCACCATTTCTAATTGTGAAATAAGATAGACGGAAAAACATAATAGGTCATACAGACGTTAATTCTTATTTCTCTCTCAGAGATTTATTTAATTTAAATGGGGCATGATCAGACCTCTTTCTTTTGAAAAGATTTCTGTGAAGTTTGATTATATTAAGCTGCCTCAATTTGGCCTTTTCAGTGTAAATTTCAGCTATCTAAATTTGTACTTTAATAACAGAACTTAATTCTTTTTAATTAATTTTGTTAAAATAACGAGGCATTAGTAGTAGAAGCTGTGTATGAAAAGATTTGATTTGTTTGCTTGGTAAATTAGGTAAATGTGAATTAGAAAGACTTGACGGTATAGGCTGATATTAAAAAATTATATATCTTAGAAATGCTTAAAAACCCTATCTAAGAGTCTGAGTAAACTCTGACTCAGTGTTACCATTCACATTTTGTCTGTATTTGCATAAAATCATTTGGGCTGGATCATGACACAGTATAAGCTGAGACAATAGTTGAGGTTTTGGTTTTTCCTTAATTTTGTTTATTTTGTGGCTTGAGCATTTGGAGTTTCACAAGACACATAACTAAGACTGACACTACGTTTTCACGGGTAAACACATGTTTGTGGCCAAGAAATAATGCAGTGCAATGCAAGTGAGACAATGAGCTGGTGTGTCGAAAAAGAAAGAAAAAAAAGCAATAAGTTTGAGTTTTACCAATATTCTCATAATAGTGTTCTGAAATGTAAAAACATTAGCGTGTTCTAACTTTGCTTTTTGGTCCATCCTGGGAAGTGGTACTGAATCCAAGAAATTAAACAATAACAAAATGTATTGGTCTTAAGCATTTATTCTTCTTGTACTTTGAGGAATATCTTCTCCTTATCTCTGGAAATGCCATGAAAATTTAGTTAGATACTCAGAGCAGCTGGAGGTCATCACTCAAAGACTCATGCACATCACAAGGTGAGAGAGAAGTATTTTATTTAACTTTGACTGATAAATGCTGAGATATAGTCTCCCAAAGCTTAGCTTTTGAGCTTTTCTTTCTGGCCTATTTCCTTAGTTCATTTAGATCTCAAAAGAGTAGGAATCTGGTCTAAGACTGACTGAAGTGGAGGCAGTGAAGCAAATTGGAAGTGCTCAAATTGAAATGGGGTGGCTGGGTATCTAATGCCCAGTTTAAGCTAGACCTCCAAGAGTATGCACTTTCCCCATGTAAAAAAATGTCTGTACAAATGTTAGGTATTCTATGAGATTGAAGAGTTCACACTTGGATAAATGGTGACCTGGAAGTCAGATTTTTATTGTCATTTCATGCTTATGTAGAATTCTGACTTTCATTGTGGTATGTTTTCAAACAATTACCTTCCAGGCTTTAGATGAAGTTTTGTGATTGTGGCTAGCAGGAAAAACAACTTGCTGGGGGTCATCAGCATGTCTTGGAAGCCTGGAAGAACCCCTTCTTGGTGCTTAAGAAAGGTCATGAAGTGCAAAGTGATATTTGATAGTCTGGAAAGTGGTTTAAGTTTGAAAATAAGTACAAGTATAAATGTTAAACATTTATTGTAATGAGTAAGTATTTAATGTAATACTGTAATAGTGCATAATTGATGCAAAATGTAATAGTAAAGGTGGCTGGAATGTATTGTGTCTTTTAAAACCAAACCGAGTCTTTTTTACATCAGAAAATTGGTTCTTAATTCTCTAAGTTCATTTAGTCTCACCCATGATGCTGGACTTCATTTTGGCTGCCCTGAATTGGGTGAAAAGAGTCCAGAAATGCAGCTAGAATGATGAGAGATGCTGAAAATCAGGGAGCACTGAACAGTCTGATCTGATTTCAAGGTCAGGCAAAATGGATATTAAAAAATAAGCTAGACACTCCTATCTTTATTTTAATTCCTCTAGGGTATTTAGGTTACTTCACACTTTATAAAGCTTTCTCCTTTATTTTTGTTCGCATCTTGATGTTTCTTCCAGATATTAAATCTTTAGGACTTTTTGCTGAAGGTGTCCTGCCCCGCAAGTTAGCAAACTCCTTCTGGTATTTCATCATAATTTTCTTGTTCTTTAGAAGTTCTTCTCAAAACATGCCCTTAGAAGTTTTTCTGTGCATCGCTACTTCCCCACAGTTTTGATCTCAGTGCCTGGTAGTGCTTTTTACAGCTATGACAGTTCAGTGCATGTTCTTTGTAAAGACATAAGATGCAGGATTTCTGAGAATGCCTTTTCAGGCAAGTGGGCTGATTTTCATAGTTAGATGTGGTGAAGAATATTCTTGAAGGTATTCTTTGAAAAAGGTGAGGGCAACAGGTAGGTTAGCTAGTCCCAAAATCAGTGTCTCCCCTTATCAAATAGTAAATCTCTGGAGACCTGCAGTTTTTGTCAGGGTGGATTGCACAGCTCCAAGTTTCTGAAGCCATCAGTGGCAGTGTTTCCATTAAGCCTTCAGTCTTTTACCTGTAGGTGCAGAGGTGCTGATTTTCTCTCTTAAGTCTTGAGCAGATAAACTATAATCTGAGCAAGTGATTCTGTGCAGTCTGCTGTTACTGTTGTGGCACAGTATTGTGTGACATATTTGATTGATTGCTGGTGGGTGATAGTTGTGAGTCTGCACTGGCATGATTTGTCATTCTGGACACTCAGGCCTTTACAAATTTCATGATCTTTGTGCTGTAAGACCTTGTTTTCTTGTGTGTTATTCAGAAGACATGTTTTAATAAATCCAAAACTGGGATAGTAGTCTGACTAGTAGAATTACTGATAAAAATGAGTATTTATTGGCAGTTATTTGCTGTAGCTTCCTGTGTTCTATCCTGTGATTTGTGTAGAGGGGAGAAGACTCAGATACCCAGATCCTGTTAGACATCAGTTCCATTAGGTCTCGTAACGATCCCAGCATGAGAGGTTACATTTGAAATAATGGATCCTGTTTTGGGTCCCTCGGTACCAGAAGTGTATTGACAAGCTGGAAGGTGTCCAGCAGAAAACCACTGTGACAGGTAGGAGCCACAATGTATCAAAGAATGGAGAAGTGGATTCTTTGACAAAGAGCAGATTAAGGTGAGGGAAGCTAATCACTGTTTTTAGCTAGCTAGAGACAGTCAGGCTCTTCAGAAGTACGCAGCAAAAACAAGAGGCACAGTCATAAATTGCAGCACGGGGAACGTAGCTGGATGTAAAAACCAAGGTTTTTTACACACTAGAAGTGGTGAAGTTTTAGGACAGTTTGCCCAGAGAGGCTGAAAGTCTTCATTGATGGACATTTCCCAAAACTTGTCTAGACAAGGCCTTAACCCACCTGACCTAAGTTACAAGTTGGCCCTGCTTTAAGCAGGGGGCTGGACTAGAGACCTCCAAAGGTACCTTCCAAGCCAAGTCATTCTGCATTAAATACCTTTTAGCAGCTGTTGGTAAACATTTCGTGCTTCTTTTTTTTTTTTTTTAAATTATTTTAGTTTACAGTTAATTTTCTGAGTTCTGAGTACAAGTGGAACATAGTGTGAGAGATGCTCTTAGAGTGCAGTTTTACAGTTGGTTAAAGTTAGTGCTGCTTTCCTGCTATTTGTAGTGGCTCCGGCGCTTGTCTGGTATCTGGAGTGATTTGGTTTTGGGGAATGAATCTTAAAGGAAATTAGGCCAGCAAAAATTCCTCCCTTGTTACTGATTTAGAAGAGGAGACTGAAATCCAGGGATTAAATTCTGTGGTGAAGGGGATGAGAGCAGAGAGATGCTGGTTTAGATCTCCTTATGCAATTAATGAGACTGCACTGCACTAGCTGAAGTCAGAAGGCATTAGAGTAGGTTTTTAGTGCTTAATTCATAGAGCTGCAATGGCTATACATGGATTTTCTTTGGGATTCAGCTGTTAGGCCATCACAGGAAGATATTACTGCCTGCAGGCCGTTCTGTAACTCATCTCTACCCCTCTGCTCAAAACTGTGGCATCTTCTAATTTTCAGGTGAACCTTTTATGACCTATTTCATTCCAAATCTGCAGGGATGACTGAGACAACTAAACCAGGCTATAGGGTCTGACACTGGTCTGAATGAATTGGGCAAAGAGCTTTCCATCTGGAGACTTGAGCAGAAGGATGGTGATGGAGGAGGCAGCATTTGGTGCTGCTGTCTGTGCAACAGATGTCTCTCTGCTGTGTGTGACTGTTGCCTGGCTGGTGTAGACTTTAATTCAGCTCTGTAATCCTAACCTTACACTTTTAAGTTAACTAATTTCTTTTTGGTGAGGCTAGGGAGGTGAATTTATGTTCCTGTGAACAAATTATTTAACATGTTTGATTCACTCTAGCTGTTTTGTATTGTGAAAAACTTCCTTTTGATGTGCTGTTTTGTTCAGTGCTATGTTAAAGGAAACTGAACATTGGGCACTGTCCATAATGTCTTGGTATTCCTGCATTGCAATTACAAATAACCTTTTGTAATTCTCAGGTAAAATTGCTTCTTCCACCTAATCAGAAAGATAGAAGTAAATGTTCTTTAATAGGCCAGGTGATACAGTTAGAGAACCTAGGCAAGAGTTTGGGTGCATAAACCCTTCTTCAAGCCTGAAGTAAAAGCAGAATAAAAGCAAGTTGAGAGCAATTTCTGGGAGTCCTAGGCCATCTCTTCAGTGTAAAGGATTTGGAGTATGTGAAGACAGGGTGAAATGGTTTAAACAGTTTTTGTGCAATAAAACTCTGTGAAGGTACAATCCTAATCCTTGGAATTCCTATGTGATATCCTATCACTTAGATAAACTTCCAGTTTATCTAAGTGATAGAATGCAGGATTTAAAAATATACTTGATTCAGTCACAAAGACCGATTGCTAAAAAATGTCTTGCAGAGACTCTAAACTTGCCATTCTTTGCCCAATGAAGCAGAGGTGTTTTGTGGTTTAATCATCTTTTGGTCTTTGACTTTTGCTGTCTTGGTGACTCTTTCACACAGCAATGTCTCTTGCCACTATCATGGCAATACCAGCTGGCAACTAAGTCCCATACAGCTGCTCACTCCCTGGTGGGATTAGGGAGAGAATTGGAAGAGTAAAAGTGAGAACTCACAGGTTGAGATAAAGAAAGTTTAAAAGGGAAAGAAAAAGTGAAGCAGAATATGGAATTCATTCACCACTTCCCATGGGCAGACAGGTGTTCAGCCATCCCCACAAAAGCAGGGCTCCATCACACATAAAGTGACTTGGGAAGACAAGTGCCATCATTCCAAATGTTGCCCCTTTCCTTCTTCTTCCCCCACCTTTATATACTGACCATAATGCCATATGGTCTGGCATATCCCTTTGGCCAGTTCTGGTCAGCTGTCCAGGCTGTGTCCCCTCCCAGCTCCTTGCACACCCCCAGCCCACTCTCCGTTGGGGTGAGAGGCAGAAAGGGCCCTGACTCAGTGTCAGCACTGCTCAGCTGTAACAAACACATCCCTGTGCTATCAACACTGTTGGTCACAAATCCAAAACATAGCCCTATACCAGCCACTGTAAAGAAAATAAACTATCCACAATGAGCACATCCACAAAACAGTTTCAGTGGTAGCTGACTGACAACTTCAGTGATATAATTTCAGTGATAGAATAGTTTCAGAAATACCTTCTGTTTCTCCTCTTGAAAATGATGTGCTATACACACACATACATACTTTCCCCAAGTTTCTCTACTTGGCATTTGTGTGTCATCTTACAAACAATAGCTTTTTGAGGTAGGATAACTGTGTATGTTTCCTGCTAAATATAACTGTGATATTCCCCTGAGTGGCTGAAAAATAGAATTCAAGATTATTGACTTTACCATAAGAATGGCATTTATCTTTAACTTTAGAAAGTCACATATCTAGTCTAAGGTAATGAAATAGGCAGCACCAGAAGATAATTTGTTCTCCTATCTCACATGTTTGCTGAATGAAGTAAACCCTGATGTTGGGAACTTTTTCTCTCCACATTGTTTACAATGAAAATTTCGATAATAAACTTAGCCAGGGACCAAACTTTTAGATGGTTGAAAAGTGTCTCTAACACTTAGAAGTGTGGTTGTGCTTATGTTTTTGTTTCAGATGGACCCTACTAGAATTTCAAAAGAACATGCACACTGTGTCAGAACACTTTTTGGACACCAAGAAAGTACAGATTTGCATGATGCATCCTTTGAAAGTCAAGAAGCGAAGTTAATGCCAGAATCCTGTAGAAGTGTGAAACAGGCTCTCCAAAGGGCTGTGCAGAGGGTAAGTGGCACAGACACTGTGTTCCTTTAGTTCAAGGTACTATTGAACTTAAAACAACTTTTCCAAAATCTGTATTCAGAGGTAAGTTCTATAAATTATTTTCTGGTGTTTGAATAACACCTGAGGTTTCATCCAGGATTGTATTGTATTTGCTCATGAACCTGGTAGTGGCTAACCAATTCAAGCACTTTTTTTTTTTTTAAGGAAAGGAAGACTTGAAGTTGTACTAAAAACTGGTTGAAGTTAGGTGGTTAGCCACTCTGACATTTGGATGGGCCTGAACAGTAGTCATTTATGCTAATTTTTGTATAGGTTTTCCAACACTTTGGATGCTCATTACAAGTGTCAGTTCCACACTCTTTTCAAAGGAGTCTTCCAGACAAGATTGTCTTAAGTCAAGATCATCAGCAAGAAAAATATTGCCTGAAAGAAATGGAGATAGCATTTGCTCTGATTTGCTCTTGTTTCTTACTCTGTCTGGAGCCCAAAACGAAGGACAGTACCCGCTTTGGTTTTGCTCGCTTTGCCAGTTCTGTGTTCTGTGCAGACCATTCTCACAGTGGCAGAAGACCTACTTTGCCATAGCATGGTAACTGGGTGGTCTTTGCCCAGGAATTGAGAATGACAGCTTGTTCCCAAACACAAATGACAAAAGTAGTCAGCCCTAATGAAGAAACTAGGCAAGCTGGAAATATGCCACAATCCCCTTTTACTGCAGTTACTGCCTTTGATGTCTTTTTGTGTTCATGATAGTGTTTAGTGCTAATTATGGGCTGTGTAACAGATGGATGTCTGCTATGGTATTTGGTTTTCCTGGCTTATCAGGCCCATTACAACTTTACTGCCTCACATCTGTGTAGGACTGGCAGTTTTTCATTAAGGTACTACATTGGATTTGAGCTGAACTCACAGAGGCTTTAACGTGAACTGTACTTGAGTTAAATTTACAGCATTTGAATTGTGCTAATGTGATGTTTGCTTTTCACAGAGAACTCTGAGTGACAGATATTTTTGTGAACAAAACACAGAGAAACAAAGGAGTTCATGTCTTGTCCCTTTTGCTAGCTACCTCCTTCAAGAGCTTAAGGGGGAAATAAAGGGTTATGTCTGTAGGATTAGTTCTTCCCTGCTGCATTTTATAGAGCCTCTCATGTTGCACCTACATGTGTGCTGTGTGCTGGGCTGCTCATTCACGTGATTCCCATGACAGAGCAAGGAGCTTGTTACAGTAAGTCAGTGGGAAGCCCTGTGTTCTGATCATTTGCTGCTGGTTACTCAACAAAGGCACTGGCTTTAGCTGAGGCTTTATATCCCACCAGTCTGGATGGAGGTTAAATGCTGCAATGTCAGTGGCTAGGATAAGTAGTAAGTAGGGATAACTTTTTTGACTGATGACCATTAGTTTGAGAACAATAAAATTTCCCTTGCCAAAGTAATTAGGCTCTGAACTTCCTTTGAATGCAACGGACTTTATTAAGCAGCTGTACCCGTGGTCTGGATGCTTTGTCATCTTAAATGAATGACAGAGAAAAAAATAGGAAGGTGATGACCTGAGGCTTTTTGCATATTTTCAGTACATCAGAGAAGTGGAAGTAACAGTGTCAAGGCAGAATTATACTTTATCATCATCTCTAAGCTCTGCCTCTCATTCGCCCTGCAAGAATGAAGAGCAGAGATGCAGCTGTAACTTACTTGCAGTTGTGTTACTCCTTTGTGTGTGGGGATACAGCTAATGTGACTTGAAGGAGGTTTCCTGTTGCCTGTGCTTTCTTTACTTTCCTTAAGGAGAATCTAAAGAATCTAACTTGTTTGTTTTAAGAACCAGTATCCTTATTTGAACTGTCAGTTTGCTAAGTGACTAAACTAGAACCCTTCAAAGTACCATTTATGTTTTGTGATTTTTCGATATATTGTCTTTTGCAATTCGAGCTGCTCAGGAAATGAAAACAGACAAATTTCTTTTGCTCAGGTTTATGGTCTGGTTACAGCTTCTAGCTTCCTGCACCAGTTCTCATCAGTTTTCTTTGCACACCTGTAGACTGAGAGCTTAAATGTAAAGCAGGGATTGATGTTGAAAATGAAAGTGCTCTTATGAAAACCAGTGTAGTAGGGCTGCAAGGTCCAGTCTAGAAATACTTGTCTACTGAAAAAATAATAAAGTTTTTTTCTTTTAATCAAAATCTAATGATTGATTCCTTAACATATTCCAGTATAAAAATTCTTCTTAAGGATCAGCTTACTAAGTAGAGAGTGTATTTTCAATATTGCATATAAACTTTCAAGCAGACAAATAATATACTTTCCTAGCCAGTCTGTTTGCTTAATTTTTTTCCGTGTAACCCTAAAAAGCTTTTGGCAGTCCAGATGCTCTAACCACAGTCCTTATGAAGCCTGTCATGAGCCTGAAGTAGAAAGGACTACAAACATATCTTGGGTCAATCCGTAAGTAACTTTTCTTGGCACTGCTCCCAGCTTCTAGCTGCTTGTGGAGTTCAGGCATAAGCTATTCTCCCACATGGCAACAGAATGCTTTGCTAGACCTCCAGGGCAGCATTTATGAAGAGATCTATATACTTAGCAGACATTTAAAGAGCACATAGTTATGGACCAAGTAAAGGTTTCACAAGTGATTGCTGTAAGTTGTTAAAATTTCACCTACGATTTTGTAGGTTTCCAGCCTACAATCTTACATGCTTTTTATTTTTTTTTTCTGCAAGCAGCAGACTACTCATTTGGAGAGAGGTTGTATTGCTGATCTCTAAACTATAGTCTGATGAATATTGGTTCATGTACTTTCTATTTCACTTCCTTTCTGATAAGCATTCTTCAAATTGCTGAATTTCCGGCAAGAGAATCGGATACTTCTTCCTGGTATCAGCTGTACTTAAGGCACTTGGTAATAAAAGAATCAAGTGCATAAAGAAGCTTTGAGACCACATCTGAAGCAATAAGTGGCTGTCCAGGAGTTCTCATTGGGCTCAAAAGGTTACTTAGAGCTGCTAAAAGTAGATACTGAGATATTTAGATGAAAGCTAAAGGAGACTAAAAACCTTTCACAAATGTCATGTGTTCAGGTGTAGCCTTGTCTCTGCATCCTCAGCATTGGACATAACTTCATGAGCAAGAGTTATTTTTGCAGCCTGCTGTGGATGAGGTAGGGAGCAGTTCCCAACTTTCCAAGCACTTAAAGCATGATTTTTAGCTTTAAAATGAGAAAGTTTTGGAGCTTCTTAGTGGCCTTATAATTTTTTTTAGATGAAGGGGAGACATGTTTTTCATTTTTGTGACTAACTCCTTGTCTGTTGTTTAAACATTGAGTGTATGGAGGAGGTTGGAATGTGGGAAGCAGGCCAGCAGAGTTGACTTGGTGGGCAGTGAGCAAATGACAAAGGTGTACAAGGTGCAGTTTGTCATAAGATTAAGAGTGGTGTGATTTTTGTGTACAGTTCTGCTAAAAATAACTGAACAGCTTGGTATCACACATGGTTCTGTGGCTGGCAGTCTTAAGAGAAGTCACTGGTAATGTTTTGTCAGCAGTTTTCATGCCTTTATAGCAGTGTCTTAGTCACGGGTTCTGTTGAGCTGTTTCTGCCTCCTTAATGAGCCTCTACATTGTAAGTATGAGACCCCTAAGAACATTCAGGAGCTAAAAAATACAGTTGATACTTGGGATATTTGAGAAATCACAGCTCTTAATTCCTTGCAGTAAGAATACCAGGAGATTTTATTAAGAGGCTACCTTCATACATCCACTGAAAATTGTCCTTCAGGGTCAGAAGCAAATACATAGTTAAATGCTTTTCTAAGGTAGGTTGTGTATCAGCACCTTGGAACTGTATGATCATCGAGTTAAAAAAAAAAAATCAAGAAATGTCTAACTACTTACTCTTCAGGAGGAGACCTACAACTGTATGTCTGTTTTCTAGGGACTAGTTAATGTGTTTTGTCTTCCTTTTGGAAGCTGGAGCAACATAACAGAGTATCAAAATTTCATGAGGCTGGTCCGAATCTAGTGAAGACCTTGACTGTAGTCCAGAGCTTAGAGAACTAATGGAGGATTTTTTTTTTTTTCTGGGCATAGTCTAGCCACTTCTGATCCAGTGACAAGCTCACAGAGTTGTCAATGAACAATTGATTCAAGCCCACAGCCTTGGTGTTATTAGTGCCATGACCTAACCTAGCTGAGCTATCATTAACTCCAGACAAGGAGAGTTGTGGACCCAAGTCCTCCTGGATCGCTGTCCTGCTTACTGAGTGGTGGTGCTGCAGATTAACAGCACCACCACCAGTTAGAAGGAGAGCTGCTAAGACTGCTTTTCATGAGGACCAGAGCCATTCTGCATGGAAGATGAGCAGAGTCAGGCTGCTGGGTCTCAGAAGATGAGGTATTCAGCTACTTAAGCTAGAATATCATGGGAAATGTGCAGAAGCAGAGCTCAATGCTCCTAAGAAAAATGTAAGTTAAAAGTAGAATTGCAGTTGACCAGTTCAGGGATTTCAAGGGCTGAGCAGTTCACAACCATGGGATTTGTTTTTTTTAGTACCAAATCCAGATAGTAGGAGGTTAAAATGTACATGGTTCTTTTTGGATCTGCTCAGTAGGCTTTCCAGGCAAGGACATTGTCACATCCTCCTGAAGGAAAGGATATTAAAACAAACTCCACATCTGAGAAGTTTCCCTTAAGAAAGCAAGAAAACAAAGATGTTTCCTCTTCAAGGAAAGAAGGGTTGGGATAGGTGTGCTGTAATAACCTCTGAGAGTGTGGTCCATCTCCCCTTCTTACATTATGTCCAGTTCTCTTCAGAGGCTTTTGCCATTTTTCACAATACCTAGTACTTTCAATTTCTTGTCATCTTCGTATTTCCTACTCAAGTGTGGGTAGCGGCTGATGACGTACAGCTCCTAGAATTGAACTTCATTTTCAGGCTCCGAGAACTGACATTGAAGTAGAAAGATCAGAGGAGCAAAGTGAATGTAAATGCAGGAAGTGGATGCGAGTTTTGCTGTTTTTGAAGTTGTGATTCTTCTGCTTTTCTTCTTGTCTCTGCAGCAAAAAGCATCTTCATGATTCTTATCTATGAAATCAGCATATCTCAGCTGAAATATTATGCTTTGATAGTCATACTACAACTTCCATACTGCTGTGGCTTTTCATTTTGGTTTAACATTTAAACACCTACTGAAAGGGGAAAGTGAGAGTAATAAATGCACCAGCCAAGGCACTACATATTTCACTGCGGTTGCAAAACTACATAAAAGCAGGACTTCAGGTGTTTTCGGAGCAGGATTTCAAATTCTGAAACACCACAGTGATTGAGAGCACAGTGGGACTTTGCTGATCTGGCCACATCTGAGACTTATTGCATATACATGGATTGAATCAGGCAAACAGCAGTGTGCGTGGCATAAAGATGAAACAAAGGACCACTCTTAGGTTTCAAAGAGGACATGACTTGCTAGCTTCAGCAAAATATTTCCTTCTACTAAACGTCTTCTTGATGGCTCCATGGTATGAAGTATTCTGAATAACAAACATATTACACCTGTTTTTTTAGAAAACAGATGGAGAGTCATGGGGAAAAAGGAGACAGAACTGAGGGTTGAGCTTATTACTAAGACTCAGTCCAGGCTTGTAACAAGAACAGGCTGCTTAGATTTTTGAAATCTGTTTGTATCTTTTTCTCAATAGGAGTACAGGTGTGAATGATTAAAAGCACAGCTTTTTTTGGTGCCTGATACCTGCATTTTGTGCTGTTCTTGAGTTTGAGTAGCGTAGGTTTCATTCATGTTAACATTTATCTGCAGCTTTGAAGAATGGCATACTTCCCAGGTCTGGCACCCAGTCTGCTTGGTCCAGTACGGATGGGGAAGATGCTTTAATCCTTCACTTTCTGCATACCTTGTTAGAAGTGAGCCTTGACTGTAAAGCCTTGTAGCCTTCCCTGGTGGGGGCCAAGTGTGAGGTGTTTACCTCATCACAAATGAAATTCAGAGTTTAGCTATCCTTGGTTGTTAGAGTGATTACACACTAGTTTCTGTATAGAACTGCCTCTTTCTTTGCCTTTAGACTCCAAGTAATTAAATCAGTTCATAAATTCCATTGTTTGATGTGATGCCTTTTTATCAGTCATTGTTCCACATATTTAGAGAAATGTTCCAAGTACAGTAGGTAGGAAAGGTTTTAAATGTCCTGTCACCACTACTTCAATAAATAATGCAGTGATCATACATATCATTATTTCTATCCACCTTTATTAGAATTACCAAATTACTGGAAGTAATTTGATTGTGTGTGCCTGTGACATACATTGTCATATTTACATGATGCATATCCCAGACATCTGAATGTGCTGCAGGTGGAACAGTGTCCCCAGACACACGCACAGAGTATTGTAAGTGTGCAAACCAAACGTTATTACAAAACCAAGACAACATCAAAGCAATGTCTCCTTCTCATTTTAGGAAGTTCAGCGTGCCATGGGAAGAACGCTGCCAAGACCAGAAAAAGGTAGGTATTGGTTTATGAATAAGAAATATTTTAGTTCCACTAAACTCGTCTTTTTGGCATAATGCAGTTCTTTTCTCTCTAGCTGCAATGGAGGCATTAGGACTTGAACTGTACAAGAGGAACAAACCTGAGAAGCAGCCATTTGCCCATCTTATTATTGATGATAAGAATATTCCATCTGGTAAGTTCAAATTTTAAGTGACTACTTCCAATAGGAGTATGAATATATTGAACAGTGAAGTATATGAAAATAGTTCAGCAAAACAGCAACAGACGAGGATTTCGGAAATGGCTTTTGATAGTGAGAATAGATTGGATGCCTTAAATTATTTCAGAGGCAGCAGGGGTAGTGCTAAAAGGAGGATGGCTCCCCTTTGTATCTTGTGCTGAATTGGCCTCCATTTCAAATTACCATTTTTCATGATCAGCCTCTTGAGGGGCATGGCCTGCCCCTTTGTGCTGTCTTCAGGTGAGGAAGGAAGATCTGCACTGAATGCTCTCCTCTGAAGTTCCTCGTTTTCCTTTGGCCTGTAGGGCCCATCAGGAGTTCTTCACTCCCGCTGGACACCAGCTGTGAGGATGCATACATAACATACAAGCATCTACCAGTCCAAACATTGGCCAAGCTACTGAGTAGGGGGAAAAAATGGTTCTTGTGGCTTTTATCTGCCCCTGTGGTAAGAGGATGGCATTCTTTTGTCTTGCCAGAGCTCTTACTCTCTACACACCAGTGTTCAGATGGCTTTGGGAATATCCTTGCTAGTACAATATCAGGGAACAAGACATGAGTCTGCCTCGGAACACTCTCCAGAGGAAAAGATGCATTCCTAAAATTTTAATATAATGTTGGAACAGTTTTATTTTTTGCCCTGGGGCACTGTCAGTTGAAATTTTTCACTGTATTCTCAGTGCAACAGTTGGTGTAGTAGAAGTAAACCAGAGTTTTTTCTGAAGCTATTAGGTAGACAATCTTAGGAAGGGGTGCATTGATCTCCAGTCTTCTTTCTCTGAAGATTTATGCATACTGCAGTGCTGAACTCACTGTTAATTGAGCTATGCACATTGCTTTTCTGTTTTATATAACCAAACCAAAGGGGAATTGTGTGTTGAGACTTGAAACCTGAGATTTTAGCAGCCTGCATAGTAATACCTTGCTGTTGCTCTGTTTAAAGACAAAGCACTTCTGTACAGCTTCTTGCCTGGAGGCATAGGATTCTTTCAAGTGCATTGGCATTGCCACAATCCAGAGCTTTATAGCAGAGAGCTTAAGCAGCTTGTCAGATGGCAGTCAGAACTTCCACAAGCTTTCTTGTTAGGTCAAATGCCTCCTGACAAGCTTCTATTTTAGTCAGATTTTGGCTTTGACCTGCTTCTACAATAGGTTAATAGTAGAGGATTCAGCATCAGTAAACTTGTCTCAGCATTTTATCTTTGGAAGGTTTCAATTAATTTGCTCATCCTAGAGACAGATCACTTATCTGCAGAAGTGGAGTGTGTGTCAGTGTCACAATCTGTGAAATCCACTTTTTTTCTGTGTGGAATTTGTTTGCTCCTTACCTGGATGTTGCTGTAAACTGTGATTTTGCAACTGTAATTTACAGCAGCTGATAATTTTTACTGTTGTGCATTGCTGCATTAACCTTCAAGGGTGTGACACAGCACATCTATGGGTAATGGCCAGGGCGACGTTCTTTTTTGCTGCAGATCAACTCCTTTCCAGTGTGATGAGCTGGGCATGTATTCCCTTCTGATCTGGC
Organism: Aleadryas rufinucha; assembly: GCA_013397815.1. Classification (NCBI taxonomy): domain Eukaryota; kingdom Metazoa; phylum Chordata; class Aves; order Passeriformes; genus Aleadryas; species Aleadryas rufinucha. The sequence continues at coordinate 112,342 of VZTH01007336.1, read as the reverse complement.
TTTTGCCTCTTTTGGAAGGGCATTGCCAGGGTGTTAATCATGAGCACAGCTTCTGCAGCCCTTGTGGGCATTGCAGCAGAGAGGGGCTGCTTCCTTAGGGATAGCTGGAACCCTGAACCTGCCTTTTGTGAGGCACTTTAATATCATGCTCACTGACATGAGGCAGTACCCACTTGGCTGGGTAGCATAGAGGTTAGTGACAGGCATAAAGAAAGAAAAATTTGCCTGAGGAGTCACCAGGAGTTTTTCCTCTCCCATCTTGTTCTGACTGCAAATGGCAATTTCTATTTTCTTCCCCCGATTCTTTACCCTACGTGTCTGAAATCCATCTAAATTGTTTTCTGCGATCCCTAAGTGGAAAGATCTGTTCTTAGTATTTTAAGGTTCTCTACTGTCATCGCTCTGACCCAGAATAAACAGGCCAGAAAAAAAAAGTCTTCATCACTGTCAAACAGGATTTTAAGTAGTTTTCTACTGAACACCCTTCATGAAGGGGCACTGAGCAGTGTCTGTGAGAGAACATTTTGCTTTGTCCTGGTTCACAGTAATGTCAAGCCTCAACTGGACTTTTGCAGCTGGGGGGACAGTGCAAGGGAGGGGGGAAAATAACCCTTCCCAGATCTTGGTATTCCCACCCACCATTTGGCACAGAAGCTGTAGTGGTTTGGCTTGCTGTGTGTATTTTTTAAGTTTGCTGCCTTAGGTTAGAGCTAGATGCTTGCTGGTTGGTTTTTACCAGAGCTCACTATAAGTGCTACCTAGGTTTTAAATGAAAACAGTGAATTTTGGTTTATAAATTGATTACAGAAATTAGTCACAGTTTAAAGGGGAAAATCACAAACAGAAATAAATATAAATGTTAAATATATCATTTGGGGTGTGAATTGATACCTTTAGCTGTCTAAGGAAATGCTGTCGTATTCTGACCTATTTACAGCTACAGGTTCAACTTAGCTGCCCTTTGCCTCCAAAAGGCTTTTCAGAGCAAACAGTACTTTGGTCCTTTTTTCAGGCTTTATTTATACCTGAAAGCTACTAGGATGCAAACAAATTGTCAAAACAGAGCTCCTTTCTCCTCTGTTCCCCTCACATCATCTTCCTTCTTGCTAATTAATTTTTATTTAACTCATTTGTATTAGTCTTAGTTCAAGCTCACAAATAAACAAGACATCGTTTTTCTTTATCTTCAGTTTTGAGGAAGAGTGGGTATTATCTTGAATTTTTAAATAATGCTTTTCGCCCTGTTTGGAAGGCTATTTCACTTACTATCTCTCAGCCATTTCCTTCTCTCTCAACAGGACTTACCTTGTTCTGGTTTTTTCATGGTTCCAAAGTAAATTTTTTCACAGAAAATACTGTATTTCAGCACTTCTGACTGTCCCATGGGTTATGTGTCAGAGTTTCTGATACATGGACAGCAGATCTTGCACTTTTATGCTCCAGTTTTCTCCACTTCCTGTGTTTCAGGGTACTGATTGTTTTGATATCTGCAAATCTGGGTGTATCACCACTAGGAGTGCAGAGAACTTGCTCGCTCCTTCCATTACAGGTTGTGTGGCATAACTCCTACCAGAGCATCTTTGTGCTGTGCTGCTGGCTGTGGCACGCCTCTCCTGGAGTTGTGAATTATGGCAAAACACCTGTCTGCCTCAGCTCACACAATCATAGCGTTATAATCCTGCTCAGAACAGAATTCCAGAAGTTGTCTGTACAAATCCTTTGCTCAAAACAGAGAGGGTTGTCTCCCGTCATCTGCTGGCCTGTTCCCCTGAACATCCAAATAGTGTGAGCAGAATTCACCCAGAGCCCCTCTCTCAGTTACAAGTGACTGTGACACCTATTTGCTCTCTTTCCCTTCTTCAGCAGAAAATCTTCCCACTAAGGATTTCATAAAGATTGCAACTTGACTGGCAACTAACAAGTTTACTTGTCAGGTAAATAAAATCTGCCTAGCAACTACCTAGTGTGCCACCAGGCAGTTGCGGCATGCCCTTTCTTTTCCATCATTGGTTTGCATTTCTGTCCTACAGCTAATGTACCTCTCCTCTGATCCAGGCAGTGATTTCTTGCCTGTCCTCCTCATCTTGAAGGTAGCCCAGCCTCCACGGGGCAGTATTTCTCCCATACTTAATGCTGTGCGCACAAAATTCTACAACTTCCTCAGCTGTTCCCAGTCCTTCAGAAGTGCACTCTGGTACCCCTAACTCAGCATATCTTGCAGGTCAATAATTGCAGGCTCAGAGACTTAAGATCTTGGTGTTTCTTCCAGTTAATTGATGGGTTTCAGATGGGTTTTTCGAGGTGCTGCACAGAAGATGGCTTCTCTCTCTGGTTTTGCTTTCATAATTTCTACCTGGCTGCACAAGAACAGCTTGGGGAACAGCTACCTTGTGATCTGCCTTTGACAATCAGTGCTTTGCTTAAGTCTTTGTGGAAGAGCACCAGAAGGTTTTTGTTCCGGGCTACTGTTCAAGTATTCCTCTCACATAGAAAAGTTGCTTGCCCTTGGCAGTTAGGGAAGGCTCATCTCTCTCAAATTCCCCTGTTCCCACTTCCCCTCCCTTTCTGCACTGAGAAATGCAAGAGGTATCTTTTGAACTAATGAGATATACCTGGGGCTTTTCCCTAGCACACTTGTGAGCACTGGTGGTCCTGGGGCAGGCCTCAATACGTGCTTGGAGGAGAGGGCACTGTGCCCTGCTGTGTGCCATGGAAATTTTGCTAAGGACGGACTGTTTTGGTTCAATGCTGGGAGAATAAGGTACTGAATATTTCAAGCAGGCATTTAGATGCACTGGGAGGCTGAGGTGTGAAGTCCTCTGGTACCTACGTGAGCCCACTGCTGTGGGAGGGAGCAAGTGGAGTCAGTCTTGTGTACTCAAAATTACCAGTGGTTAGGAGGACAAGTTGGCCACCTCCCATCTGTTGTGTTATGCCCTGGGTATTACACTGAATAATAGAATGTTAGTGGCTTGTGCCTATCAGGAAGTTTGTTATGTCATAAATACTTGAAGTACTACGTAAAGTCTAGGCAACTTAGTGTGTGGTACTGAAGATGCACTACTGTACTGACTTTTCCCCATTTTTTTGGTATTATCAGATGAAGATATGTTTACCTTTCTACCACTACAGTCATAAGAACATAAAATATGGTTCCATAAGTTTCATAAGCTTTCTTTTTTGGGAATTGTCAGTTCAGGTTTTTTTTCAGAATTGTAGTTATTCCTTGCTAACAATTACAGTTTAAAGACCCATAATGAGTTTTTCAAGTTCCTCTCAACTGTTTGTAACTTGAAGAAACTTTTAGGTGGAATGCAATGTCTATGCAGAGCTTGCTGCATGATTGCTTAGCATAATCAAACTATAGGCCAAGCAACTGTTTTGTACCACAGTTCAGCAGTTGTTCTGCTGGGAGGGCACAGTTATAAATGGCAAGCAAAATATGGGAGTGTATGATGAAAAAAGGAAATTTCTTAGGAATTCTTTATCATAATTGTTTAATATTCACTTTAGCCTATAGAACTCTAGCTGCTATTGATTCTAAAATCGTAGAGGTTGCTTTCTAAATGTTGGGGTTTGTCAAATGTTTATAAATAATCCTTTTTTTTTTAATCTCCAGGAACTCGGAAAGTGAACCTCACATCCTGGCATCATGACAAAGGCCAGGCAAACCTATCAAATATGACATTCAATGACGGAAAATTGATTGTTAATCAAGATGGCTTTTACTACATTTATGCCAATATTTGTTTTAGACACCATGAAACTTCAGGAAACTTGACTAAAAGAGGGCTTCAGCTGATGGTGTATGTGATTAAGACAAACCTTAAAATAAGGCGCTTTGATGTGTTGATGAAGGGAGGAAGCACCAAATACTGGTCAGGGAATTCAGAATTTCATTTTTATTCTGTAAATGTAGGAGGGTTTTTTAAATTAAAATCTGGTGAAATGATAAGTATCCAGGTATCAAACCCATTGCTACTGGATTCTTCACAGGAAGCAACTTATTTTGGAGCGTTTAAAGTTAGGGATTTAGATTGAATCTTTCTTTAGTGTGATGAAAATTGTTTTGAGTTTTTAATTGTCCAGAAACAACTTGAAGAACTGAAAATCTTCTGCAACCCAATTACATCTGTATAAGCCATATATCTTTAAAGACACGTTTCTGTCCCATGCAGACTCCAACAGGAGTCCTGCAAATATATGGAAGGGCAAAATGACACAGTTCTCCTGATTTAGTCTTAAAGCAGTTTTACTTCATTTGTTTCCACTGGCCTCACTAAAGTCATTGTGCCTTTTGCATTTGTGCAGTTGAAATCAAAACAACTGATATAATTGAGCTTCTCTTTCCAAGTTCTGCCGTGATCACCCTTACTAGTTTTGGTGCAAACATAGGACAGGACAGAACTTGGCTCCCAACTTGCATTTAGGGCTCCATTTTGCTTGGGGTTGAGTGTTCCGACCCTGAGACAGCAAAGATTATGAAAGTGTGACTAATCCCATTGCATTTGATGTGGCTTTTCACATGCTGAGTTGAGGCTGATTTTGCTTTGCTGGCTTAGGGTTGGAGAGCTCAGACCATGGCAGAAATGGGTTGGGGAACACCGAGACAGTTCAACTTAACTTTTACCTGATTAAAAGGCCCAATCCACAAAGAAGGGAGATCATCTGGCCTTACAATTCTAAAAAGTTAATTACAGGTCATGTTGTTATTGTTGCACAGTTAATTGCAAATATAGATTGCCAAAATATGGTGTGCCTTTAAAGTATTACATTGTGCCAAAACCTGCAAAGACATTTTTTAAACAAAAAGTATGTATTTTTATATTCTGTAATATCTAAAGTTATATTTCAGGTGTAATGTTTTGTGTAAAAAAAATGTAAATTATATTGTCCTATAGTATTTGATACAAAATATTTAAAATCTCTTGCTGTTTGTATATTTAATGTTTTTAACTGTTTTTATGTACAGACATGTTAACTGGTGCACTTTTTAATCCCAATGGGAAAAAATGCAGCTATAAGAGGTTGTTTGCAATTAGCAAATGTAATATATATCTTTGTTCTTCTTAACTTAATAGATTTCTTTTAAACTTGTCAGTATTAAGGGAGGCGAAATCACACCAATGCCATGAGTAATTACACCAGAATGCTGGTCACTGGGAACCTTTCAAACCTGGAGGGTAATTAAGCTGGCATTATGTAAAAATGAAATTAAAATATTAATACATAATTAGCCCCAGAAATGTATTAGGGGTATTTACAGTTACTGAACAGGCATATTTTCCTACAACAAAATCTGCAAGTATTAAATTCTGCAATTGAACAGTAACTTTTTTAGCTTAGTTTCCTGAAAAAGTGAAGGAATGTCATTTCATTGCCTGTTCTTGTCTCCCACTGTAGCTTTTAAAACTCTGCACCCTCCTGCCAGCTTTGGCAGATGAATGGCAGAGTTAAGAGATATTCTTGCAGGTTTTATGAGGACAGACAGCTGAGAACAACTCAGCCATTTATACATTATTTTTCAGTGGCTGGCCACTGTTCATTTTAGCCAAGAGATTAACTGGGGAGACTCCTGCAACGAGAGTTGTCGCTTGTATAGTGCTTGCCCAGAGAGGTGGGTGGATGGAATCTGAGGGTGGGTATAGGGGCCACAGGGGAGGGCTGCAAATACTGAGGTGATATTTAGAGCACATCTGGACAGGGGACAGCAACTGGGTGGGGAAGGGAGTGAGGAGGGAGGGTTTTGAAGTGTTTGTGTGCTCTATGGATGATGTGGGGAAAGCCCACTATTTATTGCAGTAGGAATCAAATCTGTAGCAATCGGGGCTTCATACAAATCCTCAGGCTTTTAAAAAAATTTTTATTAAAGGAACTGAGTTGCATTCAAGCAATTATTTTATACTGTATAATAAACATTTCTTTTTAATGTTAATATTGTTTTCTTACAAAATATATTTCTAAGAAAAAACCCAACTTCGTGATTTCTTTATTTTCATGTGTACTCATATTTCTTGTGCAGCTTAGATAATTTTATTCAGATTTCAGAATGTGCAGGCTGGATGTGGTATAACTCAAGAAAACAGGCATAAATCAACTATTTTGAGACAATTACGATGAATTTTATGGAGTTTTGATTTGGCTTCAGATCTACATGCACCACTTTCAAGTCAGGATACATCTTTAGGGGTTGGAAATTCAGCTGAAAATGAGGACTTCCCATTTTCATGATGTTTCAACATCAAACAGTTGTGAGTTCTAAACCCGAAATGATTGGGGAATCTGGGACTCTTGTTTTTTAATTTCAGGAGCTACAGGTCACAATCATTTTTTCCACTATGGACATGTCCAGTGGCAGGCTGGGAAAAAAAAATCTATTCCACATCTGCGCTGGGGGTTTTAGTCACCCTCTGGGGAGGTAGAGATGGGAGTTCAAGTGATTTGAAAGTAAAGTTAGGCTTAGTAGCTGACCTTAGCAAACACTCTGCCCACGGATGGTGTGATACGAAGGAGGGGAGCCACCAGCACTAAAGGTCACCTGAATGACAGTGGCTGTGGGCTGTGAGTGTGTTTTGGAGAAGGTCACAGGACCTGTTGTGTCTGTTGAACCCCTGAGCACATGCTTGTTGGTTGCCTGTGCATCCTAAGCCACCAGAGCTTAGAAAAGGGCTCCTGAGGCTCAGCTTTAGCATGCATGTTTTCATTAGGAGGGCTGTAAGCATCTAAATTTCACAATGCAATATGAGGCTTTAAATTTCCCTTGTGTCACAACTTTGAAGCCTAAATGGTTTGAGGGTTGTGGTGGTTTTTGTTTTTTTTTCTTCCTTAGCATCTTCTGGCTGCAAGTTGTCTGGTTGTGTGATGAACTAGGTGGGAGGGTTGTGATAATGTTCTCATGGGGCTTTTTAGGCTGCTGTGGGAGTAACAATTAGAAGCCAAGCCTTTACTCTGCTCTCTACAACATAGAAATCAAATAAGGTCTCATTATTCTGCCTGTCATGCCCTGGTCCCTTCTTAGCCTTTATGCATTGAAAAGGAAGCAGAAAGCTCCATGTAGAGCTCTAGGTACAGTCTGATTTTGCTTTTTATATCAGAGCAGCCACAGATTGAAAAGCTGCAGTGGTGTCATTTGAGGCAACCTGGGCACATATTCCAGCATGATGAAACCTGCCTGCTCTACCACTGACCTTACTAAAACCAAGTCTTCTCCCAGAAGTGTCCGTTCTTTTGCATCTGCTTCATTTATTTGATTGCTTCATCAGAACACAATTAATGAAAAGAGCAGACTAATCAATTACTGGTGAGAGTTACCTTGAGAAGAAGGTGATGTGCTCTAGGCCAAGAAAAGTACCTGTGACTCTTACTTTATAATCTTCAAAAGATAATTTTGGTCTGTGGATAGAAGGTGATTATTTGCTGAAGATTGAAGTTAAAAAAATCTTACTTGGAAATAGTTTATTTGCAATTCAGGGTATTTGTGTGCATGTAAACATCTGTATATTCTTACCATGTTCTTGCTGAGTTAATTTTTATACATGGGGTTAAGACTGCATATTTTGGCACCTGGGTACTCCTCCCCCCGCCTTCCCAAGCTCTCTCCAGCCAGTGGCTGTTTCTTTTTCTGTCTATCCCACTTCCTTTTCTCTGGCTCCTTCCAGCTGCTAGTGTGTTCTGCTCACTCCACTCTTCTGACTTACAGCTCCTTTTCCTGGTGGTAGCAACAGCTTTGGGTCAGATCTAGGTATACTCCCCCTTTTTTGGCCCACTTTCAGGTAGCTTTGCTGTGCATTTGCATGGAAAAGAACAAGAACTTTGTTTGTCAAAAAGATTTTTGAACCATTGGTGCAAGGACTGAGCTGGATAGGAATGAAGAAAAGCAGTTGGGGAATAAGAAACCAGTAGGTTGGACACACAAAGCAATCCGTGCCGCTCTTTGGTTTGATGTACCAGCTTTAGAGGGCTCCAAACAACAACCACGTGTTTGTACTCTGCTGTTAAAGAATTAGTCTGCAGCAGATCTTCACATACATGGCTGTGTGCAGCATTTTGTTGTGGTGATTGGAGAAAAATCACACCTAAACCAGAAAATGCTCTTGCATGTATACACAGGCAATTTCTTGTCCTTTCTCCCTCTCTGTGTTGGTGTCTTGTCGAGTATTTCCTGGTTGCTGTATTTGGGATCACAACCTGCGGACTTTGCCAACCTTTATTTTTTTTTTAGCTCACTGGGGTCTGACCCTGTAGATCCCATACCTTTGCCTAATGTCTCCATTTGTGACTAGCTCCAAAGAAAAGCTAGTCATGGAAAGCTGAGAAACCTATGTCAGCTTGAGATTGTTCGAATCAGATTTCAAAAACTTCTTGGCAACTTCAGATGTTTTCTTTTTTCTGCTTTTTTTTAGCCTTAAGTCTGAATGTGCTGGGGCTTCTAGCTGTGTTTCCAAGGAAATATTTGTGTTGGGGTGGAGATGAGGGGTTGGGTATCTTTGATTTACTGCTGTCTGTTCACAATCCATTTTCTAAAGTTTAGGGAGGGCATATTTTCCTTCCATTTGTTCAGCGCTTGAGCCGTGTGCCGTTTTACCGCCTGCTCTCTTGTGTCACACTGCTTTTCCCCAGACTGCACATCACCAAATGCCAATCAATTTATGCTTGGCTGTGACAGAAGACAAGCAGGAACTCCAATTGCTTTCAGCTCCCTACATGCTGCAAGTCATGAAATGATAGATTCATTTTCCCAGCCTTCTGGATCTTGATTCATTCACTGCATGAGAAATCCCTGGTTGTTCTTTTAGTACAGGATGCCTCCTTTAGTACAGAATCCTCCTTTGACTACTGAGGTACTATTATGTCTTCATAATGTAGCTGCTTCCTCATCCTGTAGGTTCCAAACTCCCTCAGTCCCTGTCTGTATTATCAGGTGTGAATAAGGATGCCTGGTGGGTGACTTTGGGGACCCCAGCTCCTTAAGGGGAAGATTCACAAATAGGATCTCCTCCTCTTGTCCTCTCCACCACAGGTAATGGATTTTGGAGCACTGAAACATTATCACATGACAGATAACTTTCTGGGAATTTCAGATACTCTCTTGTCCATAATTTTTTTAACTCATATCCCACCAGTTTGAAGGATTTAAACCTACTATTTTCTGTTAATTGGGATGGGTATAGTGTCTGGAATTTTTTTCCTTGCTGTGTCACAAAAGAACACCAGATGCCACAATCACAACCTTCCATGCACATCATAGATAAAATCAGTTCACCACAGATGTTGGCTATGAATGCAGATTGGAGCAGACCCTCCTTGCTTGTCCACAGTTTACTGCTGTGCCTGCTCTGACCCCAGCATGGGCTCTCCACCCTGCTGGAGTCCCAGGGAACTGATGTACAGCAAATGGTGTAACCTGTACATGCTTATTCTGCCCTCTGGGAACTAGCAGCTAATGACATTGCTTTAGTTAGCAACCATTTGCAGATTGACTACTCTTTTTCTGTGTAAACATCTCCCAGATATAAAGTTTTCTGTGTTACACAGAAGTTTGACCAGCTCCCTGCTTGACCTGTAGCTTTTTTGCAATGTTAGTGGCACTAAATGTTTTTGGTTTTTTTCTGCAGTGCAGTATCACATGCAGTGACACATCTAAAACAAAACAAGGTCCATCTGGTTTACTGTTTTATCACTCATCATGACTCCAGATCTTTGCTCTGGGAAAACATCTGCAGTTCTGGAAATGGATAGTTAGGTTATTTCTGTCCTGCTAACTGGAAGAGGGCTGGAGTTACGAGGCACAGAGTGGCAGACAGCTTTGCAGCTTAAGCCAGCTTCCCTCTTAAGCAGAAGATCCTACCAAGTTGCAACCCACTAAGTTGTGTTTTTTATCACATGAAACTGAGCATATGTGCTGCATGCCCTAGGGCTTGACAGAGAAGGCTTCTCCAAGCAGGTCAAGCAGGGCTGGCATGAGAGCTAAAATAAACCCATGTGGGCAGCAAAGGTTCTGGACTGAGCTTCTGCCTTTTTTTTTTTCTTTTTTTTTTAGTTATTACTGTCAATTGAGAGTAATAAATTAGAGAATAATCTGGTAGCACAAAGTATTTTAAATTTGTTTGCTATTTCCTGAAAGCAACTGTTGAACTTACTGCCTTTTGTCACCTGTAAATGTGTAATTGAATTACTACTTATGTGAATCTGCATTTTCTCTCAAGTCTGAGTTCTATCATACCACTATGTATAAAGAGATAATTTTATTTAAACCTCATTAGTCTTACTGCATATATAAAAAGTGGTATTATGATTAGTATATTTCACTCACAAATGTGTTGGACTGCAGTCCAGCATTCTGCTTCCTGTAGCACTTTATTCTATTCTTGCTTGGTTATCTGGCTATTTTTTCAGTTTGGCTTAAAATTACATTTTAAAAACATTTTTTTTTCCCAAAATATGAGCCAAATAGAAATGCCCTATGATTTATTTGAAAATATCTAAACAAATTTCCTCAATTTTGCTCTTGTCCTCTGGTATATGCCATCTGCACACTTGGAGAATTTTGCTGATGTGTGAGACTGTGAAACAAAGCAGCTCACATAAAAAAGATAATTGAGAACTCTACTGGCCCAGCTGTGCTGTGAGACTTGCTGAATGTGAAAAATTCCTCCCAAATACATAAATTGCTTGTTACAATTCATTCAGTTTTATTAATCTTGGTTAATATTGCAGTGGTAAGAAAGGGCTTAGCTTCCCACTTTTAAATCAGTGGATGTTTTCATGCTGACACAAATAACATTATTATAAATAGTTTTATATGAGACAGTTTCTTTTTAAGCCTTTTTTAGATGGTCACTATTGTAATATATTCTCTCTATATATTTAGTATTTGTCACTGTGCAGTAAAAACTGCTTTAATACAAAGCAACAGTGCAAATAGAGTTTCTTCTATTACATCTATTTCAAATATAGCTTCTACAGTCTACATGTAACTAAGAATAATACAGCCCTGAGAATAATATTTGCTCATTGGTGACATATCTTATTTCTGTACCTATTGTGAGATCTGTCATGAATAAAGGTTATTAACTTGTTTGGGCATTTTTGTGCCTGTGTTAAAAGGATGATACCAAATGACTCTGAAAACATCTACAACAAATGAATAGGTGGTGGAAATGTCTTTGCTCACCAAATGTCCAGAAAGACCCATTTTTTGTCAGCATCCCAGACAGGAACAAGGGCTTCTAGTTACTCTATGCCAAATTTTGAGGCCATAATCTAACAAGGAAGAAGTAATATGACACACCTGACTTGCCAGAGATTCTCACACTTCCATATCTAAGGTGCTTGTGCAATTTGTGTAAAATAAGACCCAGGCAGAAACACTGCCTTAGTGGTAAGAAGGCTTTTTTTGTCCTACTTGTGTTGTTTTTGCCAGGTATTGATGATGCTTACGAAACTGAAAGGTGGCCAGCAGAGGAGGCTCCAGTCAGCATCCACTGCTCCTCTTGCGAGCCAAATGCCCGGGAGCACAGATGGCCTTTATGACCATTATGGGCTGGAGACACATTCAATGAAAAGTAATTTAAGTTCTTACAGAAAAAGAAAAAGTATACGAATGTGGGTTTGTTCCCAACACGAGACAGTCTGAATCAACAATGGGAATGGGCCAGTTACCAAAGAGTCTGCTGGAGCAAGTTCCTGCTGCCAGGGCAGGATCTCCTCTCCCTCTTGGCCATTAGAGGGAGGAAAAAATAACAGACTATAAGAGCCACTAAAATAAGGACCAACACCAAGAATGTACCATGGGTTTAATACCAGCTCCTCCTCTCAAAGTAATTATAGTTGATGTTGCCCGATGGTTACCAATGAGCTATCTTTCATCGTGGGCTTTTGTTTGGAGTCAGTAGTTTGGGTTGAACATCAAGACCAGCACACCCTGGTCGGCTTCTCACGGAGAGTAAAACAGGACTGAAGGTGACAGGGAGCGTCATGCTGCTTCAGCCATGGAAACAGGCAGCCGAGTTTGGGCTAGACCAAAGCCCTTCCTACATGTTTATTTCACATTATATAACCTTTACCCAAAAGTTCACCACAGCACAAATTTAAAAGTGAGAAAAGACCAGGCTAAACGAAATACTGGTATTTCTCATATTAGCAACTCCTGCATACTCGGAAATGTGGTATTTGCTAAAAACGTATTGGTGAACTCAGAAGTTTTCTTTGAATTTCATGATGTGACCTAGATTTAGGTGATGCAAATAACCCTTTCAATACCACTTTCACCTAACTCATTCCTACTTATGTGCAAAGGAGATGACACGTAATCATCCCCATGACTCCTCCATACTCATGTTTGTAGGGCGTTAATTTTTCTTAACAGGAAAATTAACTCAGTATATGCCTCTTCTCAAATTCTGCGTCACTCCTAAATTTCAGTGCTGCATGTTTTGATATTTCTTCTGCTATGGAAGTGAGATGTTTGTTGGAAGTCTGGCTCATCGCTCCAAAGCCACTGATGTGATCATGTGTAGCTTTCAATATATTTCAGTTAAAGTATATTCATTTTAATTACAGCAGTGCTCCCTTGGTTAAATAATACAAACTTTTCTCTCTAGTATTACTCCTTTTCTTGTTCATCTGTTTGGATGTGACAATGAGCACTGCTCTCAAGTATTTACAGTGTTTAAGGCAGAACCTTATTTATACAGTGAAAAGTCTGGAAAAGTAATGGGAGACCATTGTGGAGATCTCTGCAAATGGTCGTCAGCAGTTAGGACAGACTCATGAAGGTTTTGATGCCTTTACTAGAGCTATGACATGCTCTGCTAGAATCACAGCATTTAAGAGAAAAACTGCTTCCAGAAAAGCTGCCAGATCATTTCCATGTAGACGTACCCTCACCATCTGTCTTTGCTTTCAAGGGTGCATATTTGTCTATTTTGCACACAGTCAGAACTGCCCCTGTCTGAGCAACTCCTCCTAATCCAGGTAGAGATGCAAAGAGAAAGCATGCTGGTGCTCTCTGCCCCAGAGGAAATAGGCCGACTGCTGTGCTAACATCAAGCCACACATAAGTCCAGGCTCTGTGTAAAACAGTGTATTTGCTCAATGTTTAGAGGTGCTCAAATATTCAGCCATGAAGTAGGGAAACCAGAAAAGCGAGGAAATATTTTCCTCCCTCATTGCATATTGTTTGTGTGAGAAGGAAAAAATTGGCAGCTATGTCCTCCTCACACCACACCATGTTTCTCCCAGGTTGTTCCCATGTCAGCAGTGCCAGTCACTCTTTGGGCTCAAGCTTCTCAACCACAGGGCTACCCAGCTGTGTCTTCAGTGGTGAAGTGGTCTTTAACTGGCCTTCAGATCACCATCCTTTGCAGGGATCTAATGAGCCCTGAGGCCTTTTTTTGTCATTTGGGCTAAATCTAGGATATCAAGTACCTCTAAATTTTCTTTTTGTCCTGACCTTTCTAAATTAGGCAATGCTGTTGACTTTTCAGGGGTCAGATTAAAAGGAGCAATGATTCAAGGTGACAGTCCGACTCACTTTTCATGAAGTAAAGAATCTCAGATTTTACAATGCTGAGTTCAGTGGGTGCAGGCTACCTGTGAAACTAGGCCACATCTTCAAGCTGTAACTCAAACTAGGTCATACTTTCTGACTAGTGAAGAGGGGGAGTTTGAGTTTCAAAAGCTCGTAAATTATCATTTCCTGGAAAAGACCCAACGCGATGAAGTGCTATCCAAAAATCAACCAAGCCAGCTTGACACATAAGAGGAAGTTCATAAAACATCACTTTATCTTCCTCTGCTTCATGAAAATGGAAATGTATTTCCTTTTCAAAGTAATTGGTGGTGCAAACATTGGTGCTGCTTGTGGTTTTAGCTGAGTAATTTAAAGTTTTCTGAGCAGGAACATTCAACACAGACTTTTCTGGTTCCATTCCTATAAATTGCATAAGTAAGGGGGAGGTTTGCTCTGGCAAGTTTGAAAGTCACCTGGGTTCGCAGGGGTCAGAGAAGAAATTTAGAGCTTTCTAAATTCACTATTAAAACGTTTTAACATTAATAATCCTCACAATACCATGAAAAGTAGGTAGCTCTTGGAAATTATACATAAAAAATAGAATACTGAGTGGGTTCTTTAGACTCACTGACAGGAGAAGCAGCCTCAGATGCTCCCCACATCTGTGGAATCAATTGACCAAAACTAACTCTTCTGACAATTTGACATATCTGTGCTGATTCTTGCAAGCATTGATTTCTGCGCAGGAAAGGGTTGATATCTGCAGGTTCTTCTTAACATTCCCAGTGAGTCCTAACTCAGTGTCATAGCAAACAGTAACTGGGACATTATTTAGCATCATAAATAATGCACTTGGCCAAAAGTATATGAATACAGAATAACAACTGCAATGACTGATGTGGCTGAGATTTTTGAAGCTGAACTCAAGGGTTTAGCATCTGATTTTCCTGAGAGCTGAGCACTGAAATGCTTTCACTGTCCCAGAAAAACCCAGTCCTCTGAATTTTCCTGTCTGCTGTGTGGAATGAGAAGGGTCCATACTATAAGGACTCTAGGGAAGGATGAGCAATGCTGGCATGGATGTTGAGCAGAGATAAACCAGCCACATTTTCTTCAAATAGGACCTTTGTTTAGCCCCAGTCTGGTGGGGAAAGATCCCTCTTGAGTCTAAATCCTTGCTGACTTGCATGACAATCCCTGTCTCTCCTCTGCTCGGAGTCCTGGGGAAATCCTGCAGCCAGCAGGCTTGAGAAAACACACCAGGGACTTTTGCTGCCTTCGTTTTCTCTCCCCATGTTGGCTACTTGCTCGCATCCTGCTCCTTGTGGTGTATCTGCCACCCACCTCTGCTCAGCTTGAGGTCCCCCTCTCCTCCACACCCTGTCCCTCTCCCTTTTGCTTAGCTCGCCTGTCCCACAGCAACCTCTTTCCCACCCCTCAGAAGCTCTACATCCATTTGGCATGGAAAGTCTTTGCCCCAATAACTTCTTTTTCAGTTTGCATCTGCTGTGAGTCCTACCTGCCTCCACCAATGCCCAGAGGACAGAGACTGCTTCCTAGTGCCTGTATAACCCCTAGTCTGGCGAGCTCCTTGGTTAATCCTTCGGCTTCGCTGTAAAAATTGTGATCAAAGCTAACTATCTTTTACATGGAGTTGAAGTAACTTGTCCCAGTGGGTGAGTCAATGAGCCAAGTGGGGGTCTTTTGACCCCTATTTGTACACACTGGAAACGTTTCCCTCTTTGCAGCATGGACAGGACAGCATACATCCCTCCAAGGGAGGTGGGGGTTATTCATCCTCCTCTCTTCTTCCCCAGCATTAGTGCACTGATTAAGATGACTAAGAACTTGTGTCCTCTCAGGGTCCCTCTATCTCTTTTATTTAAGGAGATGTTAGCCCCACTTCTCCAGTGACTGTCCCTGGGAAGACCTTTCCTCCTTCTCTTGCTTTGTGTCCAAAATCTAAATGCTCTAGGATCAAAGCAGACTTTTATTTCCTATCAGTCTTCTCCTTACCCCAAAACACCCAAGTTCCCCAAATGGGATGTATCATAAAGGGAACAGATTTAGGGACTTTTTTTTTGCACAGTGCATTAGCAGCTGCTTCTCGTCAAGCAAGGGGTAGATATTGAGATATTTGCAGTTTCTGATTTGGCCTCAGTTGCAGAACCAAAGGAAGTATCTGCATTAACCAGGATCTATACTGCTTGTTGTACTCTGAGCCAGCATCCACAGTGCTAAAACTGCACCAGAAATCAGCCACTGGCAGGCTGGAGTGGTATAACACAGCAAGGCAGCTGCACTACCTAGAATTTCCTCTTCATTTGAAATACATCATAAAAAATCTGAAGCAGGAAATTGGTTATCTGGTAAAATTTCAGATGATGCTGTTATCTGGTATAACCTCAGCACATGCTAGAACTCATCGCCTGCCTTCTAGTCCTGAAAATCAGTTCAATTGTGTTGCGCTGTTATTCATTTAATTTCTCCGAGTAAAGGTGCAGACATTCACATTTTGCTCTGCTTTGTTATCTGTGGGTTATTTCTCCAAAACGCCACGTTCACCTAGGAGCTGAAATTCTCAAGATGTCAATGCAAATTAGGCAGTAGGGTTATGAGGAAATACATACATATATATATATGTGTGTGTGTGTGTTCTTAAATGTTTTCTAGATATATGTTCACAAATGAAAATTTTCGCTTCTGAACTAACTGTTAATTTTGTTTCCCTGGAACATCAGCAGCATGAACTGCTCCAAGAAAATTCTTGTGCTGGCTGATAAAACACATCCCTAATAAATGTTTAAGCACTATGATGTCAGAGAAACACTGCCATTAACTGCCTAGATAAAATGGACTGCCACTAGTAGGGCACAATGGTCCTTAGCCTTTGAAGTGCCAGTCATGTGAGGATTAGGTTTCTGAGACGTTTTTAAATCCTATTTTAAATCTTTATACTGCTACAGCTGCCCAGGTAGACCTGTTTGTTCCTGGTGGGTACAGCTTTCAGAATCAGTGGCAAATCCCAGGTTTCTGGGGTCACCCCACAGATGCCTTTCAGGAGCAGTGGCAGAAGTTATCAAGAGTAGGGGAAAACAGGCTACTGCTGTGCTCCCAGAGGATGAGAGCCCAGAGGGAGACATCACCTTTCCCAGTGTCAAAAGGAGTTAGGAGGGCTCAGAAGATGCTGTGAGTTCCCCCTGGTCAATAGACATGTCTTGGAGTGGTGTGAAGCATATCCTGGTCTGTGCCAAAGGGTATGGCTGGGCTACTAAATAAAAGAGGGTCAGGACGAAAGTTTGGGCACAGGCTGCTGCGCTTTGTGCACTGTCTGGCTGTGGCTCTGCCGTTTGCTGCTGCAGCCCTGCTCTGCGCAGGGCAGAGCTGTCCGCAGGATGGCCTGGAGCCCACCTGCGGGCTTGGCCTCACACTCATCCCTGGAACTCTTCTCTGCAGCCATGTGGCCTGAAGCACTCGGCAGAAGCAACTTGTGGTCATCCTGGCCTGGAAACTGATGGTTCCTCAGAAGGAAAGCCTTTGGATTTAAAAAAAACCCCATAAACCAACAAAACATATGAAGTAGAGGTGGAAATTACAAAAGAGGTGTCAAGAATCAAAGCAGCCTCACAGGGAATGTTTCTGGCTGCTCATTTTAAGGCTCTTATTAGTGGGTGTCAGGTGAAATCAGCTGGCAGTTTCCACGTTGCTTGGGGGTAGGAGGAGCAAGGACTTGTCCCAACAGCTCTGGAAGATATAGCAGGGGCTGCCCACCCTTCCCTCCTGCTCTGTGGCTGGAGATGTGCTGAGCAGGATCCAGCAAGGCAGAGTGATGAAGAACTTAGCTTTCCTTGCTGGACATGTATGAAGAGCCGACTGGAAACCAAAGGAGATGGAAGTGGCCTTTAGCTTCCCCTTTGGCTGGTTTTGGTTGATTTGACTTTTTGCCACTGTGAAACACAGCTGAAAGAGCTTTCCAAGTCAGCAGCTGGGCTGCTGCCTGCTCAATTTGCTTGACAGAAAATCAAAACATTTTTGAGCAAAATTGAAAATTTTCTCATGCAAAATTGCCTCTTTTTTGCTGAGGACAATGTTATTTTCCTACTAAAATAATTCCAGCCATCTTGCTGTTATTGGTGCAAGGCTGATGTATTAAACTGTGAAGCAAGAACTCTGTGTGAGGTGAATCTCTCGAGGATGTGTAAATCCAGAGAGTCATGACTATTCAAGCTCTTTTGCTCCTTTTTTCCTTTCACGCAGGTTTCAACCATACTTCCATCTATCATGTTCTCACAGTGTCTTTATCTTCTTTCCTGACAGCCCGTCTCTGCTCCCCCCTTTCCTATATCCCCTTTTGACATTTGAGCTTGGCATTTTCCTGTTCAAGCAGGCTGGCCCCTCCTACTGTATCATTGCCATGTGCTCTGTCCTGCCCATTGGGGTGGAATATTATTCTGCTCCAAAGTGGTTTTTCACAGCCAACTCTCCTGGGATCTCTGAACAACCTTCCATAAGATGCTGCCTACTACTGCCCTGAAAAAAAAAAATTGTTGTCCACTCTCTTTCCATTCATAACAAGTTTTTGCACCATTTGTCTTCCTCACTTTGCTAAGGGTTAGAGGCTCTACCAACTCATGGTCCCAACAGCCAAGGGTGCTATCAGTTATCACATCCTTGCTTAGTTGTTTATTGTCCATGAGCAGCTGAACTGGCTGAACACCTCCCTAGATGTCCTGCCTGTTAAAATTACTCTCAACACATCCCAGAAATCTGCTGGCTTGCCTGAGCTCCCCAGCAGATTCTGGAGTGGGTAAACCCCACCTTGAGAACCAGAGCTTGAGACAAGAGAATTCATCCAGTTGTTTAAAGAAGGTACCACCTCTTCTTGACCAGGCAATCTGTAGCAGATTCCTAACGTAGCATCCCTCTGGCTGTACCTGGGCCTTCAACATAACAGTAATATAGACAAGAACAACTTGAATATGTATCCATGCAAAATGGTGGCAATGTATTCTTGTCACCAGAAAGCAACTGGATACAACATTTATTATCAAGAACCAATTTGAACAAAAAATTCTGCACACAGAAACAATGCATGCAAGCCACTGAAGAGTCTGCAGATGAGAAAGATAGTGATTTATTCTTGAGTGTACACCAGTTCTAATGAAATTTTGATTCCATTGACTACGAACTCAAGTCAGGTTGGCAAACACACAAACCCTGAATTTAATCAGGCCTTTTACTGTTTGCAAAGCAGCAAATGATATGCTTGGTAAGCAGAGTAGGCAGATCTGTGTGCTGATCTCTCTGCAATGTGCGATGTGTGCCATGCACAACTGGGCTGTGGCCACTGCTGCCAAACTCCTCTGAGTGAGAACAGAGCATATCAATTTACAGAAATAAAGAGAGCACATCAGACCTCAGACTTTCTGTATCCTTGGGAAAATATTAACAAATTCAGCATCTGATGATGGTAAGAAGAAAAATGTAGAGCAGAACAGTGTTAGCTGGAGAAAGCTAATCTGAAAAGAGAATTATCACCCAGAGCATAGCTAAGGTAAATAATTGCACTGGGAATCTGGAGATGTCAAAATTAAATGGGTTCGTTTTGGACCCCTGTCCAATTCATGGGGCTTTATAATCTAATTCTCCTTTCCCCAGAATATCACTTTCTGTGTAGGTCTTCCCTAAAGAGATGTTCAGGAGTAGTACCTTTATCTGGAAATGTATCAGAGCTTCTGATAAACTGCCTTCCCACCACAGAGCTGTGCAGGAAAAAGAAAGGAGAGAGAGCACAGAGACAGGAGACATACAGGAATGTGTCTGCCGAAGAAACCTGTGTGTTGTACAGTTGAACCTCAGAGACAACAAACCCCCACTAATTTCTGAAGCTTTAGGAGCCTAAACATCTTTAAAAATCTGTACAAAAAAAGAAATTATTTTTTTTTCCCCTCCAGCCTGAGCTCAGGCGTCTGTCTCTCGGTATTCTTCAGTTCCTGACCGCAACAGTAATCGCTTCAAGTGTCGGCACTTCTTCTACCTCTGAATATTCTGCCTCATTGCCCTCGTTTACTCTGGTGGATCCAGGGGCAGGACTGCAGTGTCTACTCAGCACTGTAGGATTTAGTGCCGTGTCTCCAAGGAGGTGAGGGAAGGAGCTCCAGGGCTTGACCTTCTGATCTCATAGTGACCTTCTGATTCATAGTGTACTAAAGTCATGCAGAATCACTGAATAATAAGCCTTGAGAGGTTATGTTAATCAGGACTAAACACAGCCATGATCAGTGATCACACTGCCCAGTTTGGGTACAAATTATTATTTAACATTTACCTGGAAGCAGATTGACTGGTGTCCTGTCTCCTTATACAGTCCCTTCTCGGCCAGAGTGCTCCTGCATGTTTCAAGAACAGCCTAATCTCTTGTTATGATCCAGGGAGCTGATTGCTTGCTTGCAACCAACCATGATGCAGCCATAGTGGTGATGATTGTAATGGGCACATACCACTGGTAAGGGGCAGCACTTTTCTATCATCCTGTAATTAGCCCTTAACCTTGTATAGCTCTTTCTATGGGTATCATTTTAGAAAACTGTGACTGAACATCCAATCTTCTTTCAAGGTTGGATCAGATTCTCAGAGGAGTTTTGAGCACCCAACTCATAAAAATGGGGATATAATTACACCTGAAAACCTATGAAATTTGTTGTGGCATTCAGGAAGTGTTAAGGCAGTGCCTGAGAGACAGAGGTGGTGGTGTTTATGGTTTGGAAGGCTTGTTCTGATGGGGCTGGAGCTTGTTTTAAGCCCTCCTGCTCACAGCAATGTGTTGTAATAATCAATCCCAGCAGTAGTGGAAGTGTGGATCACAGAGGGAAAGCCTATATCAGTCAGGGGGACAATTATTTACACAGAATCCATTAAAAAAACCTGTCCCAGAAGTTTGCAGCCTGATATTGCATGTAATCCATCTGGACATTATGTTGGTAAAATATGAAGCTCTTCTCCTTTACAGAAATGAAAACACTGCATTTCTACCTTACTCCCACTTTCCTTGTGTTTCAAAACACAAAAATTCACAAGAATTATTCATACATCCATCTGTCTTGATAGGATTTACATCCAGGAGGGACATGCCACAGGCAGCCTCAGAAACAGGCAACGTTCTGCATCTCATGCTGCTGGAGCCTGGGATGCCACAGCAGAGAAGTGATCAGGTGCAGGAACCTGGATGGACACTTTCAGGCTTTGAGTCCCTAACGCTACCTCTCAAGAGACAATAAAGCTGACACCCTAAAATCACCTGCCGCATGGATACATGTGTACTCACATTCCTGTGTAACATTTGTACCTTACTTTATCTGGAATTTAATATATGTGGAGTTTAAGCGGTGCCCAAAAGATGGCACTGTTTATTTGTGCTTTTTTCATTCTTAATTGCATACCCTCTTCTAGGCTGGCATATCATCTGACAAAATTAAGACAGGACTTACATACTCTATAGAGGAAAGCAGTACAAATCAAACTATTGCTGGAGCATGGCCTTTCCTATAACCTTTAATGTGCAATATTTTAATGGAAATGAGCATATTGATGCTGCTTAGAACTGTAACTACAAAGCAGTTGCCCTTTTATTTCCATCTAGCATTTTCACTGTAGATGTTTCAAACTCATACATTTCATATAATGCCTGGTGAATGAAGAATGTGCTTCAGTCATTTCAAAAGAGAAAGAGTTATTGACAAGAGATGGATCAGAACCAGAGCTGTGCCTCGAAGGTCCCTGAAAGCTAGCCTAAACATCTCTGCCTGTGCAGTAATCATTATCTGTATGCACTGAAAAAACCCCAACAAATGACAAATAGCAAGACAGCCAAATTACAGTAAATCAGTTGCCCATATTTCTGTTGAAACAGCTAAATCCCAAGTCCTACCTTGATAGCTTGCTGCAGCCATAGAACAAGAGCAAATGTGGAAATACAGTTTACCTTGCAGCAATGAATTTAATGAAAGGTTTGCTGGTAATCATAGCAAATGACAACATTAATCCCCGTATCAGCTGTCAGGTTTCTCCAGGTCTTTAAAACTAGAAGGTGTGCCAAACAAGATGCAATAACAAAACTAGCATTACTGATACCTATGATAGTGCCTTATTTTATTAAATCAAAGCTCTTCACAATCTCAGCATGGGAGTCACTTCACCTAGGACTGACATCCAGCCATTTCCAGGGTAACAAACTTCAGGTGTCAGGATACCTGACAGATGGCTACGGTGGCTTTTGACACCACGTTTCCCCAGTCCAGCTCTACATTAAGTTACTTGTGGCTGCTGTATGAAACCAGAGGGTACCAACCAGTGATGGCCTGATGGGAAGACAAACTTCATTGCCTCCATCCCTTGCCAGAGCCTCACTTAGGCCTGGTACCTCCTGCACTGGATATAGCTGGTCAGTGGAGGTAAGGACAGAGAATATCTGCCTTGCTGCTGCTCTCCAGGCTGCAGAGCACCAGTCCAGGAGTCAGCTGAAAAAATACCCCTCAGACACAAATCTTGAGGCTTGACAGGTCTAAGTGGGTCATAGCTACAGCTGCACAAACGTCTTTCTGGTCTCTCAGACCTCCATGGAGTTTCCATGGGGAGCAACCTCCTTGTCCAAAATATATTTCTTCATCATCTGTGTCCCCTTCTACACTCTCCTGTCCATAATATTTCCTGCTTGCCTTTGCTTCTGACTCCACAGTTGCTCAATGCTATGTGTATGTGGATTTTCAAGAAGTGTGGTGGGCTCAGATGCGCAGAGCTAAGACACCTGGCTGCTTACAACCAGCCTCCTCTGAAGCAGTGTGTGAACAGAGAGATGGCGTGTGCTCTGGTGATTGCCTCGTTGGATGGACCATGCTTTCCAAGGTCAGGAGCCCATCAGGCTGCATGTGAAGTAGAAGATGAAAGGCAGGCAACAGAGGCAGGTTATCTTAAACTCCACCTCTCTTCTGTCTGGGGGGCTTGTGAGCAGCTCTGAGACAAGGAGACTGCCTGAGTAAAGCTCACTTCTGAGTCCATCCTCAACATGAAGAAGTTGGCAGCTGTCTTTCCTCAGAAAGAGTCCTATCCACCAAGCAAGGCATTGGAGACAACCACCATGCTGAAAAGCCTTTAAAAAAGAAGACATTCAAGCCTCAGGGTTTTAGCTCTCATCCACAGTGAACTGTGAGCCCACTCTGGCAGCTCATAAGCTCAGTGTGCCCCAAAACACCAAACTCTGGGTCGTAGAAGCCACATCAGCAACCAGAACATACAAGTCTGATTATTCAAGCTTTAGTTCCAAGGGTCCTTGTATTGCATGGGTTTGGTTTTGAGCATCTGTTTTGTTTTGCTTGTTTGTTTTAACCAGGTCTTTCCTAAGCGGATGTTCCTGGTCTGTCCCACAATGCTTACACCCATTGTGGGGGTGCCCGGCTTTCGCAAAAAGCTGTCCGTGCTGTGTTTATTTGTACTTTCAATTAAATACATAGAGGATGCCAAAAGAGTTGAAGTTTGGGTTACATCAGAATGCTCAGTTACTAACTGCCTACAATCATGGGTGGCAAAAGTTGTGCTCATAATAATGACCGTTGTTTTTGAGAATTTGATTCCACATGGAGTTAAATGAAAAAAATGATATATTGATTCTTCCTTAGCTGATTTCTTCTTGTGTTGAGAAGCTCATTTGCCATTCAGGAAAAACATGTTCCTGTTTTGGGGGTAGTGGGGGTGGATATTTTTTGTTTCAATGACAGTTTCAAGAATCATATGGGTACTGGAAATAAAACCTTTTTTTTTTTTCTTTTTCACTCCTTATATCTTCACTGCAATAATAAGGCATCAGAACTCAAAATGTAGCAGGCAATTTTGATGATTCTGCAAGAAGTAGATACGGCTTGCTGTTCAGCTATCTGGGCTCTGCAGAACTGAAAACAGTAAGCATTTGATTGTGTCAGTAAACTGAGCTGATAGATGTGGGAAGGTACGTATGGGCAAATTTTCAAAGTAATGCACGGAGCCGGAGCCGCAGAATTCAGTACTAACGGAAAGTGAATGTCAGTACTGAAAATTTCAGCCACAGACAGCAGATCCATGCAGCAGCACGGTGGCATTTTAAAATCACCCAAATCACCGCTATTTAAGGAGCTGTTTTTCTTGGAATGATTGTTTGAAGGGTTGGTGTAGCTAGGCAGCTATGAGATGACTGCGTACAGAGCAGGATGTGCAAAGGTGGCGCTGGCATTGCTCCCTTCCCCGTGCCTGCAAGGGGGTAAATTTCCCTAACCTGAGGCAGCTTCCCCAAGGCAGACCTGGGAGCTCAGTATGGGGAAAACTTGTGGAGGTGGCTGATTTTGGATCTAGATACATGCACGGGCAGACTGGCTTGCTGGTGGTGGGTAGCAGCAGAGGAAAAACAAGAAGGGATGTTTGCCTCGGAAAATGCAAGCCCCAGGAGCTGGCATCTGCCTGCTCCCGCCCCTGCAGCATGGCTTCCTCAGCCCTCCCAGCTGCTGCCTTCTCCTCCTGGAGGCTCCTCTCTTGTCACCCCAGAGCCTGGAGCTGGAAGCAGGGCTGGGACAGTGGTGGTGTGTCTTTGACCTTGCTGTTTCATGACAAGCGCTTTGATTCCTGTTTGAACACCCCCCACCGAGGAGCACTGTTGCTTGACAGGCTACATTATATTTAAACACAGATTCTCAGCTGGTCTCTTTTCCTCATTCGAGTGACAAAGGCACACAGTGCAAATAGCTTAATATATTAGCTGAATCTAAGCTAAAATCTTGTCACAGGCATTGCCAAGCCTGAAAGGAGGGTTGTCTCGCTCTGGGTTAGGTTTGGTACATAGGCTGGACACAGGAACGTGGCCAGCACAGATGAATTTGAGGCAGGGCTGGTGTGTGGTTTGCCGCATGTAGTCAATTTTTACTGGGCACTGCCTTCTTTTAGAGTATGTGCTTCAGTGACTCACCTTGTAAATCAGCTGTGGTCATAAACTGCTTCCCGATGAAATCCATCTTTTTTTGGGTTACCACGCCATAGGGGCGTATAAGGTGCCCTCTGTCAAATTCATGCTTCATCTCCAGACAAGTCTTCTCTGTTTCTTTCTTTTAAGAGTGTCTTTCTCCTTTGATACCAGATACTAAAAGGACTGTTTTATGTCATATCTACCCTCTCCAAACAAACAGCGATATTCACAGGACTGCTCAGCCCCAGCCAGATGGCACAACCATTCCCTGCTGCAAGCACTCCCTCTCAGTGAAGGGTAGAGCAAGGTGTAAGACCTGTGCTGAGACCTCCACCAATGTCTTAGGAGTTGTCTGGCAGTAAGAAGTAACAAAACTCCCTCACCTGACCCTATCCCTGTTGAGGAAATCAATTTCATGAAAATGCATCCAATTTTCACACACCAGGGCATCAGGCATCCAAAAATTGATGCTAAACCTGGATTACAAAGATAAAGTAAAAGAAGAAGAAAAAATAAGAGGCATTAGACTGTCTTCTCTCCCTCTCTTTGCTGTTTAGCTACTATTTAACATTTTAATCCTCCTGAGGCTTTTTTTTTTCTTTTTACTATAATCCCTTAATATAGTCTGCACTGTTTATAATAATTCTCCTTTCTCACAGTTTTAGGTTACAATTTAAGCTACTTTTTTTACTTTAATTACTTGGCTAACTGTAATCTGTCAGGAACCAAAGACACGTGAGAGAGCAAGCCCTTGTGATGAGGCTGTCTTCTTGCCCAGGTAAAGCTGCTCACAGAAATCCGTTTTGTTAAGCTTTATTCAGCAGGTGAGACTTATCCTAAGTCAAGAAACTTCTACTGTTTCCTTTGAGATATTAGACTGCAATAGAATGGAAGTCAGTGTTATGAAAATTTTCTCTGAAAATTTGCAAGATTGGTGTTTTATATCTTCACTGCATTTACAATCAGCAAGTAGTCCCAGGTGCTCGGCCTGCATGTCTCTGCTCCTAGACCTGGAAGCAATCTCCATCTCCAGTGAGCACTTAAATGATCTTGTATCATCTCTCGGCTGAACAGCTGAGATAAATTTATCCAGGAAGGAACAGACCAGACATTGTCCTGGAAGCCTGGAGGCAGAGAGGAGTACTTAGAGCAGGTAGCAGTGAGTGAGGCTGCTAAGTGGGTCCTCTGGCTCAGTTTGTAATAATTGGGTCTGGTCCTCTTAGGTGATAAAGTCTCTGATTTGTGAGAGCTTTGGTGAATATTCACTGCAGTAGTGTAAGGAGAAAGAATCCCACCATGTGCCAGCATAGGACACTATCTTCAGCATCTGCTGAGCAAGCTATTTGTTGTTTTGTTTATCGGCTTTCTTTGAATGATCCTTTGGATAGTCTTCATGGGATGCAGCTGTGCCTATCATTGCAGAGTCGTGGGCAGGAGTAGGCAGTGTTTTTCTGCAAAAACAACAGAAATGAGCCTAATAACCACAAAATACCTCCTAGAGCAAATAACTCACAGAAATTTCCATTCCAGAATAATATTTTGAAGTAACTGGAGATCATTTCCTATAATGTTCATCACCTTTTCTGGTGCTCAGAATGACTCGGAACCAGCTGCAAGGCTTCTGCAGTACTAGAAACACTTGAAAATGTATCCTTTGCACGAGCAGCCACTACACAGTCACAGAATGACTTGTACGCTCTCAGCATCTCTTTCTGTGATCCAGCCCTCACAGCTCAGAAGTTATTTGTTGCTAAGGACTCAATGTTTGACAGTCTAGGACACACAGGGCTTCTGTTGATGTGTTGTTAATGTTATCTCTAACACTCATGCCCAGATCCAGAAAGACACTTAGGTACTTCAAATGCCGCACAGGTGTCACTGAGGCACAGGCAATGTGCCTGACCCCTCATCAGGAGTGAACACTCAAGTGCTTGCACTTTTGCCTGGCCTTGGCAGTCCTGCTTGTATGCATTTTCAGAGGTGCTACATCCTCAGCTGAGTATGGGATTAGTCTGAAGTTCCTGTGGGATCCACAAAGCCTTTCTAGGCTTAAAATCCCGAGCAGTCAGGTTTGGTATATTTGTTATTAGCGCACTTAACTCACACAGGGGAGACTGGTCTCTGTTTAAAGCAGAGAAACCACTGCTGCATTTTCGTTTATTGAGCTCACAGGATGGTGAGCCATCAAAGAAGCTTTTGTTCAGAAGAAAGGGAAAGTGATGTCCACCTTCTGTGACTGGCTGAGATGGTAAAATCATGTTTCTGGTGTTTTTATCTAAAAAGGGGTTGTGCTTCCTTCTCCCACAATCCAGGGTACTATGAGAAGTTTTGTGTTTGGAGCAAAACAGGAGACAGGTGAAAACTGGATCATTTTAAAACTGAAAGAATTATGAGACTGGAGGCATTCCTTGCAAAATAATCTTATTATAAGGGCATTCACTGGCAAGTCCTTCTTCCCTCATTCCCAAAATAGTTAATGTATTTTTATTGTAAGAGTGTGTAACATAAAATTAATGCCCAGGAACATGGCTATTTCCTCAGCAAGTGAACTCCGTGGACATTAGGCTTTAGAGTGTTTTCCATTCTATGAATCTCCCATTCTTGCCTGGATGGTGGTCGAGTTTCCAGAGAGGAAAGAGCAATGCTGTCAGTGTGGTGGTTATGGGCTGCCCCTGCAGTTGGTGTGAGCTGCTGTTGGATGCAATTCCCTGGTCTGGGATCCCCTTGGTGAGCTCTGTGATGTTTCAGGCACACCTTTCACATGCACTGAAGTGCAGGACAGAGGCACAGAGGCTGATGAAGCAAATGGTCCCAGCACAGTGCTGTGCCTGGCTGGGAGGGAGGACCTCTCTGCTCAGAAGCAGCAGCTATGGATGCACAGTGTTAATGCACCAGGTCTGCACTGCACCATTCATGGCTGGTTTAGGATTTTATCTTCCATGAGTCTACCTAGTAGCCAGCTATTGCTTGGTATCCCCTCTTCTGTTATCTTTTGTTCATGCACTACATTTTTGGCTTGTTCATTTGTAGATGCCTTAATTTATGTCAGCTCCAGGGAGAACTCCAGGAGAAAAAAAAGGCCCTTAATTAGTCAGTGTTTGTACAATGCCTTGAAAATATAAAATAATGCACAAATGATAAGTGCTATTTACTTCAGAGCTAATTTGCCAACCTTTCCTTTATTTCAGGAGCCTTTGGGTTTAGCTGTTCATTTGCTTAATTGCATCTCAAACTTGCAGTTAAAAATGCTACACATGCAGCAGTTATACCATGCCCTGGGAAGAAAACATTAGAGGTGATGTTACTGACTCACCAGCCACAATGCCTTCTCCACTCATGTTCTGCATCCCTCCCTCCATTTAGCCACCCCCTGTCCTTAGTTCCTCCCACCATCTCCCACATGTATAGCTGATATAATCATTGGTATCACAGATTTACATAATAATAATAATACTTTCTCACGTGGCTTATTCCTCTATCTGCTCATTACATGTCTCCTTGGTGCTTTTTGTCATTATCTCTGCCACATCCTTGAGTATGCTTTTGCCTCATTTAGAGTGTGCTGTAAATGATATGGTTTTGATAAATTAAGCAATAATCAGAAAAAAAGTTTCAATATTCTGTAGATTTCCATTAAGTTAGAGTTATAGTGACACAATTTGCTCTGCTACAGTTCACACTGAGTTAGCCTTGTTTTCATTAAAAACCTCATTATTTAGAGATTTATAACTCATCTATAGAAATTTGCCCTAGGCTGAAACTTGACTCTGTTTTTAGTTGAAAAAAACCTTAAAAAAGTAATTCAGCTTGTGTTTTGTGACTTTTTAAAGAAAAGAATTCCACCTGTTTCAAGCCTTTTGTGTCATGTAACTAAAAATAGCCTCAATTTCAGAAATGTGCTATTAGTTATAGTAATAACAATAATTGATATTAATACAAATTCTACTTATGTTGGGATGATAGCACTGAAGGTTGCAGACAAGAATGAAATTGGGGTATTTACTCACAGGGGTATATAACCTCTCCACATTTGGTAGGTAAATAAGATTAATTGTTCCTACTGCACTGCACTTTCCTCTGGAATGTTGCAGGAAACATAAAAGGAATCGGGCCATGGTGGTTCTCACATTACTTGCCATGGTGGTTTCTCATAGCTTTTCCTGGAGATTTGGATCACTGTCTGCACTAACAGTGCCTTTGCCACTGTTCATCCCTTTAGTCTTATTTGGATAATTGAACAGGAGAGAGAAGTTTTGAAATAGGAAGGGCCAATTGTTAAAGAATGATCAGGCTAAGAGTGTCTGGGCTGTTCTTGTAGGCAGCTTATAAACACAGAAACAGGCACAGTATGAAAATCAAGGCTATAAATGCCAGTGCAGAGCATGTGGGATGCAAGTTTATTCTTGGGATTGTGAATGAATTTATCAGTAGTCTGTTCTGTCTGGTATAGGGTAGCTGGTTCACAGGGATTTATAGACCTTCTTCATGGAGAGCCTCAGGGGCCTCCAGTGATGACGTTCTAGATCCTGATACACTGAAGCAGTGATGAGATCATGATATCAAAGGTTAACATTCTTATATAGGGCAATTCATTAACACTGCAAATTCTTCTGAGTGCTCCAAGTCTCTTGGGAGAATTTGCTCATGTTTGGGGATCTGAACTGGAGCCAATTTAGAAAAGTCTAAGTTTTCATTCTGGCCTTTTCCTAGCCTCACCTATTTTGCACCAAAAATAGTTTTGCAGTGTTTCATATTCATTTGTTGACTGTAGTTTCAGAGCATGCCATACTTAATATTATGTATGCAGCAGACTCAGAGTACACTTGTTTGAGGACACACATTCAGCCAATTTGAGCTCACAAATAAGAGTTTTGTGTTCCCACTTGGGTGGGTAAGGTCATTTGTGCACAACAAAATTAGACCACTAATTATAGAGACTATCTTAAAATTTGGTAAAAAGCACGTTTTCCCAAGGCAAAGAACTCACTGGGCTTTGTGAGTTTTGAACATTCAACCTGCAGGGGAAAGCTGATCCTACACAATGTAAGACCTTACTGCTTTTTTATATCAAGTATAAAATATAGGAGCTGCAGTTTTACCATCTACCATATTCCCGGGCCTATAAGAACAAAAATAAAAAGACTTAACATTTTGCATAGATGCAGTGACTAATCCTGAGGGCTGTGTCTTTGAGTTCCTAATGCACTCTGGTCAGCTTTTTGGGTCAGAATAGCTCAAAAGCAACCTCATCAGCAGAAATTGAGGAGGAACTAGTTATCTTAGTGAATAATGGGAATGTCTTGCCTCCATCTGTGTAGCAGATTAATGCTACCCAAGTGAAATGGACTAGGAGATTCAGAGGAGAAGTAATGCTTGAGATTGAAATTTCAGTAATGAAATTTTTAGAAACAGTAGTTCACCAGGAAGTCTGTTCTATGTACATGTGTGATATAAAAGAAACACTGATAGCATTGGGATATAAACTTGATTTCAGCACTATATAAACAGTAGTGAAACAGCTTTTTCTGAAATCAGGACAAGGAGTAGTTTGCTTTTAAGTAGTGTTTGGGATTGATGCTAGGGAAAAGAAATACTCAAATGAAAATTATTGATGCAATGAAAAGAAATTCAGATATTATTTTCCATCTTAGCCTATTTTCAGGCAAAGTTGTAAGGCAACATTCTCTGGGCAAGTGAACACTAACTGTATATTTGGGGTTCAGTTTTCAAATGGGCATTTTCTTTCTCTACCTGTTCCTACTGAAGTTAATGTCTTTGTTTTACTGAATATCATTGACTTAAGGGTAACAAATTTGTGATGTTAAATTTCCTCACAAATACTGCTTTTCAGGAAATTCAGCTTTTTGAAGGTATGTAGGAACATAACTCACTCTAATTGCCTGCGTATTTCTGAGGATCTGGACTAGACTTACCTATCTGCACATGTAAACTGTTAACTACAAATATTGTGCCACCAGAAACAAGGGAGTAATGTCTACTTGTTTTTAAAGATCATGCCAAGGGGAGAAAAGAAGCTGCAATATCTAAAGTAGGCAGATGTAAGGAAACTGTCTGAATATGGCTTCAACAGCCCAGTTCCTAGGGCCATTAGAAGCTTGCTGAAGTCACAGGAAGATGATGCTGGACATTAAAGCAAAGAAAGAAAACAGTTTGGCTTCTTTCAATATTATCATTAAGAATTTCTAGTTAATGTAAACAGAGGCATGCAACAAAGAGTTATTTTTCAGAACTGGATCTGCACTGTTTCAGTGAACCTGTAGGGACTTGGGCTACTGCATTAGTAACGTATCTGGCCTATGGGCTTTGTAATGGAGTGACTCGGCTCTTGATCAGACAAAAATAGTGAAGACTATCACCTTTGTCATAGGAAGACAGCTTTGGAAAGGCAGACCACTGCAAGGCAAACGCTGTAATTAAGATGGATGCACAGCAGCCCTCTGTTTCTGCAGGCAGTGACAAGGAAGGACCAAATAATTCCTCCCAACACCCACACTTCTCATGCAAAATAAATCAACAGCGCTTAGGAAGCGAGGTTCCTGATAAATCCTCTGGATAAGACTTCTCTGTCACAGGAATCGCCCATCAGCTTTGTGCATAGAACAGTGTTGAAGCAGAGCTTTCTCTTCAGCAGGGTGGCCTGCCTCAGCAGTCTGCTCCTCTCTGAGGTCTCACAGTCACAGATGGGAAATAATTACAGTTCCGGAAGCTGCTACAAGTCTTCTTAATGTGTATAAATCCATCTGTGGATACACTGTAATCTCCATACATACCACAAGAGCTCATGTGTGGGAATTTCCATAGTTATGTTCACAACAGCCTGTTTTTAGGAAGAGAAAATGAGACTATTGCAGAATCCCTGAATCCCCCTGCTAGTACAGCTGCTTCAAGCACACACCAGAGGGCAACTGTGGTTTGGCATCTCGTTTCACCATGATGGGACCTGTATCAATCACACAAATCTGGGACATGTCTGGCTCTTAGGGTCACAGAGAGCAGCAAGTACATTTGGATGGGGTCCTTCAACTGGGAATGGTGGGTGCCCTCATTGAGGCAGCACCACTGCCCTCTTTGCACTCCCTGTGCTCCATGGGGCTGGCTCACCATCCAGATTTGAGAGCTCCATGTGGCAGCCAGAGGCAGCTCTTTACTTTTCTAAGCAGGGAAAGTGCCCTCCCTTGCCACCCACTGCTCATGGCAGCTCTGCTCACCAGAAGGAGCATAACACAAGAGGGAGATGACAGTGGAAGAATTGGTGCATCTGAGAGTCAGGCAATACGGGACTGAAGACGGGCTGTGGTTTTTTTCTGAGTAGGCAGGAAATTGATGATTTTTAAAATATATTTTTCAGTTGTTGGTCTGGATGAGGAAACAGGAAGATAGATTACCAGACAGATGTTGCATGATTTGCTGACAAGAAAGAATGTTTTCTGATAGAGCCCTAATTAAAAATTTGGCAGCAAATTGCTTATTAGATGAGAAATGAGATGCTTCAGATGGAGGGAAAAACACCTTGTCATATTTCTCTGAAGTGTTGAAATACAGATCAGTGACTGAGTGTCTAAGCTCTGTTGTGGAGCTGATCACAGTTTATTCCAAAGAGACAAGATTTTCCTTGTTATGGAAGAGCTGTTTCCAAGACTGTGTGCCACAAAACTTTCTAACTCATGGGACATACAGAGGATCTCCTCGTAGCACATGCCTTGCAATGACTCAGCTGTGGAGGGAATCTCCTGGTTAAGAAGAAGACATCATGTCCATCTGCCACATAGGACTGGTGACAGCAACACTGCTGTGTAATACTGTCAGCTGGGTATGTCTTAACTCCCTCTCACCCGAACTGGGAGGGCAGATTCCAGTAGAATTGACTAAAAAAAAAGATGGAAAGGAAAGTGCATAAGAAAGGTTTCAAAGGGAATCACAGCTCAGTTAAGAATAACTAAGCAAGATATGGTTCTGTTAAATTATTGTAACAGCCTGAAAGTTAAAACAGCTGAATCAGGATGATTATAGCAGCCAAATATTGCAAAACAATTAAAATGATAGATAAAATTCAAATGTGTATATGGGATAACAAGACCAACGCTGCTTGGAGTTGCTGGGGCAAGGAATGATAGCCTGGGGGATGATATGGGGTCCTGGACCCTGGGACAAAGGAGCCCTCAAGGGATGGGCAGGGACAGTCAGGTCATCAGTGTCCCCAGGGTCCAGGCAGGGATTTAAAGCCGGCTGAGAGCACAGCAGAGACAGGAAAATGTAGTTGTTCTTGTATCTCTCCCTGTCACCACCCACCTATATGTTTCATCCTCACGTGTGTAAATATTTGCCTGAGAAGCAGCAATGTCATTATATTTAAGGCTGTTTTGGTCTGCGCCTGCCACAGGGAGACTGCTTAACCCATACAGCTGGAAAAGCCAGATGAAGCCGTTGTTCAGCCTCTCTTAGATGTCACTGAGCCAAACTGTACATCTGCATTTAGTCCTCCTGACTTGTCCTACGAATCTTCTTCTTCAGACCATTCATCATCCTGGTACTTTTTGCCTGTATACTTACTGGTTGTCAACGTTTTTGGCAGTGATAGACGTCTGTGTTCCAGGGATTTGCTTTTGCTAGACAAGTTCATTAAGTGTGAATGAGAGCTCCAGAAATGCCTTGCTGAGTTACCACTCTTCAGTGGTGGAAGTGTCTTGCCCTCTGCTCCTACCTGATGAACTTGCTTCCCAATGAGTGGTGATCTAATGGAGAATTTCTGCTTGTAAAACATTATACTGAATTCATGTATGTTTTTGAAAAGGGAATAGGAAACTGCTTTGTGAAGGCTTTTCCATCTATCACTTGAAGAAATGATGAGATACAGGGTTGGAAGTTAAAACTCAGCAAATTTAAGAAATTAACCAGCAACTTATCAAGTGGTGAATTCATCATTGGGTTTTTTTGGAGGTGAAATTAGATTTTTTATTTTAAAAATTATATTTTAATTCAAAGAGAAATTGAAGCTGGACATGCTCAACAGAGGCAAGACTGAGATACCTTCTGGAACAAATAGAAGAAAACAGAAATAGAGAAAGAGAAATGGAAAGTGTTTTGACAGTACGAAAGTGAAAGTCACTGCTTCAGTACTATTAGCAAGAATTTGTGATATAAATGAAGCTCATCAGTTAGAAATGAAGAAAATCTAACTGGATAAAGCCCTGGACAGCCTGGACTGTTCTAATAGCTCACAAAGTTTGAAGTAGACCTTACTTCAAATAGAAGGCTGGACAAAAGATCTCCCAAGGTCCCTTCCAGCCTGAGTTATTCTCTGATTTGCACAATTCTATGATTCTATGAAAGAAAAGACATTGATATATGAGCTGGTTACGTGGTGTAAAGTGGGGGTGTGGATTCAGGCTCTTAAATCTAAGCGTCTTCGACATATGCACCTCAGTGTGAGTTGGATTGCTGAGGTCCTAAGGTACTCAACCAAGATCAAGTTGTTACAGAAAATGGAGTGTGCAGAGGCTCATTTAAGGTTGAGATTAATAGCTAGCTAGGTGCTACTGGCTGTGATATAGACACACAAATACAGACACATAAATTTTGGAGTCCAATTCTGGAGCTGCATGCCATCAGTCAGGAGTATGATATGGCCATGAAAAAGACAAATGCACCCTCGAGTATGTTGCACAAAACGTGCTTTCTAGAGGCAAAGTCCCAATGTTATTTCACTGGGTCTTGCTACCATTTCTGTTTTAATTGCAGTTTACCATATTCAAGATAAATGATTGAAGAGATAAAGGCTTCTGAAATGATCAGTGGCATTTCGCAAAAATCTTACTGTCTGCAAGGAATTGAGTTTCTATTAGACTTGCTTATTGTAGCAAGCTGAGGACTATAGTTTCTCTCTCTAAATACTTCAGGTGTTAAAACCACAAAAAACATCGAGGGAACAGTGCTGACATGAAATGATTTAACCATAATTTGTTTGGGAACTAGATAAAACTTAATTACCAATCAATATTTTTGTTAGTGTCAATCCAGCACAGGCATGCAAAAATCATTACAAACTCTGCTTAGGTAAAAAAAGTGATTAAGAGCTAAAATTCTTTACAGTTAATATAAAATAGACAGACAAAAATCTTGTTTGTAATTTGCTAAGATTCTTATATTCACACCTTTCTTGTCCAACAGATTTCAAAGGCATCATCCCCAGCAAAACTCCAGTGCTTATAGTTATGTCACTTAATGCCCCAGCTGTTAATAATGACATATTTATTACATAAATATCAGAATATGTGTATCCTCTTCTACCTATCAAGTGTAATTTCCATATTTTTGGCATACTCATGGGATAGTGACCTTACCAGGGGTACCTTTAAAAAAATCCTTTGTGCTGTTGTATCTAACCTCATAAATATTTCTATACAAACCATCAGCCATCTTCCTCAGTTTCTAAACTCATTCCTGTACAACAAAATAATGTATTACAGGTATTAGTTTTTAACCCTTTATATGAATAACAAAAAACAAATGGCATCTTCTGTGACAAGAAAAAAGTTTTTAAAAAAAGTAAAATGTCGTATTGGTACTGTTCTTCCAATCTAGGCATTTTCATTTATTTTTTTACAATTGATAACCATGACTTCCTGGTTATTCCTATGTTGGTTTTGCTCTGCACTGGAATGTTCTTTATGGCTGTTATTCTCATTCATCTTGGATAATTAACCAGAATTCTTCCTGTTTGTTTCTCTGGTCATTGCCTTGCTCTTCACCATGGGTATACACTGCTGCTCAGTTGTAAACTATGTCTGTATCTGCACACATTTGAGGTGCAAGCTAAACCTTGCAAATCATGTGTTGGGCTTCATATGTTTACATCTCCATAACACATCAGGGGTGGCACTGCACTTGCACACATTTTATGTAGGTTCTGTTTTTAGTGAGACCACTAAATGGGCAGTTGGTAGTTACATAAAAATACCTGTATTTGGGCCCAACGTTGGTAAAGACATCGGGAATGACACATAGAGGGCTTTTTAGTTCAAACAACAACAAGCACTGTTGGGACAGGGTATAACAGCTCCCAAGACCCCAGAAATTCTTCAAAAAATTTTTTTCTCATATTATATTTAATTATCACTGTCTTTTTATGGGTATATATGTGTGTATTTGCTTGTTATCTTTATTAACTCATTAACCTGATTTTCTGTTTCATTAAGCTGATGGGCTATTTGATACATAATTAAACTCTGAAATCTTAACTTGCCATCAACACAAGCTGCACTCCTGATTTAGTGCATTCTTTCATTTAGGTGGTCTAAAGCATTTACCTCCTAGTGTTGAATTTGAATTGGAGGTTTAGTTCGATATGAAGCTGCACAAACCAGTGCTATGTTGTTTTCATTCACCGAACATGTATTTTAAGGTTTCTTACACAAAATTTTTGAATACTTTAATAAGGGAGATAGCTTTTCCCACTTTCAGCTATGGGAATATGGGAATATAGCAAAGTTAGCGAAATCAGACCTGTGAAAAGTGCAATGTAAGTTTTTGTGGCTTGGCCCCAAACTTTTGAGAGTCTGAATTGCAAGTATAGCCTGACCTCTGAGAAAGCTCTCACAATAAGCTCTCTTTCCTAGTTCAGAAACTCAGAGTCTGTCTCCAAATGTACGGGGACTGAAATAAAATGAATAAATTTGAGTTGGACTTTTTCTTCATTGTCTAAGTGACAGAGCTGTAAGGCCTTGGAATGAATTTCCAGAAGAAATGGTGAGGAGAGACAAGGTTGTTTTCTTAGAAAAAGAACCTGTTAAGTTTCTACTTAAGATATTTAGTTCAATTGTCCACAAAACCAAGATATCAGCTTAACATATCTCACCTGGTCTTGTGTTCTCTTTTCTGAACTCACAAAAATCCTTTTGGTTCAGTTCTGTACAAGTCAGGCTCACACACTGTGGTCCCTCTGGACTAAGAGGTTATGAGTTGTGCTAAATAGCAGCATCTATCACTGTCATGTTACTTCTAAACTACTTTGCTTTGCTTTCTAGTATGGACAGATGTCTGTGAAGTCAGTCTTTCACAAGCAGTGGAAAAATCCACAGTAAAAAAAAAGAATTTCAAAAGGTGGTCTAACAATCTTTACCTTGACCCTGTGCAAGCAAGCCAATGAAATGAGAAAAGTTTTTCCAACAGCTAGATTTTATTAGATTGTGTAAGAGACTAAAGATGCCAATTATACCTAGGCTGAACACTAGTTCTTGTGGCATCCCACTAATCACCTCCCCACAGTTTGATGAATGTCTGGTTATCATTATCATTTGTTTATAGGCCTCCACACGAAGGAGGGCGTTTCGAGAGAATAAATGCTTTATTCCATTCCTGGCCCTAAGAGAAACTACACCAGTGACAGCTGCTCTCAAAGAAGGAAATTGTTTGTGCCAGTTATAGCCAGTCAGGAAGGAAGCCAGCTAAAACCTCTTATAAACACCAATGAGACTAAGTATAACTGGTTTATTCTGCTTACTATAGTGAGGTCAACTCTTCCTGTCTCATTTTTTAAGAACTTCATCTCTATCAGGCAGAATGGCAAGATTTCACCTAGCTGTACTGCAAAACCCTGCCTGAGATTTTAACTTATATTAACAGTCTTCATCTGCTGTAATTTTTTTCTAGTCAGTGAAAGAAATTGACTCTATAAAAGGTCCACAAGGATTAGCAAATGCTTAAAATCCTCCTTTTATTCTGATGTTGAGCACCCACGTGGCTCCTACTTCAAATAGTTTTCCATCAGCATTGTGAAGTGTTTTTCATTCAAGTCTTCATCATGCAATGGAAAGCTGCTTATTTATAAACAGCAAACTGACAAAATATCTAAATAGATGTGTAGGATGGTGGGATAAAGTCTGCCTATGTTCCAGAATTCCCAGCGCAGATCCCTGTTCCACAGGAGTGGCACTGTGCACCAGCTCTGCTACAGGCTGGAGGTTTGATTCGGTATGAATAAAGTCTGAGTGAACAACTGGGGTTTGTTTCAGATCTCAAATCAAGGGAGATAACAGATTTAGATAATGCTGAAAATAAAATATTCAGGTTTTTTCATTAAACAGAATGATAAGCAAAAAAGAAAAAGGGAAAGGGAAAGCTTGGTTTGGTACAGACAAAATGGTTTCATTTAGTTTTTGATAAAGGCAAACCAATCCAAAGGCTCATCTACAAAAGTACCACCCTCCTTGGTCAATGGTGTGGACACTCAAGGCTGCAGGATGTCTGATAGAAATACTTTCTCTGCCTGATAGGTTTAAATCTGAGCATTCCATGCCTAAGAACAATGCCTATGTTATATGATGGACACATTGGGGCAGGTACTATTTGAATAAACAAGAACGCTTGCTTGGAAATCAGGTTTGAAACCCGATATTTCTTTGGCATTTTGCACAGCACGTTGTAAGTTCATTTGTGCACACAGAATGCATCTTTTTCCTTTTCTTTCCCCTAAAACCTGGTGAATAAAGTACTTGAGCCAAGATTCAGCAATTTTCACAGGAGGAAGCAGGAAATAGCTCAACCTGAAGTACAAGACAGCAGGGCAGTCACTTAGAAAGATCCAAGGCCTTTTGGGGAGAAGGTGCAATCCAAACCCAGTTTTGCATACTAAATAAGTTCTTTAACTCTTGAGTAAATGGGAGAGGAAGAGGCTTAAGTCCCAGTGGACAGAAATGTTCTACTTCTCCACAGTTTTCATGCATCCCAAATTTACACATAATTTTTCATATTGAATGCATTTTTGTATTTATGTTCCTAATGATGCCTGATACTTATTTATGGGGCCTGGAAAAGCTTTTTTTTTTTTTCTTGTAAAGGTAATTAAATAATTTGTTTGCTCATTGATCTCCACAATTCTGTTCCTGCACTTACTTTTACAACTGCTTTTCTCCATTCTAAATATAGAAAGAAGACACATATATGATTTTACAATCAAAGGCCCAGAGCATTACAATATAATATAATCAACAGCATCAAACACAAGGCTATTATTTAGAAGCTGAAACACA
Organism: Aleadryas rufinucha; assembly: GCA_013397815.1. Taxonomy (NCBI): domain Eukaryota; kingdom Metazoa; phylum Chordata; class Aves; order Passeriformes; genus Aleadryas; species Aleadryas rufinucha. The sequence continues at coordinate 73,800 of VZTH01007336.1, read as the reverse complement.
GGGAGTGTTGTCCTGAATAATGGCAGCTGAGGTGAGGTAATACATGTGTCTTGGAGACTATCAGACTCAGAGAAAGAAAGTTAAGCCTTGGTAAGAGTGAGTATGAGGCATTTGTTTCATTAATGAATTTACGATAATATAGCAAGATTTGGTTGTGTCTTTCTTCCTAAAGATGCTGATATGTTCTTCTTGCTTCCGGATTTGGACCATAGCCCAAATCTTTTCTTCTCTAGAAAGCAATTCCCAGCAGGGTCATGGCTCCTGGGGTCAGAAAAAGATTTTGCTCTGTTATTTTTACCAGTTTCTTGCACCATCATGCTCTCAACTTTGCTTTGTGTCTTTGTATGTTACTGTAATAAAAGTAATTTTTTATAGCATATAATTTGCAGAAGTCACCTGGGAAATTTCTTGCAGGGACAATGCTTGTAAGCATTTCAAGGGTAGTTCATTATATTCCTTCTCTTTCCTCTTTCTATCACTCCACTCAGACATTTCCTTCACCTTTCGGAGGAAGGTTGGCACAGGAAAAGATTCAGATCCTTGGAAAGGACTGAGATAAGAGAGAAAAACTAAGAACTGGAAAAGAAACTTTTAGAAAATAAAATCTTCCAAGTTAAAAAACAGTGCAGTGAAGTAGGAAGCTATTTTTTAAAATATTTTAAGCAATAGAGACAGAAACCCAGATTGCAAATATTTAGCAATTTTTCTATAAATATTTGGCTTGTTGTACCCAAATCCTAAATGAACCACTGGATGTATTATTTCACCATACTTGTCATCCAAAATTGATCAAGGTACAGAGAGGTTAGATTAAAAACTATGAAATTATTTGCTGAATCCTGGCAAAGAATAAAGCAGTAAAATGCCCTATTCCCATGTTTTAAGTTATTGTTCTCTTTTTGTTGTTGCATTGTTTGGTGGGGCTTTTTCTGTGTGTCTTTTAAAAGATGCCAGAAGCTCACCACCACATGAAATGGTGTGTTTATCAGGAGAACTGTGATCACAATGGGAACAAAGTTGTTTCATTCTATTCAAATGCTCTTCAGAGAGTCAAAAGGGTAATGCACAAAGCTGAGGCAGGCAGAATGAGTAAAGTCTGGAAACACCAGGCTATCAGTGAACGGAGAATTTGCATGCATTGTAAGTACCCAGGAGTGGAGAACTCAAACCCCACTTCGATCAGGGAATCTTCACCTCAAACAACAAAAGCTTGCAGGGTTGTTGCATTCCCTTTCCACCCTCCCTAGGCAAAATAAACCCTGTTTCTTTACTGCCTATCTATCTACAGAATGATGTGAAGCACAAAACACACACAGCCCTACTGGGGGCTTACTCCTCAGCATGCTGAAATCAATGAACATCTTTTGTGAGTAAGTACAGTTCTTCTTTGGTCAGGCAGAGAGGAAACTCTTAGGAAAATAAAAGAAAATGAAAGCTGAGATGCTGCACTACTGAATTATAAAACTTCCTTTCATTTTATAGTTCTCTAGGTGTAGACAGATTTTAGCAACAGCTGGTTTCATTGGCTCCTTTATCCTGTTACAGAGAATTGACTGACGTTATCCACAGGTACCTACATAGAGAACTAGTGTGAGATTAGTTATCTGCTAGTCACATGAAGATGTGTCAGGTGCTGTAGGGAGCCTAGAATATCACTGGACTTATGTATTTAAACAGCTGAAGCCATCTTCATGACAAGCTGCTCTTTTAAAGATTTGCACTTTTTAATCTTTATTTAATCACATGCTCTTTTACTGACTCAGCAAAAAATGTGCACTTATTATATGGAGGGTGAAAACCCCCTCCCAATCCCACTCAGTTGTTCATATTTCCTCAAGAAAAAGTATTTGTAACTTCCAGTGGTTGGTTGCTGTTTTTTCTCCCCACAGGCTAAAGAAGTCAGATTTCTCCTAGGACAGGGCCCAGTAGTCTTCTCATCGTTTGAATGAACAAGTGACTCTGTTGTCTCCTGAAGAAGCTTGCTCTGAGGCTTGCACTCAAAAGACAAAAGTCTTGTTGGTTTCAGCACAAAGTTCAAGTGGAATTTGGTTCCCAGGAAGGGAAGTGCCTGGGAAACTGTGGAATTGCTGGTTCATCATTGTCATGGTGAAACAATACAAGGTAAGGGCAGGTTAAGTGTCTCAATGACTTGAGAAATGTCCTGTGAGGGAGGGTAACTGACCCTTATTTTTTTATTCCCAGCAGTCTTTTCTGTAGTGTGCTGAAATTCATATGGCAAAAACTCAAGGCAAATTCTCTTCTCACTTTATTTTTTTTGGTCTGAAACAAGAGCTCTGCTGAACTGCCCACTGCATTCTGGTTGTCTCTGAATTCAAGTGCCCTTTATCCTATTTTCCTTTAATTTCCAAATAAAGATTCAATTGCAGTTAGAAATGCCTTTTTTTATTTTTCTCCCATGTGCATAACTATTATCCAGTCAGGGAACAATCTTGCATTTGTGTCAAAATTAATTTTTTAAGCTACTTTAAATTGTCCTCTCTTGCTGCAATTACAGCACTGCATAATGAACCCTTCATATTTCGATACCCAGAGGGAGGTAGTTCAATAAATATTTTTAATTGCCCATTTTGTGTTTCACAGAGGTGAGATTCCCAGTATGAAAAATGTCCAGAATGTCTTATTATACTCAATTCTTTCTCTCATATTAATTTTTACAGTACCATCCCTGATGGGACATTACCATTCCCCAGGTATACACACATCTTCTGTATATGGAGCCAATATCAGAATCACCATACAAGGATTTCAGGGATGGGTACTGGGACCTATTATTTGATGCCAGTAAAACATCAAGCCATTTTTTGTCTGTAATATACTCTGACTCAGTAATGTTCTGTTTGTCTGCTTCAAGAGGCCACTTGGTAAATGTTTATCTTACACTTTTAGAAGCATGAGCTGTTTTCATTTAAAATTATAATTTTCAATTGCTTGCTTTCCACAAAATTTCTTTATCTTTTGACAGGTTGAGTCAGAGTCACAAAGTGAGATTTTCTTGCTACTACACATTAATAATTTACTGTGTACAAAACCGATTGGGAGATTTCACATGGTTTATATTTAGAGGAAGGAACCACCACATAAGCTTTGCAAGTTGAATTTCTACTGCACCTAGATCCCAAGGATCTTCCTTGTTTTCCCTAAATTTGTAGCTTTTAATGAGGTAAGTCCTCAGTCAGTTAAAAATTTCACCTGATTCTTTCTTTTTATCCAGTGTTTTGTTAATTAGACATGGTTATACCTCTTCCTTTCCCCTTTAGGTTTTCAGGCTTTTTTCTCCCTTCCTTAGTGGTTTTTGATAGATACAGTAACAACACAAATGCTCTTGTCATTTCCCTTTCCATATGTTTTGAAGAAAAAAACAACTATTTCATAGGTTGAAATGAAAATCTCACATTTTGAGAGTTAGGAAACAAGGAAATGAACAGTATACTAATAGAAATTCTCTTTACTAACTAAGAAAGTAAAATAAAATAATGGAGACAAACAGAGCAATAGGCCCTCAGTGGGACTGAAAGACCGTCTATGTCCTTTCGGTCTTCTTTCCCTAATGTTCCCATTTTCCCCATCCAACTTTTTAATTTTTAATTTATGTATTGTGAAAGAAGCTGTGTTGTGACCCCTTGCATACAGGAAGACCAAAACTGAAGGATGCTGCCATAGGTCTGCACGCTGAAGATGACCAGAGAACACCCTCATCAGAGTCAACAAAGAAAAAAGGCCACCCAAGAGACGCCTGTGGAGGAGGTCAGCAAGTTAGTTCCCGCTCATATAGAATGACGGGGATTTTTTCTGTTGAGTTTAAAGGGAGCAGAAGCAGGTCAAAAGACAGCCAAGATGTGCTTTGTGTAAGAGTCCCAGCAGCTATCTATTCCTTGTACATGAGTTCGTCACTCAAAGGGAAGGACCGTGAGTGTGCAGGAAAGGGTGGGACACTGCCCCAAAAGTGACAGCTCTCAGAAGTCTGTCATCAGAGTGGAAATGTTAAGCTACATAATCATCTAAATCTCAAGCATGTAAAATAGGAGAGATTGATGGCAAGAAAGTTAATCAATTCCATCTACCAAATGCCCTGTTTTTGCACTTCTGCAGAGTTCTGCTAAGGGTAATTTATAATGCGTTTTCTGGATATCCAAATGTTATGACATCAGGAGCAGTTGTTTTCCTGGAAAAAGGGCAGAAGAGGCAAGCAGTTTAATGCTGAAGTCATCTTCATGGATTTATTTCTTGTTCTGTTTATAATCTGGTTTCTTGCTTACTGGTTGTATTATTGTAAGGAAAAAACCAAACAACATTGGACTGACATTGTTGACAGGAGCAGAGGAAATGGCCTGAAGAACCAGGAGAGCTTCAAGTTGGACATCAGGAGGAATTTCTTCACTGAAAGTAGAGTCAGACAATGGAACAGACTGTCCAGGGAGATGGTGGAGTCACCATCCCTGAAACTGTTCAAGGAACACCTGGACATAGTACTTAGTGCTGTGGTTTAATTGACGTCATGGTGTCTGGTCAAAGGTTGGACTCCATGATCTTGGAGGTCTTTTTCAACCTTAATGATTCTATGATTTTATGCCATTATCTCCAACATTTATGTTTCTTCCATTTAAAAATAGCACTTGAAGTTTTAATGTTTTTTCTTCATTCTTGAGTTGCACGGGTGTGTGTATATCTTGTATACTTTTATCAAACTATTGTTTTTAAGCAAAGGAAAAAATAGTTACTGTATAATTCCAAAACAAAAATTCTAAAAGTTTCAATATGTTGAATAAATTTTTTCATGTTACAATAGAGAACTTAATAAAAAAGTTGTGCTGAGAAATCTGCCTGTCTGTCATGCAGAGAGCTTTTTCTGAGTGTATTGGTCAAGGTCCCTGCTGTGTAGGATGGCATTCCTCTGCCCAAAGATAGGCACCATGGAATCCATTCCCCCTTTCAGGTTGATATAGAGAAGCACAAATACAAAGGCAGAAGCAATGCAGTGAAACCCCTGAGGGAGGTTTCTCAGCTCTTGGGTTAGTGAGGAATTATACAACAGGAGAAGTGCCTTCCAGAGTGCTTACTCCTCCAGACTATGTCAAATTTTGACAGCATATTTTCAGATGATCTCGGGTAGGTGGATCCCACCTGTAGCACTGGGAAAGGAGGTGGGTCTCCTCTGCTAGACTTGTCAGCTGTTACTCACTCTGCCCTGAAGGGAGTCAAGAGATGGGCCTCTGCTGTGTTTCATGACACATAAAAGTTTTCTTTGTTCCCACTGTTCCTCAGCCAGTCATGCATCAGGGTAGTGATGGGGCATGTAAAGGTAATATGAAATTATCTTTATGTGAAAAAGCATAAGGCAACAGAGTTTAGAAAAGTAAGGCTGGCAGACGGGAACTTGACTTCTAGATCAACAGCACAATGAGAGAGCAGAGAAGGCAAGATAGTCAGTCCCAGCTTGGGACCATCTGGCCAGAATATCAACCCATAAGCTAGAGAGCAGGGGAAAAAATAATAAATTCAATCAAACATCTGGAAAATCTGCAAGCCAGCCAACAATCAACCACATAAAACTTGGCTGAAAGCCTGAAAAACTGCAGATGGTTTTTCAGTGACCTTCACCCCTTGTTTGAGGCTGTCTCCCACCAAATCCAGCAAGAGCTGTAGTGGAGAGGAAGAGTGAAGGGAACGCTTGTACCCACACTTGTCAGGCAGTCATAGGTATGACCTCGTTTTCACCAGAAAGGGAGTGGGAGGAGCTTCTTTACTTGGTCACTGACTCAAAGCTAACCTTCAGCTATGTAAAAATCCACTCAGGAAGCACAGATGAAGGATCAAGGTTAACACACTCTGGTATGTCCCTAGACCTAGCATTTACCAGCTCAGTGACCATGATGGAACTGCAGAGAGGTTCTGTTTGGTTTATAGATAAGTGCATAGAAGAGTTTTAATAAGAACTATTTGTTTCTTTCCCTGAACCCTTCCTCCCTTTTTCCTTATTCCTCACATGCTCTCTCTGCTCCTTATAATGATGTTTTTTAGAGACACAAGTCCACAGAGCTGCCTAGGATCTTTGGTGGTCCTCTCATTCTTAATTTGTTCTGTGTCCCATTATCTCACCTGCACCAATTCCAAGGTTTGAACATCCACATTAAAGAAGATTCAAAAGGATAACATAATAACAAGCATAGCTCATGTCAAAGGAAAGACCCACAGGGAGAGAAAGTCCTAAGGAAGTTGATGAATCTTCACAGTTTTTTTCCCTTGTAATTATTACTGGAAACCGGAAATGACTGTGGATGCCTGTGTTCCAGCTAAGAGGGAGACAGTCAGTGAAGACAGTGCTGGGCAGTGGGCTGAGATTGGCCTGTATCTCTGTGTGTGCGTGCAGTACGTATTCAGCACACAGCAACAACCTGACTGAGCCTTGAACTAATGGGCAGCACCACATGGCTCTTTACAACACTGTTTTAAACTAAAAGAGGGTCGATTTAGATTGCAATGAGGATGGTCAGGCATTGGCACAGGTTGTCCAGAGAGGTGGTACATGCCCCAACCCTGGAGACATTCAAGGTCAGATTGGATGGGGCTCTGAGCAATCTGATACAGTGGAAGATGTCCCTGATCGTTGCAGGGTAAGAGGCCTTTAAGGGTCCCTTCCAACCCAAATGAGTCTATGGTCCTATGATTCTGTGAACTGCCACTAGATGGAGAGCTTTAGATACACTCCGTGTACATACATCCCTACGCAGAGATTCAAAGACTCCAAGGCTGGAAGGTGGCTCCATTATCCTTAAGTGTGAGCTCCAGGAAAGAAAAAGCCAGAAAATTTTGCTTAAAGACTTCCACATCGAGGTCCTCAGTCCTTGCTGTGCCAAAACATCGCTTCTCAGAAAAGAGACATCCTTTATTTCAGGACTTCATACAAGAATCTACTGCATTGGTACCGAAGGTGTTCAAATGGCTGTTCAAAATGTGCACTTCACTTTTCATCTGGTTCTTGTCTGCTTGGAATTCCAGCCATCACATGCATAATTTTACTGATCTTTTAACAAGTTGTTTTTACAAACATTCTGTCTATAGCTTATAATTGAGCTTCTATGAGCATTTTTTCCTTTCTGACCCATATTGCCCTGAGCTGGTGTGTGTAGGAGTTGTCTGACATTAGTGGAGAAGCTAAGTGCTCTGTATGAGTTTCAACACTCTGAATTTTTAAATTGCATTTTTGTTTTAAAAACACTAATTCCTCACTTATCACAGTTTAGAAGTGGGGAAACAGGCTTTGCTAAAGACTTCTGCCATTAATTTAACAGGTTCCAATGAGAGTTCAGTACTGTCTGGTTTAATTTAAGCAGGGTTACCTTGAAATGCAGCTTTCACAACTACTAATTTCTACTTCAAAAAGAGGCTGAAATTCAGTCATCAAATTATTCCATCAAAGTTTAAAGCAATGTTAATAACTCTCCTTCTGTCTTGCTCCTCATGGTTCTGTGAATTATCTGCATTAGGAAGCTCGATCTATATAGTTGTCTCACCTCACCACGTCTTTTCTTTTCAGGACTTTCACTAGAGGCAGAGAAATATGAATAACACAATACAGGAGGCTTCTTACAACAGAACAGCTTTCTTTCTGTGTTTGTTCTAAGTTCAGTCCTGTTGGAGGGGACATCAGATGGAAAAATCCTCTGCAGAGCAGAGGCAAGGCACACTGGATGTCCAGGCCTGCCTTACTCAGGCATAGCCAGGCCAAGCAGGGACTGGGGACATGTTTGCCCCAAGCATACGGTGTCACAGTCCTTGTCACAGCTGCCCCACTATCTCTCGCTGAGAGGTCACCTCTTGATCTGTGCCCTCCCTATCCAAGTCCTCCACAAGTCACAGGATGTCATCATTTGCCTTCTCCTGACCTGCATCAAGCTGTCCGTCTGTGGTGGCAGCAAAACCAAATTTACTAGTGAGGATATAACTGGGCCTGTGGAGTTATCTTCCTTCCCTTGTCCATTTGCATATCCAAGTGGAGCACTGTCAGACACTGGTCACCAACCCAGATGCCCTCTGTGCAGGTTGGATGCCATCAGAGATGCTCTGCTGGGTGGCCTCCTCCTATTACCTTCCCGTTCATGTCCGAGGCCTTAACCCTCACACCCCTTCCTCTCTTTGTTCTTCATCATTATTTCTCCTTACATCTCTTCTTCCCTTACCTTCCTCTTCTTCTGAACCCCCTGTCCTGACACCAAAACAGAAAATGACAGAAAGTCTGCCTGTGATTCCCTTTAGAAAAACAGTGGATTGGATGGCTCTGCCACAGGGAATGTGTCACCAACTTGTGCCCAACTCCTGCGCTCTGAGGCTGCCTCATGCCCAACGAACATGGAGTGGACTCAGTGCTCTGCACTTCATGGGGTTTAGCCTGCAGGAGTTTTCTGAACTGTTGAGAAGGATAAAGGCCTTGTATTGTGTTGAGGAACTGAGTTTGCTGGAAAAATATTTCCAGAGTTATTTTGGTGTCATCTGTGTTGATGATGACACCTTCCTCTTTCAAGAGAAAAGTATTGCTTTCACTGATAGAGACACCATCTAAGACATGACAAGGTTACACAAAGTGTAACTCACGGTCCAAGAGATGCCATCCAGTTGGTAGGAAAGCAGGAGCTGGTGGGGAGCTTAGCAGCAGCCAGTGCAGGAACATGCTGTCTGTGAGAGGCAATTGCAGCAATGGCTCAATGAGAGCCAGACCCACCCTTAGTTGCTCAAAAGAATGAAGACAGGGAGGTTTCAGGAAGACAGGAAAGAGAAAAACCTGGAGAAGAAGGCAGGTTTTGCAGACTTCCTTCTGTGGGTGGTGTTTTTATGCCCTTAATTTTGCACAACCTCCAACCAAAAAGAATCTCAACACTGAAGCATCTGCTTTTGTTCATTCACTTCCCAAACTCATAAAGGAAAGTTAGACAGGAATCTGATCTTTCTGAAGTCTGTATTTTCATAAACATTTCCCTTTAGGAGTTTGTGAAATTGAATTTTGGTTGATAACCGTCCTTTGTTCACCTAGCCTTATATCCTCAAGAGAACAGTGAGAAAAATGAAATTACTTTAACAAAATGTAATCATAGCAATTCAGTACAATGGCGGGGAGACAAAGATAAGATGAGAAATAAGGTACTGTTCTCTCTGCTTTCCTTGTTCTCTCGTTTAAGTGATAATTTTCATACCTTACCTTCGAAAGATATAATTACAGTAATTGGAATCTGACTATTTCTGAGACCTATGCTGTGCAGTACTTTTCCCCCTTGATATTTGTGTCTTTTTAACTAATATAAGATCTTCAATCTACTAAATAAATACATAGGCCCTTATTCTCTGCTATGTCCACGCACTTTGTGCTTCTCAGGCAACTAAAAGCTGCATTAATGCCAGCATAAGAAACCATGGGAGACCATGCTCTGGAAAAAGAAAGGGTGATTGAAAACTATTTCAGAATTTCTGGGACCACAATGCAATACAAGCACTATTGTGGGATATGTCTTACCTGTCTCTCACCTTGTGAACTTTAGCCTGGTCAGCTGTTCCTAAGAACAGAATGTGAGAAGAGGTGAGTCCAGAGGGGCAGGTGTTCAAGGGAGAGGGGACTAAAGTTTTGTGTTTTCTTGCAGATTGGGGAAGAGGTAAAGGAAAGATGAAAATGTTGGAGAAACAAGACAGTTAGTCTGCTTGAGATGGTGTGCAAGTCTGCAGCACGGCTCTGGGAGGGGGGACCGTCCCCAGAGACTCTCCTGGAAGGGTGGGAGACGGCTGCCCTCCAATTCCTTCCGTCTCTGCAAAGGTTGAGAGTTAGTCACCTAAACCTGCCCATCTAGTGCTGGTTTAGATGTTTTGTTAGTGTCAGGAGAGAGTTCTGGTTTAGTTGCTTCCCCAAGTTTGTGTATGGCCAGAAATTTTCTTCTGCTTTGTCTCTGAGCTGAGGTAAATGGAAGTATAAATACTCCAGGGACCAGACCACTGCCCAGCCCTACGATATGAGAAAGGCAAAGGTCCAAGTTATGTTCCTTACTGTGCTCAGCTGCCTCTTGGCCACTTCTCAAAGCATAACCAGTGTACCCACTGTCTTCCACTAACATTGTCCTAGGCAGCAGCCTGGTTACATGACTTGTGGGCATTACAAAGAGCCAGTGCTGTGAGCATCAGTGAGCTATAAACAGCCCCCTACAGAGTAATACACGTGCTACCAAAACCTTTAAATATGAAATCCTACATCTTCAGGTATGCATATGAAGGCAGGGAGTTTTTGAGCAGCTGCAAGAAGTTGTGGGATCTGGGCACACTTTAGAATTTTCCACCCTGAAGTGAGGTTTCTCAAACTTTGTTAGTTTGATACCACCAAAAACAGCAGCAGCAACAGCAGCAGCCACAGCTACATCAGTGAATGCTGCTGCTGTTGAGGAGAGGGCAGAATCCACATCAGCACCTATACCTGAAGGTCCCTTCCAGTTGCAATCTTCCTGTGATTCAGTGTTGACTGTGGCTGGGCCACTGTCCGGAGAAGTTGTGCAATTTCCATTCTTGGAGATTTACAAAACTCATCTGTAAAGGCTGAACTTCAGTGCTAGTCCTGTTTTTTTAAGGAAATAGATGATCAGGTATAATACTAAATTACATCCAGAGGTCCTTATTTGCCTGAATCAGGTTTTTTTGGGTATTTCCACCTTTATCAGCTGAACTCTTGAACTCTACTTATACATAGGATGAGTTGCATGTGACACCACACTATGTTCAACTACCATGAGTAGTTCTAGTGGTGCATGTGGTCTACTGTACCTTGTCAACCTTCATCCTTACAGAAATAAATTAGGATTTACTATTGCTCTTTTCCCTGAACAATCTTTCTGGTTGATAACCATACAGTACAATTACATCCACTGCTTAGGGCTAAAATCAGCTTCCTTGAGACTGATCAACATTCTGTATTAATAAGTTTTAAGAGTCTTCTGTTCAGCACTGCCTCAAGTCAAAGTTCCTTATGGGCAAAGGAAAAAGAAGGAGAGGGCATATTTCTGCATCTGTTCACACATTTTGGCAACTGCAATACAGGGCAGGTTTGGCACCTTGGCATGATCAGATGCCTTTGTTTGTAATGATGATAATGATGTAATGATCCTGTCTGGATCCTGTCTGGATCAGAAAGGTCATGCTAGAGCAGATATCCATAGCTTGGCTGTTGCTTAGCTCACTAAAGGTGGGGTTGTGTCTGAGCTCCTCTTAAGCTAAAGCCAGTGTAAAAGGTCATGGTGCTGTCAGCATGCATTTAATTTTCTGTTATAGATACAGCTTTTGTGTCTGTCCCAGTTTCTTTGTGCATTATCTGGGAGGTGCAGTAAAGGCTTTGGGGGAATACTGCTGGGATCGGAGGAAGAGAACAGGCTTGACACTTCTAATGTGATATCTGTTCATGCCATTATACTGTGTGAATAACATCATTTTACCGAACTTTTTCACTTAAGTTTTACTGAGGTCTTTCTAATGTTTGCCAAATTGCTAGGTACCTCTCACTACTGAAATTAAGATAAGTGTATGATAATATAATTCAGCTTCACTGATTTTCCATCCAGCTGTGAGAAAGACGAAAAGGTATACCTTGATGTCTTCTTCCATTTTAACAACTACATTTCAGTGGTTTCTCATTATGGTCTATTTTGTTTGAAAATGATGATGAGACAGAAAATAATCCTGAGAAAATGAGCAACAATAAATTGATAGTGATCCCAGATGTCTTTTTGGAAGATGGCATCTAGACTTGCAAGTCAGTTTTGATTCCACTGATAGTTTCTGTCAGCATTTTCTTGTTTTCTTTAAAGGGAGATCCCTTTACAGCATCATGACCCTGAACTATCTGGGGTGATTATCTTTTTGGGAAGGTGCTTCATATGCCAAGAAAACTTCAAGAGACATCACATGTACGGTTACTCAACAAATGGGTTAGTCAGAGTGGGTGTTTTTTTAAGTGATTCCTACTTTTTTAAGCTATTTTGGACCAGTATGACTGAAGCACAAGACGGTGGAGTGACTTCCTTACAGTCACACTCTGAGTCAGTGCCCCAGTACCTCCAGGCTTCCCATATTTTTATTCCAACCATTGAGAAGACCACATGGCTTCCTCTTGGTGTGCTTTGAGGTTTCACAGCTGAGAGGTGCATGCTGTAAAGGTTTTTGCTGCTAACATGTGAGCTCCTGATTTTAGATCAGAAGTTCTTTATGTGGGAGGGCAGGATCCATCCAACAGCAATCAGTTGGCTTCTTGACCATTCAATCCACCTCCTGTCTGTGGAGCTCCACTCAGACATTTTCCTACAGCACTATCACTCACCACATAGTCTCTGCTTACCATGGGAGACAGGAAAATCACCGTGGTTTCTGTTCCCAGGGCTCTATGTCAGCCTTCTGTAGTTTTGGCTGGTGAGGTTCGTAGACTCTTATTTTTCTCATCGCTTCAATTTTTGAAAGAAACTTCCTCCCTCTTTTCTCTCATCCATACCAAAACCCAAAGCAAAAAATCAGCTGAAATGGCCAATTTTTGCCGTCTTTCAGACGGAAACCATGCAAAACCACAGAGTTTGGCCTGGTGTCTGCCGGAAACTATAAATAGGGCTGTTTTACTCAAGCCACAACCCAAAGTTGTGAGACAGTCTCTGAATGCGGGTGGATGTTTTGGAGTGTGTTGACCAAGTATGGTGGCTATAAGAAATTCAAAATTCTGCTGAGCTACCTGCTTGGTTTGGGGTTTCATTGCTGAAGTTCTGTATTTCTGTATTTACTATCAAATGCTCTGAAGACTGTTTCTAGGTGCCTCCTGGCCCTTCTTCAGGTTAGGTAGAGAGCCCTGGAATACTGACTACTGCTTTTCAGCATCTCTGATTCTCAGGCTGGTCAGTGAAGGGGTTCTAATTCTTCCCCAATTTTCCAACATGCTTTGAAATCAAAGGGTGAATTTGTATTTGCTCATTTTTACTCTGAGCAAAACATCGTTTATTTAAATCCCAATAATCTGAGGACATGATCCAATAATCTCAGCATGGTAGAAGGGCTATTGAAGGAAAACATGTTTTTCTCTTCTGTTTAAAGCAATGCAAAGGCCAAAACAAAAGTAAATATTCAGAGTCTAACCCTGCACCAGTTACCTCTTAGCCTAAGACTTGGCACTGAACTTTTATTACATTCTGAAGAGGAAGTTAGGCTGTAACAGTGTCTGGATCAATACCTTTCCCATAAAAAACCCACTTTTTAACCCAGCAATGAAATTAACTTTGTGCATTTAAATCTGTCCATCCTTAGAGAGCAAATTATTTCATTGTACCCTGCTGTATGTTTCTGTCTTTTGCTCCTCCAAATTTTACAGCTAGGGTAGGTTAGCATTTCTGTTGGGTTATATCATGAGACAGGATGCCTTTCCAATTTTTTTGTCATTCGATAGTTTGGATTTTCAGTTTATTCACCTGAGATAACAATGTATTCTTGTGTTAGCAGAGCTGTCACACTTCATTTAATAATTCAGAATTTCTTCTTTGGTTTAGTGGACGAGGTGGTTTTGCAAGGCAATGTAATGTAATGAATTTATCTGCCCGAAAGGTGTCACCCAGAATCTCAGAGAGATCTATCTTTATATATGAGTAGATCAGCCTTGACTCTGGAAGCACGTTTAGGTCACGGTGCGTTCGAACCACTCCAGCTCTGGGCACGTAAACCAGGAGCAAGAAGGCAGCTCCCAATCCAGCTGTCACACAGGCACGCCAGAGAAATCAATCACAGGGCCAACCGTGCTTGTTGCCTCCCAGCCATGAAATACCACAACAAGGACCCCTTGTGAGACCATAAATATTGCGTCTTCCATCAGCAATGAGGGTGACGCCACCCAAAACAGAAGGTCTGTCTCCAGCTGTCTGTGCAGGGGACAAGGGAAGGTTCTACCTTCTTAGTGTCTCTAGGCAGGACACTGAAGTGATGCTTTGTTGTGCAGTTCTTGTTTTCTAAGAGTCTGTCTTCAACCTCAGCTCTGATTTGTGAGAGAGCTGAGCATTCACAGCTGCAAGTGAGTATCAGCAGCTGCACTTGGAAGGTAGAAAAGTGCCAGGCCACAGGATGTTACAAATGAGAAATCCCCAGGTTAATGGATATTTTTTCTTACTTAATTCCCTCTCTACCCTCTTTCTTGGTCTTTAATAGAGAGGCAATACTATTTCCTCATCTTCTGGGGGTTGTGAGGGATTTGAGAACAATAGCAGAGCTGTGGGAGCACTAAATGTTCTACAGGAATTGACTACAACACAGTGAAAACTATATCTCCTAATCTAAGGGGATTCGTGATTTGGAAAAAAAGGACACATTCATTTTCAATCTTGTTTAGATTAAAAAAAAAAAGAAAAGGAGGGGTTCTTTTTGGAAAAGATGGGAATGGGCCTGTTGAAATATTTTCATTTTTACCTTCCAGAAGCTTTTTTGTTAGGCTTAACTCTTAACTTTCATTCTGTAACCCATTTTAAGATGAATTGCTGTAATTCTCTCCTTGTCTTCCCCAAGTTTTTTCTTCCAATTAATGTTTCAGGCTCTTCCCCTTCAGGTTGGACCCAGATTATTGCTGGCATTCTCCCCTCCACTACCTGGGTGTCAATGGTAGGAAGGATGCGAGAGAAGGCCTCCCCCTAATTTCAGTTCAATTTCTGGCTATGGCTGAAATTACAGGAAAAGTCTCTCTGAGCCCTGGACTGGGGCACAGTCATGGCACATAAAGCACTAGCAAGCCTCTATTAAGCCTGCACACACAGTAGTTTATCAAACCCTCATAACCTCGCCCCATGTAGACACGATTTTTTGTTTTCTTAACAGCACTGGGCAAGTCCTTGAGCAAGATGAAGCCTTGCTGTCAAATCTGAACACCTATAGTCCAGTGACACAAAAGGTGTCTTGGGGAACCACACAGAGAAATCAGTGTTTTGCCTAGCCTCACACTAAGAAACTGGTATTATTTTTTCAAATAAATAGTGTATGCATATCTATCTAGAGTCAGAGAGATAAAACAAACAAAAAATCTTGGCCTAAAGCATTCACACAGAATGGGAAATTTCAGTCTAAATGCAAAAAATTGGCAAAGGGCAACTAAATCCTATGGCAGGTTGGGCTGAACTGTACTTTATCTACTCTGTGCTTCTGTTGTTTTTATTCAATTTAACTGTCTAGACTGGTCTTTTCTTCTGTACTGAACAACTGTCTTTAAAGGAATACTGAAGTCTTCTGAATGTGTAGTACAAAAATGGAACATTAAAGAAAAGGGTATTTTAAGGTGACTGCTTAAATAGGGTGTCTCTCTGGACTGTCCTGTTAACCTCTATTGCAACTACATCTTTTCTCTTTTGCTACCTATGAAATATATTGAAAGGATGCAGTGGGTCACACGATCCCAGCCCAATCATTTAGCGGCTTTTAAAGATGACTCATTATTTTTTCTGTAACATAAAACAAAATTACACAGTGAAAGGCCTTTTAGAAAAACTCCAGAGATCTACTTTTCCATTTGTGGCTTCACTTTTTTATCTTTCTCCAAAGCCCGAAGCACAGATCTTGATGAGCTGATGCAGTATGTGCATGCAGCAGGCTTTTCCTCTTGTTGCTGCTCCTCACATTACTCCTCACCTCATCTGCAAGTACAGTTCTAGGCTATGTATTGGATTCTCACTCCTTGTCCTGAAAGAGCTGGGTTGACCAACACACCTCAACTTTTGTACAGACTGTGCAAGCAAGTCTATGTCAGAGGACTTTTGTAAGCAGCAATCACCCTTTGCATGAATCTACACAATCCCAAATGTTAGTTTTCGTTATGTATTTTGGGATGGATTAATTCATGTCAAATCTCTATCTGACTTATGCTTTCAGACGCAAAGAATCTGCAGAAAAGCTGCACTGAAATAAGCTCTTCCCATTTCATGTTATGTTGATAACATCCCATTTTAATTCAGAAGACCTGAAAAGAGGCTTTCTTGATTGTCACTTTGTATTAGTTTAATTTCAAATCTTGTAGCCTCAATTACATGACATTTTCAGCCCTGGAACCATGCTACAAAGTAATGTAAAAAAAAACCCCCAAATGCCCCAAAACAAAACAAAGAAAAACAAACAAAAAGCTCCTCTCTCAATAAACTAAAAATGAACTGGAACAAAAATGAACAAGTTGGCTCTTTCTAGTGGGACCAGCTGCCTTCTAGATAACTAAACACAGGAAAAAAGGTGCCTTTCCCACATCTCCTCCCAGACTTCTATAATTCTTACTCACTCTATTCCTTTTTTTTTTGTTTTGTTTTGTTTTGTTTTTTTGACACACTAAAATCCATCGAATACAATGAGTGGAATAGAGAAAGGTATGTAAGTAGTGGTAGGCTCCAGATATGTTTTCCCAGGTGAAGAAGGGAAAAAGTAGCCCTTGACAGCAGAAGAGCTTACAGAGCTTACTTTGTACAGAATAAGGGAGGCCTGCATGCTGAGTACTCTGCTCGCTCACCCTGCCAGGGATGCGGCATCCACAACTTCTCTGGGCAACATGAGTGAAGGAAAATACTGCCTGAGCCTTCCTTCACCCTTTGTCTCTCCCCATACTTTTTCTGGAGAGCCCAGTGTGTTGCCTTGCCTGAGTGGCCCATTGGGATCTCACATGTTTTGAGTCTCTGCTTCAATCTAATGAAGAAAGTTTCTCATTGAGCTGCACCATCAATCACCTCCTCCTGGAAATGATATATACTTTATATTCTGCATGAGGAGCAGAGAATTAATAACTCCTTGGTTCATTTATTAAAATATTTATTCTCAAATTCTTTCCACCATCTCTTTTTCTTAGAAGCAGCAGTGAGTGATGAAAATATCTGTCCTGCACTGAGGACTTTTGCAAATAATTCAGAAATCTACATTATAATAAAATACTGTTTCCTGTGGTGAAGGCTCCTGAAACTCAAAGCAGCATATACCTTTTCAGCTGCCATTAGTGTGCATACAGGTCTGCCTAATTATACACTTATATTATTATATACACTTATTATATGCTCATAAGAAGCATATTTTGCCTGAATCTGTAAGCACACAGTCTGAACCTGAGTGTTTGTGCTATCAGTCTTGGTGCTGCTTTCCCTCATCTGGAGTGTGAGCTGCTGATTACAGAAACATAGGACTGAAATAATGAGAACATCCTCTTTTCACTCAAAGGCTGATCTTGGTGATCACCTTCCTTTGCTCCACAGATGAACAATGTTTTCTATTGAATATGTGGGTACTTTACACAGGGGAAGCAAAACTGGTGTGTCTTCAAGGTGATTGGTATTACTTGCTAAACATGCAAGTGATGAGCTTGGAGGAAAATAGGTGTCGAAGAAAAAACACAGGTAGTGATTCAGGCTGAGAAGGGGGTGTTGGATGGCAGGCATCCTCTGTGCTATTTGGAATGAAAACGCAAAACATTCTGTCTCTTCAGAAACCCCATGCTCATTAAGCTGCTCAAGAGAGATCAAAAAGCTGCCTTTGTTCACAGCAAAGGGCCTTGTGGCTTTATGAAAGGAGTCAGTTTGGCGTCTTCCGAGGCACGGATTTGTAAGGACAAAGTATTTGACTCCTGCCTCATGTCAAAGACTTATGCCTTGCTGATGATGCTCAGGGCTCAGCTGTCCTCATGACTTCTCCACAGTCTATCCACCAGGCTGAAATGCACTTTGCCCAGCACTTGTGTCTCAGCTAGAGCAGGGTGACTGATTAACCTCCACAACACTCTTCCTGATGGTCTGAGCAGTGGAATGTCATATTATCCAATCACCTAAGGGGGTGAAAGAGGCTGTCTTTTTCCTCAGAGTGTCTGACTTTGTTTCTTTACCTGGCTCTTTAGCCTTAGCTCAGTAGGATTACTTGATAATGTTTGATTGAATGGACACTTCAAACGGGAATCCTTAGAAAATATCTTGTGGGCAGTATTTGTGCCAGTAAATTGTTTCCCTTTTGAACATAAGCTCTTAAGAACAGACATGATGATGTTATTTTCCTACATACAGGTATCTGTTGATATCTAAGCTGTCTGCCCTCTACTCTCTTCATAGCCTTTGCAGTGAAATGGGAATTTCTGGGTATGATTCACTTTACCCTAGCATAGCTGTCTGTGGTTAGAGAAATTGCTCCCTAAACATGCCAATTGTTTTCCAGAGTCTAGTGAAGGAGAGTAGGATGAGTCTCCCTAGATGACTTCTCAGGCAGATATCCAGAGTTAAGTGAAACCCACACAGGCTGTCCTTTTGTTTGTGCTGAATTTGGTACATCAGAGCTGCAGTTCACCAGCTGGGCTCCAAGACACTGCCATCCTGGAGCTCATCAGCTCTGACAAGGATGCTGGGAGAAGCAGACACAGAGAAAAGGAGCTCTTCTACGACTCTGAATTTGTGAGATGTGCTTTTGTCTGAGTATCAATCTCTCACTTGCAATAATTCCCAGTGTTGCCAGCATTGTGGATACTGTTAAAGCTGGCTCAGCTAGTGAGGTGCTGAGGAGATCAACCTCTTATGCCTAATGCTGTCAGTGATCTGCATGGACTGGCACTCATTGACTGTGACCACAGATGGTTCTTTATTAACAGGTGAAGATGGGCTTGATCTCAGGACATTAAGGCTCCCAGCATGGTTAGGAAAGCAAATTAGTAAAACAGGTTTAACAAGAGTGGGAGATGCTTCTGTGATAATTTAGTGTAACAATGCCCTAGAGAGCTGGCTCAAAAGAGACATATCCTTCTCACCATTTTACACTAGGGCAATACATGTGCTTCCTTGCAGTAAAAGAAAAGAGATGTGAGGTCCTGATGGTTTAGTTCCCAGGTGCATGAGGTCAGGCCTCTCTTGAGTGCAGCTATGAGTGATCATTGTTTCTCCTTTCACTGCTTTTCCACTGGACCATATTTAAAGAGAGATTTCTCTGAGATAACACAGGCCCTGTCCATAGAAAATGAGCACCATCTTTCAGCAAGTGTTTTATTTCTGGAGTTTTAAATATCTATTGAAATTGTCTGATGGTGTTTCCTTATAGTTTTTTTATTTATTTAATAAGGTGTCCCTTCATAAGCAGAACATAGCAGTTCAGAAAGAGAAGAGCTGTTCCCCAGGAAGAGCTGCTGGCAGGGCTTTCAACACCTTCAAGAAATAATGAATTCAATCCAATATATGTTCATGGCATAGGGTGTTTTATTACCCCTTTGTGTATTTGGAGTCTGTGTATTAATCATCACCTAGAAGCAAGAAGAAAATTGTTAGAGTCTCTTGAGGTGAAGGCTGAGTGTAAAGTAGTTGAGGGCTTTGTGGTACACTGTAGTGGTTTGGAAGCTGAATTAACCTGCATTCTTTTTTTTTTTTTCTTTTTTTTTTTTCCCTGCAGCACAACCAGCCATGGCTACAGAAATGGATTTCTCGCTGTAGAAAAAGAATTTATATATTTCCTACCAGATCAAAGGGAAGAGAGCTGTAATTTTTCATCCTTTTGGCATGGTGATACAGGATTAAATGCATTTGATCTATGTAGTTTGTGGATTCTGGTGGGCTTTTTATTCAAATTCTAAGGAGTCTACCTTAACACTGATACACACTTTTAACAGTGGAAGGCACAGTTCTGACCTGGCAGATTTTTTTTTTTCTGTGATCCAAGGATAATCTTTAATCTCTTCCATGTACCTGCAAGAACACATCCAACCTGCATGTGAGACAGTGAGGAAATTCTGACACCTACATACTCCCATAAAGAGCTATGTTTTTGCCTCCTGGGTTATCAAAGGGAGAAGACAAAATCCAAAAAAAATTCATACGTAAAAAAGCCAAATAAACTTGGTATGTTTGTTAAGAACAGGAAGTGTTCAGAATTTTGAATACAAAAGAGGCAGGTCAAATAAAATGTTCTTCTAGTCCTGCGTACTGGTTCCAATGCTGGTTAGAACTGGAGATTTAGAGTGGAGTGTTAGAGAAGGAGAGCAAAAATACTATTTTCCTCTAATACTTTCTCATTTTTTAAATTTTCTGGGCTGGGCCAAGGTTTATTAACCTTCAGTGGACTTCTCCAATCTCTTCAGTCTCCCTTGGAACCTATATACACTTTCTGGGTCTAAAACGTCCTTTGTCAAGGAATTCTGCTTGTGAAGAATTACTTTCTTTTGTTTATTTTGAATTTTATTTCTGTTATTTGATGCCTCCTGGTTCCACTATTAAATCTTGGCATAAGCGGGAAGTTACAGGCCCAGCACGGTTAGTTTTGTATGAAAGGATGATTCAGAATGGCAATCCAGGGGCATTTTCACCAATCAGAATCCAGGAGAACTTGCAATTTTCTTTTATTTCCAAAATATGTTTTGGTGTGCCGTTCTGGCCCCTTCCATCACAGAGCAAACCCAACGCCTAATTACTTGCATTTACCCCTTTTGCTTGCATGTTGTGGTAGCCGCTTACACAAATCAGGCCTAAACTCTTGTTTGCTTAGCTCAGAAAGCTGTGTTAACATGACATCAATCTAATGTCATTGACTGCCTGAGGGAAGAGAACCCACAAGTTAAGCCAAACATGCTGGTTGATTGACTGATGGCCATAAAACCCTCGCATGGGGCTACCACAAAGTTCAGATGGTTTGGCGAGGCCCTCTCGGCTGTATTGTCTCACATTTCTCTCCGGTTGTCTGAGCGCAGACAATTTAATGAAAGCCCAGTCAAATGTGCCTTCTGCAGAGAGTGGCACTTCCCTCCCCATGCTTCCATGTTGGGTTTTGCCACACAAAAACAGCCCAGACATTTCCTAGCAGGGCCATCATCATGGCAAGAGAGCATGGGAAACCAGAACAGCAAATTAGGTCACAGCTTCTTAAAAACCCTTCTCTTTCATCAGCCCTAATGCTCTTTTTCTTAACTTGTTATAAGCTGGCAGAGAAAGAGAGCATGTCCTCCTGGCAGCCTGGATAGTACCTAGGATAATGAAGCCTTCCTTCTTATGGCCTATAGACATCACCATAATGTAAATTATTGGTAAAATTATTCTAGTTCATGGTCACAGCATACAGACAGATTCATTCATGCAAGTTAGGAATGTAGTAATTAGTTACTTTTTTAAAAGGAGTTGTTAATCAGTATTCCTAAACATGTAAAGCTCAGGGAGGATATTCAATCTATTGTCTGAAAATGGAAGGCCTTTGGTCATTAAAAGGATGTGGGAAAGTTGTCAAATGGAGTCTCCTCGGCTTCCCGTAGGTCACATTTCCAAAAGTATTTGGATGCCTAAAGGTGCTGGCAGGAAAAATTCCACCTCAAGATTTTTTCTCTGTCTTTTGACACTCAGAGGTACTGTACAATTGGTGTTGTCAGGCTCTGGAAGGAGGCAGCCTGGCTGAAAGGCTGCAGGGCTAGAAGCTGAGTTGTGGTTTCTCTCTCCAGCCACTGATACTGTCCTGCAGTGTTAAAATAAGCCATAAGCTAATCACACCCCCTCCTGTACCCCATTGCTGCCCATTTGTAAACAAGGTGCAGTTTTGTGCACTTGCAGAAATGCCTTTAGGATCAGTGAATGATAAAAAGTGACTATTTTTGTTCTGGGGCAAGACTCAGGTTCATTGCCCAAGTCTTGCTATTTCTGCTGACCTTGCCCCAAGATATGCTAAATTGTGAGTTACTACTAACTGTGATAAGGCTTCTCTGGAATGAACAAATATTCATTAGGAGCTTAACTGAAGCAATTGCTTCAGTTTAAACAGCTTAACAGTGATCCACTGAAGGCAGATTAGGCTACAGATCCTGTCGTATGGCTCATAGCGATACTGAAGATATGCACATTATGAACCTCCCAATCAGTTAATTCTTCTCCCCTAGCTGTGGAAAGTCTTTTTATTTTGAAAAATAATGATTATAGTACCTGGATTTTCTCGGTATATGTGCGCTCCTCAGGATCAGTTAAGACTTCTTGCAAAGAAATTCCTTCTGTTGCAGAAAACGTGTGTTGCAGGTATGAAAACTGAATGTATGTGTATGGTGTGGTAATTAGGGATTGCCATCATGGAGATGTTTAGATGGCTGACAGATCAGGGAAGTTTTAAACTTTTACCTTTACTAAATCCATTCCTTAAGGACAGCCTTTGTGCTCACAACTAATTGCCACCCATTGTTTCAACATCATCACTGTGTTTAGCAGCCACATTATAAGCCAGCTGTGGGTGCTCAGAGCTGCAGGGGTTGCTGCTTCACGGCTGGCACTGAAGGTTTTGGTCTTCAGTGGTCTCTATTTGCTAATGTTTGGTGATCAGGCTTGAAAGCTCATTAATGAAAGAAGCCAGAACTGGGCTTGTCATCTTTTTTTCCTCTGGTTTTTTTTTGTTTTTTTTTTTTTGTTTTTTTTTTTTTTTAATAATTTGTTTATGCTTGGTGGTTTTATGCTGTTTCCTGCTGTCAGCAAGGAAGAACTCACCTTCTCTCAGTATCACTTACTGTGCTTTTTGCTTTGCCAGTCATCCCTCTTGTGCAGTATGCAGGTTGTCCTGGCTATTTGCAGTCTCATGCTTAACTTATTCTCTGTCTAGCAATTTTTGTTAGCTCAATGCCACCTACTTGCAACTTCACCCATCTTTGGTAGTCATGTTGCTCACATACTTATGCAAAATGCTTATAGATTGCATTTTGCTGTGCCTTGAGTGTTACAAAATACTTATATTCTGTTGTTAGTTACATCATCCTTGTACATATTTAAAATGAAGGCAGGCATATTAATTCTATTCTGACTAATAAAACTATAATTTCTAGGTGTCACAGACCTCTGTTTTGCTACATCTGCATATTTGCAATGTCATCCACCCTTCTGACCTGTCTTTCTGTGGCACAGCATGGTTGTGCCTTTACTCTCTTACTGTAGGAAGCTGGTGGCCACGCTGTGTTGTGACTTTGTAAGCTAATGGATATTTTGTCAGCCCTTCCATGGCTATTTCTTCAGATTTTGAATCTTTAGTAGCCTGCTGGGGAAGAAAAGGAGCTATATTCACTTACTAATAAGGCTCTTCATAACTCTACCTCAAGGATACAGAATGCTTTCTTCTCTCCAGAGAAAGCAAGTCTGCCAAAAATAAGGTCAAGGAGTCGGCCTCATCTCTGTCACTGTGATATAGTATCATTTGTAGAAATAATGCTTGGATTAACTGGTAAGTTTGCTGCTTTGCCTTTGAACTCATCCTGTCACTTTGATTTGGGAAGCTGCATTCCTTGGTGGATAGAAAGAATGAGAATGAGATTTTCCTCAGCTTTGTCCCCAGCTCTGCCACCATCTTCCCTTGTGACCCCGAACAAACGCCTGCGGACATTATTAAAATACTGGAATAACACCCAGACAGGGAAAAAAAAGTGTTTTGTAGAAAACATAATTTTATCTTGTTATGGCTAGTGGTCCTCGGGATAATTACAGGGAAAGTCATTGATTCTGAGGGAACACATCTATCCCAGCACTCAGGACAGTGAGTCTCTGGAGTGGCCTTTTGTCTGGTGCTCTCTGCTCCTTGACAGCTCTCCTGGGCAGGACCACACCTCAGGTGGCCTTGGGAA
The DNA here is from genome assembly GCA_013397815.1 of Aleadryas rufinucha. NCBI lineage: Eukaryota > Metazoa > Chordata > Aves > Passeriformes > Aleadryas > Aleadryas rufinucha. Next base: position 50,201 of record VZTH01007336.1, on the reverse strand, counting down.
GGTATGCTGCCCATGCTAGGTGTTGGTTCTCCTAACAGCAGGTGAGCCTGATCCCCACGCAGCCCTTGAGAGCCTCAGTCTCACTCTTAGCTTGCTCATATCCTCAGTTTACTCATGAAAGGGGAAATGTGACATCTGCTCACAGAAAATGCTCAGATAAAAAAGGCAGCTCCTCTTTGTATTGGTGTAATCATTCTCTGAGGTCATGCTGGATGATGGGATGGCTGAAATTCTAACTAACTTGTGGCTAGTGTCCTCATCCCTCCTAACTGATGAGGTGTTTTGTCATCATCTGGAGGAGTCAAGCAAGCATTTCTCGCCCAAGGTCTTCCATTTATCTTCTTGGATAGTGAGGGAGAGTACCTTGGAATAGGAGCTGGCAAGTAACTGATGGAGTCAAAAGCAATAGGGATACTTTGACCTAAGGAAAGCAAAGTGAAAATGTTACCTCATGGGTCCTATGGAGACCTTAGACAAACCTAATGTGGTAGCAAAGGTATTTTTTCAATTTAACGAAGTGTCACCCTATGCATCTCACCAAGTGGTGAACCACCTGCTGAGCCCATGATATGCTCATCAGCTCTCCCTGCCATTTGGGCCTCAGCTTATGATTCTACTGCAATTTAGTGAACTAGCCATTTAACTACATAAATATTAAAAACATTCAATTAACTTTGCTTGGATCTGTCTGGCACTAAGAGAGGAAAAATTCTACCGTTTGAAATATATGACTTGGCATGATTATGTGGTGAAATGAATAATGTTTTAATGAGTGATTTGTAATTATTTAATAATTAAAGAGCTCTTATGAATATTCTTGAACACCCTGTGGAAAAACTAAATTGTATGCTGATTTCATCAAGCATTCAAATCTAATCAGAATTTATTTTTATAGCATCATTTTAAACATAGTCTCCAAGAACATTGCCACAATAACGCAGACAGAACAGGAAAGTGTCATGCTATACAGCTCTGCTTTTTTTTAGTACAAACTCCTGACTTTTCCATGCAAAGAATTTTTCTGCACTAATGAATTGCAGCTGGACTGTATTCCAAGACCTGCCACAGCCAGTCAAGTTTCATCAGTGGTTCAGTGACAGGCTGAGGGTGCATCAGTTTTGGTTTGTAAGCACAGATGAATGGTAGCCACTTGCTGCATGGGAGATTGGTCCCATTCACCCCTGCCTGGAAACAAAGATGGAGAGACCAAAAAGGAAAACAAGGAGATGTGAAAAGGGAACTCTTTCACTCCTGACACGAAATCATTCAGTCTCAGCTTAGTCTCTGGAAACACAATTTTCTTATAATTTCTATTCCCATGGTATGTATATTGCAGCATTGGGCAACATTTTAATAAGATGATGTTTTCTCTGTGTAATCCTGGAAATACTTTTCCCACAGGGATAGCAGAGGTTCAAGAACAAGGTAAATTATGTGAACCACAAATCATCCCAGATTTTTCTTAACTCGAATATTAAGGGTCAGGCAAATTTTTATGCAAACCAGTTTTATGTTAACTAGTCCTCCAACAGATCTGAAAAGGAATAACAGAAGGCTCTGGGTGAAGATTGTCAGAGATTCATCAATCCATTTTTAAATAAATGACCCCTACAAGCCTAGGAATCAATCCAGAATCTTACACAGAAACCACAAGTTGCTATTAATTTCTGAAAGCAGTTTGGTACGGTCATATTTGATGGGATGGAAGAAGTACCAGATGGGGGCCCTCTTCCACATGGATGACAATACAGTTATTACTTGTGAGGATATAATTGTCCTGTAGCGTTGCATGAATAATTCATTTTTAATTCCATATTAGATTAATTTCATCTCATCCTCTCTTTGTGAATTGTCCTCCAATAAGTTGTAATTTTCTTGAATATATTTATTATTCAGAATAGATTTTAGGACTCATGAGTCATTCATTTCAGGTAGGTGACATTCAGAATTTGAGACTTTCAGGATGGACATACAGGTCATTGTTGTGCCCTGTTATACAGGTAAAATATACAGAATCAAGTTTCTACTTCCAATATGTATTTCCAAACCTGGAATTCACTTGCTTTTACTATTCTGAAACACTAATTCTAAATTCACCATCTCAGCAATAGCTCCGGCAGATTCATTGGCTGGAATATTTGAAAGTAGGAAGAAGTGCTGAACAAATTCATTAAAAGAATCTGGAAGAAACTATTCATACAGCTTTTTATAACACCAAGACCAGGTTAGTGATCTGACATTCTGCCAGAGATTAAATAGAGAACTTATTACCCACCATTCGACTTCTCCTTTGAATTTTTTTCCTCAACTTTTTTTTATATAAATAGAAGATGTTGTTGATCAGAGTTTACCTCTTCAACTTTTTTTACCCTAAAACTTCTATCTTCCCCCATTTTCAACCCACAATACCACAGAAAGATTAAAAACCACAAGTTTTTGATAACTCCTTAATTTTGCTGAGACTGAAAAGAATTTCCATGTTTACAAAGGGAAACTATTCACTTGAAAACAAAAACATTTTTTACAGTAGAATTTTTTAATTGGTTGAATCATAGAGTTCTTTCAGCTGATGGCTTTTTTCATTTCTAGTTATGAAACACTTGCCTTTTGGAAAGTTCTCTCCATCCAGAACTGGGTTTCTTTCTGTTGCTCAAAAAAAAGAGCAAAATCCCAAACAGTGGGATCCTAGCAGCTATTCTGGGATTGTAAATTGGGCCTGTAATAATTACAGGGGTTTTCTGTACAGCCAGTAGAGAACAGGCGGTATATCCAGAGTGTCATATACCACTGTAATAAAGGAATTGAGGGAACATAGGAAGAAGCTGCTGTCATTGGAGGGCCCCTTGTTGACAGGTAAATTTGGGCAAAATGAATGTTACACTGAAAAGAAATATAAGAAGACAGGTGAGCAGAAATGGAGAGACCAGAAGAACTTGTCTGTAAAGGATGTACTTACAGTGCTTCTTTCTTATGTGCCCATGTAGCTTGGGAATGGAATAGACAGGAACAGTTCTGCCCTCTGACTCTCTCCAAACAAAATGAGTTCTCAGGAGTCTGTTTTTGCTTTTGGTAGGGAAGCATACTCTTTCATCCATGCCTTGAAGCAAGAGCATGCATCATATTGATGTTTAGGCTCAGAGGAGAACTCTTCACCCTCCTGAGGGATTTAAACATCATACCCTATTGTAGGCAGGGCTCAAGAGAACTATGGCACCCCAAGGCAAACATTTATGGAAGCATTTGTGTTTGGCTTCTGAAAGATAAAGCAGTTTTGGTCCAGGGTTTCAAGTTACAGGGCTCACCTGATGTAATATGAACAGAGAGAAAGGTGCAGTCAGAGTGTCTTTAGCAATTGTGTCCTGTGAGGAGGAAAAAGGGTTCACTGTTCACAAGGGGATTGATGAATCACAGAGAAAGGCTCTAGGTAGGTAGCTGGTAGGCATCATGCTGTGTGTCATGTGGGAAGCAAAGGGAGAAACCCCTCAATAATAACCTGTTGGTTTTGTGTCCTGTAACAGTGAAGGATCCCCAGGAACCACCTTGACTTCCCATCACTGTGGTGCATTATATGTGTCCTATTTTACTGCATGAGGGAGTTAGACCCCATGCTCAACACTCTTGAGATTATAAGGTTGACAGAATGATATGAGATAGGAATAAAAGTTCCAGAAGGTTGAAGTTCCAGCCAGGAGTTGGTTCATTAGTACCTGAGTGTGTCCTGTGGCTGCTCAGGGTGCAACTAACCTCACCAGCAGCATTGAGCTCAATAGCAAGTTTTTCTGTTCAACACTGATACATAAAAAGAGAAGCAGAAAAGAAGGAAAAAAAGAGACAGGTACAAGAAAAACAACTGTGTGAAGCAGAGAATAAATTATGAAAACTTTTTGAAGTTTTGAAGGAGCCAGTGCTTTAGCCTGTATTCATGTTCTCTTCTGAGTAAGCAGCAGTGACCTTTGTAACTAATCCAGTCTTTCTGATACATATTTTATAAATCTCTTTTGTGGAACAGTCCTGATGAGTTGGGTTAGATATTATACTGTCTGCAAATGTCTGCCAAAGATTAAGAACCAAGAATTACCATTTTTGACTGTGGAGTTCTCAACACCAGAAAGAAATGTAGAATAAACACAAAAGCAAAGTCTCACTCATCTTACCAGAAATAAGAGTACTGTCTCCCTATTAGCTCTTATGATTAAAGTGACTTCAGCATTTCATAGGGATATACAGTAAAGTAAAAGTACAAAATGAAGGGCAAATGCTAGTAAATATTCAGGATCTCACTTTTTTCCTGTCTTATAAAAAAAAGTTAAATTGTGCAAATCATCAGCATATGAAGAGCACTCATTTAAGAGTCAGATGCCTTTTAGGCTATAAGCAGAATTAGTTTGCTGCTGTCATTACAGGGTCCAGTGGGTGCAGTTGTGCTTCAGCAATCCATCTCAATGTGTGTTGCAATGCATCACAATTGGTGGATTCTGCTTTGGAGCTGCCTTCTGGAGAGACACTGGCAGTTTGGGCAGGCCAGCCCTGAAAGGTGTGCAGGCCTTTGTGCATTCCCAAGACTCAGTGTCAAGTGGTTTGTCAGGCCTGGAGTGCAGTGCATTAGCCTATCTCTGCTGTGAAATGCTTGTCTCTGCAATAGTATTGGGGATTTCAGGCTGGTACATGTTGTCGCTTTAGAGAAGGAGAAAAAACTGCTCTGTCAGACCTGAATTAAGATGGATTTTTGTTGAAAGCTCTTGGAATTGATTTCTTTCCAGTTTCCTTATTAGTAAGAGACATCACAGTTGGGTTCAGCTTACAAAATATCATTGATTTCTCTCCCCAACCACAGATGATTCAGCTTGTAATTTCCTCTACAATTATAGAGAAGGTCTCCTTAGAAACTGCTTGTATCCATTCAAAGTTTCGTCTTGTGGAAACCACATTTCCCCTCTCTTTGGCCAGATGTGCTTGACACGAGTCCAGAAAAAAAAAGTGGAGGAAAGTACAATAAACATTTTCCTGCTCCCATTCCCTCTTTTCTGCTTCCTAAAAGGAGATTCACAACATTGCAACTTCAGTTGCCTCTGAGTGCCTTGGGTTCTCAGGCCATCCCAGGTGGTGGGGTTGGCTATGGGTGAGCCCACTTGTGGCTCTGCCAGTGTGTTGTACAGCCTTTCTTCTTTAGGAGAGGCCAGGGTGCAACACAGAGGTCATGGCTTCTCTACCCTGACGCAGCATCATGCCATCAAAGGCCAGTCAAACTAAACTGATTTCACAATTGGCTCTGCCTTGGTTGGCTGGCGTGTGTTTCTCCTCATATACGACTTCAACATCGCGCAGGAGAAGTCTCCACCTTCTCTTTGCATCCCCTGTGACCCTCAAGGGAACACGTATTTGTGCAGGGAGTCCCTGTCATGGAAATTGCTTGGCTTCTGGGTTTGAGAGGGAGTCTCAGATAAACCACAGGATCTCATTTAGACAGATAAATCAGGGGACCTGATGACAATTTGAAGAGCTTTGCAAGAGGGAAGCTTGTGCTGGGACAAGGTCACACAGAGCGTCTCTAAATTCTGCTCTACCCTCAGTACTTTCTGAAAAGGTCAAGATAACATTAAATTGCTTTTACATTTGGGAAAAAACTCCTCAGATCTTCTGCCTTAGTAACTGCAAAATGGGTCTGCGCTGGCAATGGAGACAAAACCTGACTCAGTTTGCCCATATCTGCTCCTTACTGTGCCATGAGAAACCCTCAGACTGATCTGAATTCAATCATTACAGTGGCTGTAGGATGACATGTCAGGAAAAGATGTTGAAATCACATCTGTTATGTGGCAAACTTAAATCCATACCAGTAAAGAGATAGAGAAGGCATAAGGAGGAGACAGAAATGAAAGTGGTGCCTCTACAGGAGAGAAAGTTGCAGCTATGTATAAATGTGTTCTTACATATACATTTATGGATGTGTATGTATACCTGTATGCACTCACATACACACGTGGGTAACAGCTATGTGGAAGTATTAAAAATATGCAAAGAATATTAAAACCCACCATCTTACTAATAAACTGAGAGGCATTTAAGAAAGGATATGGCAAAAAGGAGATAGATGCCAGTTTTATGGATGTGTGCTCTTATTCCCTTTTATTCCTTCATCCTTTTCTGTGTAGGGAGAAAAATCTTGGTCCTTGAGGTGTTTATATTATGCCTGCTTTTACCAGCATGGTTCTTTGTCCCTGAAAATAAACCCACTTCCAATATTATACCTGAAAGCTGTTGTTTTACAAAGATTTTTCCTCAAACAGATAGGATCTGGTCTTCTCAACACCTTTTTTTACATTGCTTCAAGAGTCATTGTGTATCAGGCCCTTAAGCTGAACAATTCATTGTGAAATCATAGGGGTCTGGAGGCCAAATGCCTGTCTCAGAATGGGAGGCAGTGTGAGACACAGCCCAGTATTTCAGCCAGCACTGTAAAACCTTTTTTAGCTAGGCAGATGTGCACATGGGGACTTAATTTCTGTAATTTTGTGTGTGTACCGTGGTGTGGAGAGGTGCCTGCTTATCACTGTGTCAGCTGGAGGGCAACATCTAACAGAGATTTTGCATAAACTGTCCCTTGGGGAGAGGATTTTCACATAATGCCAATATTGAGGTCTGCTGGTAAAACAATGTATTGGGACAGAGCTGTGAAGCTTTTCAAGCTCTATTAAATTTACATAGGTTCTACCCATTTTTAATCCTGTTCAAACATCCTTGTGTACAGCAAATAACTTCCACGATCCCTTAAAAAAGCACTCATGTACAGTGCACATTTGCACTGATGTACTTATTTAAAATCCAAATATTTGGTAAAGGGGCTGAAATTGCCTCCATCCTTCCTCTATACAAACACAGACTACAAACACACCAGCAGGCCCAGAGAAATCTTTTCCTGAAAATTACTCTTGACTCCTAATTGTAGATGCGATATGTTTTGGTGAGGGCATACTTTTTACAGACACCACAGACAGGAATCCAGATCTTCCCTAAGTGCAGTGTGGGTGATTTTCAAGAGCTTGCTCAGCAGTCATTGAAATCTAAACGTCCAGCAGTTTGGGGGCAGTCCATTCTGGGGCATGTCCACAGGCACAGTAGATGCCTCTTACAGACAGCACCAGAGAGATCAAAAATCACACCAGGAAACTCCTAGATAAGCTCCCTGATTTACTGTCTGCAGAACTACACTTGACTTCAGAAAGCTGCTTTTTTTCCAAGTAGTACAGTGCAAGATGTGCTCTGTCTTTTGCGATGAACATCAGTGTTCATTATTGTGCTAATTGTGGAGAACAAGGGAAAATAAGTCACCAGTGTTTTCTACCCACTCTTCAGTCTCACCACAAAATTTTTGTAAAAGATGTCATTTCTGAGTGCTAGCCATTTGCTAAACAGCAGTCTCCCCACTGCACTACGGTGCTGATACATTTCATCACCTCTTTTTGGAGCTTTTTTCTAGAATAATTGTGAATTAAGCATGATCATCTCAAATGCATCCAATACCTGGTACTACTCACTGCACATTTCTGAGAAATAATCCTTGGTTTGTGTGCTCTTTGTGAACATCCATATTCCAATTATTCATGGAGATGCATAAGCCATGCTACATGCTTCTTTCCCTGAACCAGTGCAATTAATTCTCAGCAGTAGGGTTTCAGATTGTGAATTAAAATTTGGGTTCTATTAATATCTTACAGTACTTATTGGAAAGTTACAGTTTCACTCACTAATTTGGTACTATGTTTGTGCTAAAGTGGTAGAGAAAGTTACAGGGGTTCAGAGATCCCATTGAAAAATGGGATTTTTAGATTTTCAAGATTTTCAACAGTCTTCACAACCCACAACCCCCTGATGAAAGTCAGTGGGACACTGTAATTCCATTTCATTAGGACTTAAATGAAATGTTCCGCCTCTGCTTTATTAGCACAGCTGAAACGGGCTTGTTTGAATCACAAAATAATTTCAGAGGATTTTCCTGGGTCTGTTCTTTCTGCCTGCATGAAGATAACTGTTTGCTCTCTGGTTTGCATAGCATGGACACGTTCTCTGCCTGGTGTTAGGATGCATGATGCTACTCATGTGCACTCCAGCTCTCAGCATCCCTATGCGTCCATGCAGAGATGGACTTTGAAGGCTGGGCACAGGTTTCACAGAGAGAATCAGAGCAGGCAGATGCATTACAAAACAGCAAAGATGTGGTCATCCGAATGAAACTGGTGCCATGGCTGAGGCTGTGCAAAACACTTAGGTTGGTTCCCAGAGCTCTCTGTCACACTTTCTGTCTCCTTTTCCTCTAGCTCTGTGTTGCTGAGATATTTGTCAACAGAATGGAAATGATACTGTTCCCAAGGAGAAATTGAATTTAATATTAATGCTATCTCCTGTGGAAAAGAGAGAGTGAGTCAGAGCTGAGTAGAGTTTGTTTTATATATGAAGTCTTTCATTCTGGAGAGTAACTCAGAGCACAGAGCTGTGAATTTAATGCTACCAGCTCAGGAAGCTGGTAGGCAAACACAGCAGGCTTTGTGCATTAAGCAGCAACGTGCATTGCTGTAGTCATTAGAAACAGTTTCACCAACAAAGAAATAGGGGTAAAATGCTCATCAAAGTCTTTCTCAGTGGCAGTATTTCATAAGTTCCACAAGAAGCTTTGAATACACACTGGGCTGAAAATATTAAGTATCACCTTGCTTTAAATGGGCTCTGCTTTGTCTCTTTCCAGCCTCCTTTATATTTTATATTTTATTTATCTTCCTCCTCAAAATCAAACTCTCATCAGTAGTGACTCCTTTGTTCATGCTGCCCTTATTTCCAAACAAAGTAATATAGCACATTTTAAAATGCGAGAATTCAGTACTACAGAGCTCAAAAAGAGCAGCTTTGCCTGTTTTTAAAGTAAACTCCACCTTTCCTTTGAGTGCCTTTTCTGTTATGTCTCATCGGATGTGTCCTATGTCCTGTCATGTCCTGATAACATGTCTTAGTAGATGCTGTTGTAAGTAGCTGGTGCTTCCCTGCACTTTAATTTCCTGTGGGAAAGGAGATTAGGTGCTGAAGGAACCCTGCACGTCTCTGACAGTGGTGTATGGATGTTCTGGCAAATGGGAGGCCGTGGTTACTTCTGTTCTGCTCTGAGATGCTGCATTCCCTGTTTGTGGCCAGGCATGGAAGCTGTAAGAGGAAGGAGGAGAGAAAGGATAGCAGAGCTGGAGAAAAATATGGTGTTTTGTTGATGCTTGCAGGATCCAAGGCAGATGGTCAGTCATAGATGGATGCCTTGGGCTGGCAGGTCAGCCACAACAGCTATCGCTCTGGTTGCTGGCTCCCTTCCCCAGTTAACTGTGTGGCCTGGTCAGCTTTCTCTCTCTCCTTGTTACAGATTTTTCCCAGTCTGGACAGCTAGCTATGGATATCTCCTGACATCTCAGCCTTTTGGCTGCAGCACAGTCAGTCTCAAGATGGCTGAAAAGCTGAGTGCAAGATGGAGAGAAAAGGCAGACAATCAAAGAGGAGCTTTGAGGGAAGGGGGCACAGAAGGATTGCATGTTTCTGCGTCCTTGCCCATGCAATGGATGTGATTGGGAAGGGTCCCAGCGGGGATCTCATGGAACCACTGTGATTCCTCATGTCCAAAGAGGCTGTATTACTGGAGCATAGTAGATGCTGGTTGGCCTGTGCCCTTTTTCCCTTTCTCCAAGTCCTCCTGCCCTCTCCCATCCCATTATCTTTTTTTTTTTTTTTTTTTTTTTTTTTTTTTTTTTTTTTTAGGAGGTGAAAAGGGACACCAGCTCATCCTTTCATTATCTTATCTCTTTACTTCTGATACACCTTTTAATAAACTCATTTCTGAGTTAAAAATGAGTTTTAACTCATTCCAAGAAATCTTTGCACATTCTTTGGGCTTTTCCAGCTGGAGGGTTTTATTGGTGTAGGTCAGTATCCTTCTCTTCCTTTTGCATCTTTGCCATTTATGCTCAGTGCTCAAGACTAACAGGATATTTGTAAATCTGGTGTGCATTTCCCAAGCTTCTATTCCCGACTAGTGTAAGACAGCAAAGACTCAGTCATTACTGTGCTTGCCCGTGGGGAGTCAACAACTGAATTTAAGGAATCCTCAGCTTTACTAACATTAATAAAAATTGTCAAAAATACTTTGCTGCTTCCTTTCTTCCCCATCCTTGGGCTCTTAGTCCCCAGAAAGTGAAGAGCTGCACTGTCATGACACGGCATATTGAATCTTTGAGCTGCTGTTTTTCAGGCTGTTGCCATTGCCACTCAAAAACACCAAGGCTTTTGGAGGTAACAAAAGGGGTGTCTAACTAGTGTTGCACCACGAAAACATGCTCTTAGTGGTCTTAAATGGTTAAAATGTTTCAATATATCTCTCAGTCTATGGTTTTCTTCCTTACTTTTATTCCATGCTTCATTTAATAAAATCCCGTGCAAGAGAACAGATGAAGAAAAGAAAAAAAAGAACAAACCCTTTCAAAGCCATGTGAAATTACTTCTGAATCAGATGCAAATTCAGTCCCATTGTTCACAAATTGCTATGTGCAGCCTTTCTGAGATAGGTCCTGAGGCAAGGGCAGAAGTGCTATCTCTACAGCACCATGAAGCTTTATGACAGCAAACCTGTGAGGGAAGCACCGCCACTGATCCAAGCTCAGCCTCCAGTGACCGAGCTCACTGGGGAAGTGCCTACTGGCACTTCCCCAGTGAGCTCGGCCACTGGAGGTTGAGAGACACTGGAGGCTGAGAGCCAGTAACCTAAAGGAATCAGAGCTTGGAGGATAAAGCTGGGGTTGGAGGAGGTGATGAGGGGAGGCTTATGGGCTGTGCAGTTGCCACACACACACACATACACACACACAGAGCCAGGGGCTAGGAGGACCTTTGGGAGCTTATGGATACGAGCTGTGCCCATGTCAGCAGAGTTAATGCTGACACCAACAGGTACAGACAATGCTTCCTGCACACAGGGGAATGCTGCTGCTCTCACTGATCTCAGGAGCAGTGCCACAGCACCAGGACTCTGCCAACAGAAGGCTCAGCAGCACCAGCTTTTAACTGCGAATGGTACCTTCAGACTCCGTCGCTCACTCTTGGCAAAGGCCAGCCAAATTTACAACCTTCTGCTGCTTTAACCAGTCCTGCTGTGTCTGTGGTTGAGCCAGCTTCCATGTGCTGCTGGAGGCTTCTTCATCACTTTTAGGGGTATGTGGCCTTGTGACTGGGGCAGCAGCAGCAATGGACCGCACATGTCTTCATCTCACAGCAGAATTATTTCCACCCCCACCTGTCATCCAGGTCACATTACACAAGTCAGTTTTTTACTCTCCTTTCTGGACCACGCTTATGAGAGATCCCCGGGGACAGTCTCAGCTAGAAAGAGCATCTCAGCTGAAAGGGTTCAGCTGGGTGTGGATCAAATGGATTGTACAGACATAAAGATCCAAAGAAAAGAGAACTGCTAGCTCCTCTCTGGCCATCACTTTCAGCTGGAGTCTCTATTTCTGGTGGATATAATATTAAAGTGATGTGAACCTGTATTATTTCCTTTTGTTTTATCAACATCCAGGAATTAATGTAGATTAAGTCCTTCCAGGTGCATGTGGTTTTTTCCATGTTAATCATTAAAATATACTCTTGCTTAAAAAAAAACCCAGCAAAAAAGAATCCAAGTTGTTGTTTTGACTTGTGTGTTGATATGAGTGATAGGAGAGAAGACAGATTAGTGATAGGAACAGTCCAGAAATGGTCTGTTACAAAAGACAGCATAAAACTGTTCCCATCTGTCCATGGCAATGATTTAGACAGGGATTTTTAAAGACACCTGATGTAGTGAGGCGTCCAAAGCCAGAATGCTTTGTCAGGTTCCCAAGCTTTAATGTGGGATGAAAAGCATCACTGCATGGCCCGCATCTGAAATATTTAACTCAGCTAACTTTCCGGGGGTTTTGTTGATCAATTGTTTGTTTTTTTTTTGAAGGAAAATGACTTGAATAAGACTGGTGTTCTTACTTTCTCTCTGCTCTCCCAATCAGCTACCATTTTAGAAGTAGTACTTGAGTGTATTTGCTCCCATTTCAGAGTCTTCAATGTGAGTTAACATGTCTACTTAGGCCTGGCAGACACATAGATGAGCTAGCAGGCTGTTCTGCTCCTCCATTCCCTGGAGAACCTTCACCTATTTAACAACAACTTAAAAACCAGGTTCCTACCTGAAATGATCAAGAAACAACTAAGACTCTTCATTAGACTTCTTCAGCCTTAGACAGGGCACCAGTGATCTTATGCTGTGTTTGGACCTCTTGAATATCAGCTTACCTAATGTTCTTGAAAAATGTGAAGGAACCCTATTCTTTGGACACGTTTCAAACCTTCTTTCAGGTTTAGGACGTGCCCTCAATGGACTGTTTCCTAGAGGAAGAGAAAAAGCAGAGGATGGGCTACAGGTGCTCCTGGCAGAAATGTAGCACTTAACAGAAAACCAGCATTCCTGATGCCTTTCCTTGCTGTGGTTGTTGAACTCTGAGAGGGACATACATCAGGGTTGCACTAGCTGTCAGTTTTTCTGCAAACTGAACTCTCTCAACTACAGTTAGTCATAAAGATTCCATCTACATTGTTTTTCAGGGGAAACTTGAGTTTCCCGAGAGAAACCTTTGACTTGGAAAGTGCAGTCTTAGTTTTGAAGGCACAATAGGGTGTGATATCCTATTATTCTACCACCCCCAACCCCTCAGCCCTATTTCTCTCAAAAAATATGTAGGCTTGAGTCAAAGAAGAGACCCATGTGTTTCAAATTGAATAATAAATATTTTCTGAAGGAATAAAGAAATTCTTACAAGTTCAATTAATTTTGTATTTGCTAAAAACAACCCTCTCCCCCAAATTAAGACAGCTATGAACATGTGCAGGAGTGCATTCAAGCAAAGTATTAACAACCTAATAAAACTATTTACTTACATTACTTTGATTCTATTAGAGATTTGTGCTAATTATCCAGCAGAAATTAACTAGCTTGCCTTATTAGACACTAAACACAATAAATTCAATCATTTGTGGAATCAACTTGAATAACTCACAGGCGGAAATTGTGTGAAGATCAAAATACCCCATTCAGCCTGGTAAGGGGTGCAGTCTGCTCAGTGCCTTCTAGGATGAAGCTTTCTGCGTGCTCCCCTTCCTGTGGGTTTGCTCTGTAGCTCCCAGCCCTTGCAGGGATCATGGAGACGTGAAGGGATAATGAAGTCTCTGTCTATACAATTATAATGGATTGCTAAAAGTATCAGAGTTGCTGTAAATAAATCATTATATCAGGCTCATTTAGCCTGATTCCTACTCTCAGATGGCTTGTAATAGAGTCCCGTCTCTGAAAGTCAGCCATTCCTTTGCAATTAGATTTATCACCAATCAAAAATGGAAGTTATCCTGCCAGCTTTCAATTGCACTTGGAAATACTGTGTTGGGCTCAAGCCTCAAAGCTGAATTTATTCATTTATTCAAATTTAAAAACCACCCAACTGCAAATATTTAGATGCTTTAACTATTAATTAAATCTTACAATGACCATCTAGTGAGGTGCAGCGTCCACATTAACCCAGACATCGCAGCAGTAGAAGAGCTCCTTTCACCTCCCGTCTCCTGGCAACATACCTTCCACCTTCCTCAAAAACCCCATCCAGTAAGTGGTTTACAGCAATTGCATCTCTGCAAGATGCAATTGTCCCTTTTCACAGAGCTTGATGGGATGACCAGTCTTGCAGGGACTGTGTAGCCAGACTTGTACCAAGTGTACCTGGGGCAAATCTGCCTTGTGACATGACTTTGCACTCCAGGGCGACAGGGGACTTGGCCCAGGCTCAAGACTGTCTTAAAAGGCATCTCCCTTATCTGTATGGTTGCACCTGATGCCCAGCTCCCCACTGAGCGGTGCTTCTTGCTGACCTGCTCAGTTTCATCTCCTTTGGGTCTCAAATAATTTTCATGGAAAAAGAAAGAGGGATTTTTTATCCTGGAAGGTCTCAGGTCACTCCAAATTCAGGACCAAATGCTTGTGCAGAGGTGAGTACAATGTCTATCCCCAGCTGCCAAATACATCCACAAAATCCCAGCTTAGTAAATTCATCTTCTGCTAACATGTACTTGGCCAGGATACCAAATAACATGCTGTGTGGGTGGATGTAAATAAAATCCCTTTATCATTGCAATCTAGCCATCTCTTGGCAGCCATGGAAACAGAATAACAGTACTTAGATTCTGTCATCAGTGATACAGCATGAAAGTTTATATAACACAGGATATGTTTACACCAAGTTTCACACAAGGAAGACAAAAGGTAATATTGTATTTACCTAGAGCTACAGTAGAACCAGGTGTGTGGGGGAGGAAATATCTGGGTATGACCAGATTATATTTGGTAGTTTAATCCCTTTCCTATCTCATAAATAGATTTAGGTGTCAAAATACTATTTGAAATTGTTGCTCAGTGAAATTCATTTCAATGAGCAGCATTCTGTTAATCTGTATACAATGAGCAGTATTCCATGGCTCTGTACACACAATCTCCAAAGCTGCTTTGAAAATACCAAAGTGCTTTTCCACCTCCATGGGATCCCATGAAATACTGATATCACATATACTTCACATGTAATTCTTGGTCCCTCAGGGGATGACTACAGAGAGGAAGAAACAAATGCCTAGGGACAAGGAATCTGTGGGAACAAGAAGTATTGTGGGAAGCAGAAGTCCACTCTGTACAAAGCAGCAACTCAACCCCAGTTTCCATTGAAATATCTTCACAGGTCTGCTCTTCAGGAAAGTAGTCTTAGGTATTAGCTAGACACTGGTAAAGGGATAATACTAAAAAAAAAAGCCTTTCTTTTTCTTCTGTTGCCCAAAATATAATGCATTGCACAGAAAGGAATAATTTAAACAAACATTCCCTCTTTCTGACTGTAACAGGCATATATAAAAGTGAATATAAACTAGAAATATTACTGTAATCTCAAGCTGAAATTTTGTCAAGGCATAATGTTTTGTCATGGCATAATGTTTTTGCAATTTAATTTTGCTACTTCATTGCAACATGTTGCTTGGTAGAGTCCAGTTAGCCATAACTATAACTATTCAGTATATGGAACTAATTAATGTAGTAATTAAGTGGCATCATGCTATAGATTTCAGTGAAGTGTTCACAGTATGCTAATGTTATACTTACCTGTAGTAGTGTAGTCCAAGAAAGCTTCTCTGAGCAAAACCATGTAGGACTTGGTGCTGCAGGATGGGAACATGGCTCTGTCCCTTCTGACATACCAACCACAGACTAGGAAATATCTTGCCTCTGGTGAGAAAAGGTCTTCCCAGCTGAGTAAAACAGGAGTTCCCAAGGTACTCAGGAACATCCTTTCAATTCTTTCCCCAGTCTCTTGATCTCAAGTGTAAAGTCTCAGTTATCTCGTAAGGATGAGGTGCAAAATGATCATGAGGGAAGATGCTGCTACATGAAGAAACTTAAAAACGGCACCCGAGCCAGAGTACAAAAGTGAAGGAAACTCTCCGCTCTCCATAGCATGGCCAGGACTGCACTAACACCTCACACGAATCCATGCTGCTAATTTCCAGGATAATTCAGTGAATATCTCATGGTTAAAATCTCCTCTAAAAGCTGACGGTAAATGCAAATCTATTGGATCCACAAGACCTTACTCCCTGCTGTGTCATAGTCGTTTACATCTCTCTGACATTGCTATTACAGCAATAAACCAGATCCATCATATTTGTATGAAAATCAATAATGTACACTGGAACTAAAGAATTTAACAGAACAATATGTTTCAACAAAACAACTGTTTAAATCCAGCAGAAGTAGCAGGAAATAATTTCATTTTATTTTAGAAAACTCCTTTTTTTCTATAAAAAACATTTTAAAAACCCGTAACTTGAGTAAATGTGAAGGGAGCTCTTTAGCCAGCACTCAGAAAATAAGAAAATGGATGATTTAAGTTACAGAACCTACAAACTTGGCCTTCTTGAAGTTCCCAAAGCTAGCAGAGAGTCTGATTAGAAAAGGGATAATCTAGAAGAAAATGTGGTAGAATAAAAAGCAGGAACAAAAGCTACATTAAAGCAATTATCTCTCAACTTGCTGCTGTGCAACCCATTAATATATCACAAACTTTACCTGCAGTTTTGTGAATTTAGCAAAAACAAGAGGAGATAATTCTGAAATATTCTGATCAAATTGGATATTTGATCTGGGCCTTTCTTTAAAACCAGAAATAGTGCTGTGGGATCCAGGATGATCTATGGTTTCAGACTGAGAGTTACACGAAAGGCTGGATGCAGACCTTGTGCCACATGCACAGCCTGTCCTGCAGCAGTTGGCCTCCTAGCACGGCTGGTAAAGCACGTGTCTGCACATCATCTGTCTTGACCACAGGCTTGAGGCTGCACAGCCACCCTGATGCCTTGAGGTTTAGCTTTTATATTCTGTATTGCCTACTGTAAAACTCTGAAGAGTCTTACAGCCTGCTGCTGCTGCTTTCTCATGCTAAAATAGACATAACAAAGTCTCTGGGTTTGCTCTCCAAGGACATCTAGGCTGTCCTGGGCCCAAAAATGTGTAAACCAACATCTTGGAGAAGGGGGGCTGAGCTTAGAGAACTTACATCAGTAGCTAAAATTTTAATTGGCAAATTTATGCTGATATGCAAATGGACCAAACCTATAAAAGTGTGAAGAACTCGTGACTTGTCGTCCATCTTGGGGTCCATTCTGGAAGTAGCCTCTGGGATCCCCAGGGTGTACCTTTGAAGGCCTTTCAAATAAATATCACCTTTATTCCCTTACTCCTGTCTAATCTATGTCTCCAGGTAGCCTCTTCAGGCATCAATCCCTGTCAGGCTCAGGCCTGGTGCTGGCCGTGTTGTAATGACAGACATGCAGGATAAACATGCTAAAAGCCATTCAGGTCTTAAAGTTAAGAGTGACCGAGTCTGACTTGTAACCAGCTATTGGACTCTGGCTGCCTCTGTAGTCAATGGAGCAAGCCACAGATTGGGACTGCCTGTGACCAGCTGGGGACATAATGGCTAGACTGTGGCATCCTTCCTCACATCCACTGAGTTCTTACCTCTGCTGTTTGCAAAGGGTCTGGCAGCCTTGTCTTCTACCCTTCTAAGTCGTTCATTGTTTTCCTGACAACGAAGGATATCTTAACAGCCATCACCTCAGTCTGGCTTTGGTACAAAGGCAAGTGGCCTAAACATGGTCTGTATCTGTGCTGCTCAAATAGAAAAGGGTCAAGTACCCAGCCACTGAACCTCAACCCAAGCAGGGTGGACATGTCCACAGTGCCTTACTCAAGACTCTATAGAGCAGCCTTGTCTTGGAGAGAGCTGGCTGAGACAAATCATCAGATGAGCCATTTGGATGATCAAAGATACAGTGTTTGACCTTGTTCCCTGACAACACAGACCCATAAAATCTAATCAGTTATGCAACACAGCCCGCAGGTTGATGTAATATTCCCTGTAGGAAAAAGAGGAGAAAAAGTCAGATCTACCTGAGAAGGTCGGAGTCTGCATTCTAAACATTAACTTATGATACAGCTTACAGCATTTATTAACACCTCTATAAATATTGAGAGATCCTCATACTATCAAGATACTTCCAGTAGCACTTACATTATGAAAGACGTCTCTCATGCTTTACAGAAAAGCATGACCTTGCCTTGCAGACTTCTCCTTTTTTGTGCTAATAGACCAATACTTTTTTTAATTCCACCTGCTTCCTTTTACAGGAGGCTATGTTCTCTATACTGCAAAAGAGCTAATGAATGCATTCTTGTAACTAATTCTGAGCTAAAGGGATGAACCAGATGACTCAGAGGCTTTGGTTGCTGCAATTTTGTTAAGCTCATCAATGGCAACATCTGTTTCTTGAGTGAGTGAAGCCGGAAATATTTTCTTTCCTTTTTTAGTTATCAGAATTATTTAAAAGAGGAGGGGTGAGGTAGAGTTGGCTCCATGGTGTCACAGCTAAAATATTACTGGCACTTCAATTACTTCATCTGAAGATTGTTCATGTCTTTATGCTGGACATCAGTGAAGATAAGCCTTCACCAGGCCACTGTGGGTATACCTGGAGGGAAACTGTGACAGTTCCACCAACACTTTCCATCTTATGAATCTTTATCTGACATGGAAGTGGTCTATCTCCTAGTTTGGAGAACAAGAATATTCTCCTGTAGTTTTAATTGACAGAGATGTCACATCCCTTTCTCAAACCATTTCCACTTCTACCTGCTTTGGAGGAGAGGGTACAAGACAGGGAGGATGCAGAGGCTGATGTTGTCAGACTTGAAATTAGCATTACACAGGCTCTCCTTTGGAGACAGCCAGGTAGACCTAGTCCCAGTCCTGCCCTAGATGTCTAATACAGACAGATCCACCAGTTCTCAAGTGAGAGGCAGACAGAGAACTTCTTTCTTACAAAGAAATGAAAATGTTGATGCAAACAGTTCCAGTGTGACTATCCAAGGAATAGCTCACCTGTGTGAGAAGGAAATTCCTAATTCAGCCACACACTGAAAACAAAGAGGTAAACAGGAACCCTTCCACAGAAGTATTCTGACCATTCTGCCCATGAACCCTTGGACTCTTTCAGGTCTTCTCATTGTAGGGATAGCACTGGAGCATGAAGCACTAAGGAAAGGTCCCTTAGTCTGCTCTTGTCTGTTTACACTGAGTGCAGGACCCACATTGAAGGAAAGGAGCACTAGAAAGTGATGAGAGGTAGAAGGGCTTGTCTGAGAGAGCTGAGGAAGGACAGGCACACATAAATCAAAAATAATCATCCACTTTACTAAAATCCAGTCACGGATTAGATTGTCAAGGGGGAGAATAGATAAGCTGGTTTTGGAGGCAAGACCAAGAGATGCAGAGCTCTAGCAGATATGCAAAATAATTTTGTGCCTAGTTAGGCAGTCCCAGGGTGGCTTTTGTCAACACATACATGGACCAACCTCCAAATTGTAAGGCACAATTTCTATTCTTTGTTCCTTTGAAATTCATCCAGAATCCATACTCTCACTCCAGTGCCATGAGAATGTCAGAATCTGTTCTAGGTAGTAGATACTAAGAGTAGAGCTGACTGAATGGGCCCTAAACCTTACTTACCCTTCCCTCACCCATGCCAAAGCAGTGCCACACAGTAAGATTAGACACATTCCTCCTGATACTGGCTGTAATGAGAAACAAGAAGTAATGAGGTGATTTATTATCCCCTGTCTCTCCCAAAGACATGCTGGCTCTGTCCTGTACTCTCCAGCAGCTGATTTCACAGGGATAGAACTCTACTCACTCTTTGCTGCAGCAAAATATGCTGTCTGTTCCCCAACACAAAGAAATGAGGAGACGAGGCAAGTCACCAGGTTCTCAGAACTTTCCCTCATAAAAGCAATATATGTGCTTATTGTTCTTCCAGATTACAAAAAATTGGAAAGGAGAAGAGAGAACAGTAAATTGCACAGTGCATTTTATGGAATGGAAAATGCAGCACGACTGCTGCAGTGAAGTTCGTTTAGCCCATAAACATGTCATGGCTTGATGGAGAGCGCCATAGTCACTCATTTGAGTCAAGATTCCCCAAGAGGACATTCCACTGAGTTCAGCATGATTTACCAGATTTGATGGAGAATGAAGAACTGTGGATTGGCTTCAGTGGCTAACTATCCCCTGGCTTCAGACACTCCATCTTTCACTGCTATCAGTCTTCTGCACTCTCAGGTGCCCAAAAGTCTTGGAGTCAGAGTCCTGTTGTGCCAAACATTGTACAAACAGAAATGAACAAACAAACCTTGTCCTGAAGATGTCATGAGGCTATCTTCAGATTTTTCCTATGCTTTAAACAGTGTGCCTGAACAGAATCTAAGGAAGGGATGAGATATTTAATCTAGAATTTAGAACTTGTTCAGGATAGATTAAATTCTTATACTTTCACGCTAGAATGCTTTCTTCACTCTTGATCCTCTTGATTTCTTTGAGACTCCCAGTGAAATAAGGGTGTAATGGATCCAAATCATGCAGGAAGAAAGGCAGGCACCAGTGTCCCCGGTGATGTTGCTGGTACTGCTGGGCGTACAAGCAATACCAGGGTATCCAGGCTGGTCTGGTGGGGTAGGCAACTCCAAAGGAGTGGTGTTGATACAACCATGGTATACTGCAAAGTTTAATTGATGTTTAATCTGTCTCACACTGTGTGGGACAGCAAAAGTAGGGTGAGCAACTCCAGCTGCCTCCAGCCCACAGCTGTCAGGGTCCAACCTCTTATATTACTGATGGAAAAAAAAGTCACGATCACTCAGGCTGCTCTGTGCCATTTATCAGCCTAGTCCAGTGGCTGCTTGAAGTCACCAAAAATGTCTACGGTGTTCACTGGATTAGTCTTTGTAAACCCTGCAATGTCTGACGATACTGCAAGTGGTCCACAGTACCACACTTAAATGAGGCAGCACTAGTGTCACACCAGATTATAATAACAAACTGTACTGATAGGCCCAGTGGCCTTCTTCATTATAAATAAAAGTTCCATAATCTGAATCTGGGAATCCAAAAAGTTTTTCATGTACTGATTAAAGTGAAAAGAAGTAGAGGCAAAAAGCTTGAATATCAAATAACTCATAGAAAAAAACCCCAAGAGTCCTTCTCTCAATACAGAAGATTATTCTGGGAGACATCCTAAAAATGAAGCTGCATTCTGCTTACCTCACCTACAGTGTTTATCTCATGCTGGTTTGCAACATGAAAAATCAGTATTTAAGTAAAAGCTAGCTTAGGACACTTCCGTTAATACGGTAGGAAAATATTTTGTCCTATCTCAGGACTGCCTTCTTTCCTCTGAAACTCTCTCAGGCTCAGGTTGGATGAGGGTCTGAGCAACTTGGTCTAGCTGAGTATGTCCCTGCTCATTGCAGAGGGGGTGGACAGGATCACCTTCAAAGGTCCCTTTGAACCCACACAATTCTATGGCTCTATGACTGCACGTGGCCAACAGGTTTAGTCTGACACCTGATGTTGTTTCTTGCTCTGCAGCAAGGATATGAAGGAGAAACCACATACTGCTCTGGTTATGGCCTCCTTAATCCAGCCATAGAGTTCATCTGTGTTTGGGGTCTACTTCAACACACTGGCTATAAGACACACCTGAAATGTACCACAAGGGCTTGGGAGGACAATCTGGAGCCACCACTGAGAAGGCTTGGTCAGAGTGTCCAGTCCAGCACAGTGTGAGCACACGTCCTGGCTCAGTCCCAGCAGAGCTGTGGCTGCATTAGGCTGGTGCTGTGCCCAGAGTAATTAGATCTGCCTCTGAAGAAGAATAAGGAGCTTGGGCCAACTGACAGGGCAATGTAATTATACCTCTTCTGAAGCTAATTCAGGGACCACAGCATTTGGCTGAATTGTGTAGCCTAGATATTTCAGAAGTTACTCATTTTGAATTATCTTTGATAAGAACTCAAAAGGGAGAGATTTAGTGCTGCAGTTGTAGGTTCCATCCATCTCTCCCTCCTACTTCTGTTAGCAATGCCTCCTGCGGTGTTTTCCCTTCCAGTCCCAAAACCCATAGTGCAGCAACATGAGCCTTACAACCCCTCCAAGCTCCAGCCTCCATCAGGAGGCATGACTCTTTCAGAGGGCATCTGACACGGCTTCCCGTTCAACCTTGGAAAAGAGCTTACTCCAGCCATTTTCAGGATTGCAGAACGGGGAGGTATGCCATTAAAGTAATGAAAACGAACGGTGTCAAGCACAATGGAATCAGATTAGGTTAATGATATTGGAAGGTCATTATTAATTTTTGCTGCCTTTTCAGAGTTTTTTTTTTTTTCAAAGCAACTGTGATAAGCACAGCATAAATGTTCAACCAGACAGTCACTGTACCTTCACCTTATTACGTGTGACTGAGACTGGAAACAGCTCAGATCAATCTCAGAGATATTAAATTAGAGCTGAATCTCACTCCATCTCTCATACAAAATGAGCTGAGCTAAATCTGAGATAATGCCCATATCAAGAGACATTACAAACTATATTCTATTGGGTGAAGATTTATTTTTAGTTTTTCCACTGAATATTTCTGGTTACATGAACAATGGGAAAGAAGAGAAATTCTTGGCATTAGAAATGCATTGAATCTGTACATGCATTATGCAGCAGCTAGGGGTTCTGTCTTTAAGACAGGACCAAATAATGATTCTTGCATAATGTAACTATATGACAACTAAAAAGAAGCCCCGGGTTGAAATGGGAAGCAGAGAATATTACAGAATCGCAATAACAAGGTCATTTGAAAATGAGGGCAAGTAAGTAAGCAACTAAAGGAGACAAAATTAGATATAATGAAAAGAAACGAAACATTCATTATGGGGTGGATGCAGAGCAAGGAATAAGTTAGATTCCTAAACTGAGCTAGCATATACAAGCAATTTTCTATCTCTGCAGGTTTGAAAAGGCTTCTCCCATGCCCCACACTGTTACTGCAGTTCTTAGGGGGATAAAATGACCTTGCGTCATAAGCACTGAGCTGAGCATCATTGTCATCATCATCACAATGAAACTGGTTTAGGCCATCTCAAATGGTTTAGTGATCATGTTCTGGCTACCCCTGTAATGATAAACAGAACAGAGACAGGTTATTGGCTAACATGCTGTCCTAGAACCACAGAAAATGTTTATTGCTAAAAGCTCTCTGGCATATTTTTGTCTTTTTGTTCTACTATTTTCCCAGACATTTTCTGGACACAGATGGGTAATAACCTGGATGAGGGACAGCTTGAATGTGTGCACGCCTTTCTGACAAGCAAAGGGGAAAGGTTTGCTATGTGGAGATGAATTGTGCTGTGCCACTTGACCTCAGGACCACAGTGTGTTCCTTGGTCTGTTTTACTTGGTCATGCAAAATGAAGCATTTGAGTATCACAGAGGTCAAATAAGTTACCAGAAGACAGGAAAAAAAGACAATAGTAGTTATTCTTCGTAAATAGGGAAAAGATCAGTCAACATCCGTTTCTAGAAAAAATCCAGAACAAATGGTTGACTGCACTATGTATAAGGACCTGAAGGGTAACAGTTAACTCTTAGAGTTAAGAGTTGAAGCAGTTAATTTAACATATTTTTGTCTGAACACTGTCTCATATAACTTTCTCATTAAAAAATCTACACGTGACTGCCCATCCTACACTTGACTGTCCCTTAGCAGAAAATGCTCAATAACTGCACTCTTGAGGAGCATCTTCTGGTTTAGTTTCATCCCAAAGAAAAGCAGGTCATGCACTGCAAGACTGCTCTGTAATACAAAATAAAATATGTTATGTGGGGATAAAGTCAACCACTTCAAAAGTATTCTTGTAACAACTGAAATACTAATGTACAGGTATACTGCTGGGCATCATAAACTGAAACACAGTTTCCATTAAAAAATGGGAGCCATCAGATCAGGTTTTACATGCAGAGGAACAGCTTCCAAGGCATACTGTTTTGTTCTACTTTTTGTAAGAACTCAGCTGAAGCTCTCTGTTTAGTTCTGGGTATCAGAAAGAGAAACTGGAGACAGTCTAGAAGAAAGTGATATTGAAAGTATGATCTCTTGGGAAAGATTAAAGGACTTGAGATTGTTTAACTTAAAAACTGATTTGGGACACGGCAACAGACCACAAACATTTTTAGAGAGAAGAGAATAATCTGTTCGTTCTTCCCATAAGGGATAGTACAAACAAGAATAACAGGAAAACTCTCCTAAATCTATGCATAGGAAAGCACTAGCACAGATTGCCTATGGAGGTAAGGCAGTCTCTGTCGAGGAAGATCAGTAGCAATTAGACAAGCAGGAGGTATAAATGACCCTTCCTTAGGCTACATGGACAGATTAAGGCAGCTTCTGAACGTCCTTCCCAATCTAGTTTTTCTATGACTTTGTGCTCACTTCTCCTGAGTTGGTGTTATTTTTCCCAAATGTCCTTGTTTCAAGCAGTGAAGAGCAGAATGTTCTTGTCACAGAACAGCTTAGGATGTTTTCCCAGGTTACAGTCTGAAGCTGTTAAGGTAAAATCATCCCTAGGAATCCACCTTGCACATCTGACTTCTGTTGAGGTTCCACTCCTCTTCCCAGTGCTAAGGGATGGAAATGGTGTTTTCCTCTTCTTCAGACCATGGTTTAAAATAAATGTGGTTGTGTTGAGCTAGGAGAGATCATAGAAGTGCAGATCACATGCAGAAATAGAATTTTATGTGCCTTGGAAAATGTGTTGCATGTTTATTTGGGCATTTGAGGAACCATTGAGGAGATTGTGGTGAAGACTGGAACTTGCAAATGCTGTGCTCAAGCTGCTGTGCTTTTGTCAAGTGCCTTCAATAGAAGAACATGAGGACAGCAGAGAGTAAAAGTGGAGGTAACTGTAATCACCAGCTACAGTGGCATATCCACAGGGCAAATAAAACAAGCACCTGACCACTGACTGCAATCCTTATGTAGAACAGGATACTATCTGGATTCATCTAGTACTAAACAGCTGTTAAATGCATCTGTTGCTTATGTAAAAACCTGGTGTATATGCAAACTCCAAGGGGGAAATGTGGGTCACTGTGGATATGTGTGGCTCCACCTTCCTCTCTAATATGGTACAAGCGGCAATAAAAGGATGCCTTTTCTGAAGACTGCTGCAGGAGGATATGGGCTTGAGCAGATGCTCAGAAGCTCAGAGCACTTTGCTCCTTGAAGAATGAAGGCCAGACTTCTCACACATCAGAGGGTAGCTGCTCTTCAGGAAAAACGTGACATTTAGCACGGAGTCAAGAGAAACATATTGGCCTAAGCAGTGCTGTATTACTATGTTGATGACTAGATGTGCAGTGACATTTAAAAAATGAGCACTGGCTTTTTAGTGCTCTACAAACTCCATACCTGATCCTTTAAAGCCTCCATGCATGGAATTCACATCGACTTGTGTATATGGAGGACTAGCCAGGTCAATCCCTGAATATTAAATAATCACTTGTCATTCCTGATGTTGCTGCTTAGAGCTGGCATCATATTGTTTTGTTTAGGCAGAAATAGTTCAAAACTTTTTCATACTCTGGGTTTTACTGAACTGAGAAGACTAATATTTGTAAAGCAATTCTTCCAGACGGGAAACCCTCACTCTTTTTCACCCCTCAAGAAAGCCCCCAAATCTGAAACAAGTATAACACTGGCAAAATCTACCAACAAAGTAATCCCTGAAACAAACAGTCAGTGTTAAAAAGAACATGAGGCCATTCCAGAAAATTTCTTTTTAGGCAGTCTAGACAGTGTGGCGGCAATAACATGAAGGATTTAGCTTTCCCAAGATACAACATTTATATTTTTTTTTTAGCAGCCAAAAAGCTCTATAGTCAAGGAGAACATACAGCCAAGTTTTATTTTGTCAGTGCTGTTAATTTTTTATACACAGTGAAATAAATCGTAAAGGTGTAGGTGTTAGTGGAGCCTGAATACAATGATCTAGGGAGGTGGGGAAACTGTGTCTCCTGGCCTCCAGGATTCCACAGTTTAACTCTGTGATCCATTCATTCAAGCCCAACTGAAATCAACTTCTGCTGAAGGCAAGATTTGACTTGTCCCTAGAGGAGGTGAACTCCAGAAACTGTAGTGGTCGGAACAGTTTATTTGCTCCGCAGGGAAAATACACTGAGAACCTGTAGCTGTGGCATGACTCATCTACTCTCAATGTATGAGGGGCTGGAAATTCCTCCGTTCCATGAAAATAGAGCATGTCCCCTAAGTATCTGGAAAACAGATGCAGTGGTTTTCCATCAGGCAAAGTTTTGCTTCTGTAAACCAGTATGAATAAAAATGGAAATGCAGAGATAAGAATGAATGCTGATTTCCAGAAAACTGGGGGACTGCAAATATAATTGACTGAAAGGTAACACATAGAAGCAGCACATTTTTATGTAGTGGTTGATATACCTATTGAACTGATTTTTTTTTTTTTTTAAAACTAGAGCTTAACACATGTAAACAGTCCATAGGGTAAATTCTTGTTAGTTGAAAACTTGATCACTGAAAGATGAATAGCCAATGAGTAGAAACACTACAGGACCAGACATCATTACATAAATGGCAGATGGCCTGAGCAGCCTTGCAAACTTTATGAAAGTTGTTTTCCATTTGAATGAAAATGAAGAGAAAATGTAATGAAATGAGTTTGCTCTTTCACAATCCATGGGTTGAATCCAGCTCTTGCTGAAGTTGATGATGGTTTTGTTCCATGTATCGTGGCCACCTGCTGTAAATGGCTAGCTGAATTTCAGTTTCAGCTATATTTTATGGAAGAATCTGGGAAGAATGTGGCTCAAGGCTTTCTTTAGAGCAAGGCATTCAGTCTAACTTCCCAGCCCTACAAAAAAGACAGTTAATTCATATTTCTGGAGTTTTATTTCCTTCAGGGTGATAATATATCTGGTACTATGTGCTTGTTCAGCACATTATTACCCTAGCTTGGCTGGTGTCCCTGGGCAGTGCCCCCTGATAGATGGCATTAGTAATATTAATGACGAGAAAGAAAGATCACTACTGGCATTAGTTTCCTGTTCTGTGGAGAGCCTGAAGGTGTGCAAAGGGCTGGAAGGTGCTGGAGGATATTGGTACTGTGTTTCCTCTGGGTTAGGATTAAGGTTGCTGAGGAGGATAAACCTGCCATGTGCTGTGCATCGAGCGTAAGTCCAGAGAGTTTTAGGTTGTGTCCATTACAAGCACCACATTTAGCTGTGGTGTAGCAACAATAGCAGCAGTAGCTGTAATAGAAGCAGTCATAGTTGTAGTAGTAGTTATAATAGCAAATTATTGTAGCAAATTAACCAACTGCCCTTTTTCAGAGGAGTTGTTATCATTTGGGGGTAGAAAAAGGAAGTCTGTGGGGTCTATGGGGTCTTCTAGCTCCACCACACTAATTGTTTCTATTACTGTTCTTATTAATCTGTTTGGTTATTTCATTAATCTGTTTGGCTACAGCTAGAGTTAAGGTTTATGGCAGTTTTTCTGTTGTGTACTTCCCCTGGCTGGGACTCCTCCAATTTCTGGAGCATTACCTCAAAACAGCTTTTGCAGCAGCTTTGAGAATACCTCCACTGAGATATGCATAATACTTTATTTACCGAGAAATTCCTAAAGAAAAAACCTGCCCTTTAAAATAAACTTTACTAGACCTAGGCAAATAGATTTAGAAACATTAGAGCCAGAGCATTTTTATCTACATGAAAAGATTCCTTTCTTTTTTTCACAACCAACAGCTGTGCTTCATGGATAAGCCCCAGCAGAAGAAAACACGTCCATAGCTGTTACAGCTACTTTAAAAGGCTATTGCCAATACCTCGCTTTGCAACTTTCTTCTCAGTGTTTTGGAACTTCAAAATAAAGTTATTTCTTTTCTAAATATCCTCTGAACTGCAAAATATACTCTTCAGGATTTCCTCCATCATTTTCTGTACAAAGTGAACAAACACAGGGCTACTCCAAACCAGAAACTTTTTCGTTCGTATGAATGTGGAGTGTCCCCTTATTTGAAAGTCAAAGACTTTGGTGGTCTGAGTTCTTTTGCTAAACACATTTGCTTTCCTGGAAGGCAGTATGGAATTTCACACAGGCTTTGTTCAGGAAGGAGAATGATTGCACTGCAGACATTTAAGCTTTGGAAGATGGTAGCCATCACATTTAAACATATTAATTTTCACTTCCTTCCCTGATGTCTATTCCCAAGAAGATTCTGACAAGGAGGCCAACAAGAACCAGCCGTAGTTTCTTTCTCAAGGAAGCTGAACATGTTACCAATACTGTCACCATCATCAGCATTGATTGCACTGACTGGTAACACTGGGGTGAGACAAATCCAGCTGAGCAGGAGCACAATTCACCTTCGGAATAGCCATTTTAAGTCCTCTTTTGCAGGGCTGTTTGCAGCTTTGTTGCCTTGCAGTTGCATACCATGCCATGGGAATGGTACTGTCGAGTGTTCAGCAGATTATGGAAGAACTTATGTGGCCCATTCACCCTGACTTTGCTCCAAACTCTGTTGTCTTCCATTCAAGCATGTTGCCACTCAGGCCCTGCCTTTGCTCCTCAGAAAAGAGGAGCTTTACTCATCCTGGTTCATTTTGTCATGTAGATAGCAGACTCTTTGATCAAATTTCATGTTAAAAAAATCCCTCTGTGCGTATAACTTGGAGCTATCCTAGCAGCATGGTAGATGCAGGGAATATCCAAGGGACATGAAACCATAAAAGTTGGGTGTGCTTTAGCAACACGCTATGCTGGAAATGGCGCTGATTGAACTATCGGTGGTGTATCGTGCTTATTTGTGGTTGATTGCCTCATCAGTTTTCATTGGGGAACTGAAATGGAATTTGGGGGTGGATATGGTATTAATTAGGAAGGAAACTGGCTGCAATATGCTTGGAGATAAAAATCTTTTCTGGTGGGAATCTGGTTTTGTACCCAGTCCAAATCGTTAAAGATGCATTTTACTGCAAAAGATATTTTTATGCAGTACTGTTAGCTCTCACTGGAGAACAAGTGAATTAAACATGAAGGTGATTGGATTAATAAGAAAAAAAATAGAAAAAAGACTTTCTGGCTACAATAGAGTCTCAAGAATCAAGCTTTTATTGGTAATGCCTGCTAATTACCCCATGCATAGCTCCCATATCTTTGTAAGTAGTTAGGCAGTTCTCGTCACCATGGCACTTTACATTATTCGTTTCGCCACTCTGAGAGGAGCATGAGATCATTATAAAACATTCACAAAGCCATGGATAACTACAACATCTGTCCTATAGCTCATAAGTGCTATTGAAGCACATCTTACACACCAGCAGTATATAATGGTGTGCAATTTTTAAAAGTTAGGTAAGAGTTTGACGGCAAATTCTCTTTAAGGCTTTGTGGCATTGATCAACCTCAGACACCAAAACAGAGCTTCTTCAGGCTTTTCAGGAGTTTATTTTCCTTCACAATTGCAGAGCACAGCTTCCTGCAATTGAACTGGCCCTGCATGGGGTTTCTTGCTCTACTGGGCTCTAAGTGTAAATCAGGGCAACACAACTACAGCAGCAAGGGTGGAAAAGAGAAGTAAAAAATTTGAAGGATGCCTGCTGATTACAGTCAGATGTAAATCAATAAGAAACATCACAGGAAAGGAATCAGGGGAATTGGGGTGGAATGCTGTCTAGGAGAGGAAAAGACAGGTTAAAGGATGTGCTAGGACACTGAAATTCATCAGAGGGCTTGTAAAACAGAGGAAAGAATAGATCATAGGGAAGAAAAGCAGAAAGTGACTGAAGAGTGTGAAAAGGATGAGTGGAAACAGTAGTGAGCAACTCCAGCAATCAACAGGAAAGTTGAAAGCTGCCAGCAATCCAGGAATTTTAATTCAAGGCATGAAAGACTAGAACCAGGCTGTCTGTCAACATGAAAACTGAAGTCTGGTCTCCCAAAGAAGGGAAATGAAAGAGGGAGGTGGGAATTCAGGAAAAAGGAACTTGAACTCACCAGAAGATAGAAAAGGGACAAGCAATTGGATTTCCAAAGACAAAGAAGATAAAAAGGGAATAGAAATGGATTTGACAGGAGAAGGCAGTAAGTGGGAGTCTGGTATCTCTGGTATCTCTGCAGCAGCTTTGGGAATCAGAAAACAGGTGCCTTGAGCCAGGGCTCAGCAAGACCCAGAAACACAAGAAGCAAGCAAGGAAGGAGGGTTCAAAAAAGCCTTTGTAGGAAAGCTGACAAAAGTCAGGGAGATGGGTTAGAGTGGTCCTAACATCTGTGTGGCACCAGACAACTGTGAGAAAGAGACTGCAGCCCTGCAGAGGAGCTAATTTGGGACATACCATCATGATGTGAGTCCAGTTGCTTTGTGGGAAGTGTTGTGGAAAGAACAGTTTTTTATTTCTTTTACCAAACTGTATGCTCCTAAGAATGTCCAGGGTTTGAAAAACTATGACTGTGACTCGTACCTGCTGACTTGAGGAGAAAGAGGAGTCTTAAGTAAGAGTTTTTACCATTTATATTAAAACTATATTTTGTGCATGACACAAAATTTGGGAGGGAGAGAGCAAGTGATCAAAAAAGGCAACAATTTCCCTGTATTGGTGGAAGATGTTGGGCTTTTCTGGAAGCTCAGAATCACAACTTTCCTGAAAGAGCTTTACAAAGGGGAGCTATCTCTTACCCTGATGTGCTTGGCTTTTAGCCACAGCATGAAAATTCGATGTCAGAAAACTCAAGGTCAAGATTTTGGTTTTATCAAAGCTTTAAATTATTAAAAATTTTAAGGACACACTTTAGGAGGGATCCTTGGTTGGAAAGCTAGTGGAAAATATTTAGCACATCTGCAAAGCAGCTCTACTTATTTATACGGAAGACCTCTTCTGCACCAGAGAAATTTCAGTCCACAAAATGCTCAAAGATGCAGTGCCACCTTTTGGACAAACGGATGTCATGTTAGGTCAGGCATGAAGTTGAAAGAAGGAGAGAGAAATAGCAGGTGACATTCAGACCCTGGCCAGAACTGGCTCTCTGAGAAATGATCAGTAGTTAAAGGAGGAGATAATTCGAAGCAGTACTCAGAAATGGCTGTCTGCTTTTTCTTTAGGAAATGTAGGTCTTTATTTCCCAATTTGAAAAGGCTTTTAAGGTCAGTGAAGTTCACAACTGTTAAAAAAAAGGGGGAAAAAAAAAGGGCAAGCAAAAAAATAAATAAGAGAAAAAAACCACACATGTTTATACAGAACTGGAGTGTGGGTGTTAACTCACAGCGCTGGGCCCCGCCTGTTGTAATGTCAGAGAAGCAGCACCAAATTCTCCAGGGACTGCAAATCTACAGTGCATGATCTTCACGATTTAGAGAAGAACATTCAAACAAATATGTATGCCATCATCTAGATCTGAGGGGACCGCTGCCGTGGTCTTGGAGATTTAAGGGCTGACAGCACAGAATCTGTATGTAGTTCTTGTCTAGCAAAGGAATACTTTAAATGATATATCACTCTTCTTCAGTGAACTGTGAAGTCTGTGTATTACCTGCACTGGCCAAAGCATCAACAAACAAGAAGGAAGATAACCACACAGAAAGGTGAACTGATTAGTCTGGAAATCACATATCCACCCAGTGGTACCCTCCTGCTCTGCTGTACATCCTTTAGGTAATCTCTGTAGGTTAACTATTTCCTTGAAAAAACTAAAAGGATATTGTGCAAATAAAGTGGAAGTATCATGACAAAAACCCCTAGCCTCTGCATCTTTCGGCTGTGTAAATCTTTTGGATCCTTGTAACCAGGCCAAATCTGACAATGAGGTCTTATATAGTTTCTTTCATTTCTTCTCCCTGTACCATAACAGCAACACTGGGCATTGCTTGGTAGCCTGTCTCAAAATGATAGCCATGTGTAGAACAGTCATTAGGGTATCCTAGTGTTTTCCTGGAAATGCTGTAATAAGGACTTGCAATCTGAAGGAGGTCAATATTCTT
Organism: Aleadryas rufinucha; assembly: GCA_013397815.1. Taxonomy (NCBI): domain Eukaryota; kingdom Metazoa; phylum Chordata; class Aves; order Passeriformes; genus Aleadryas; species Aleadryas rufinucha. Next base: position 18,616 of record VZTH01007336.1, on the reverse strand, counting down.
ATTCTGCTACAGACATCTGCTACTGTCATGTCTAATACTCACCAAAGAGATGGCAGGCTAAAATTACCATAGCATCTTTAAGATTTCTCTGTTTTGTCACTGCTACCACCTTCTTCATCCTCTACCTTATCTCCTAGGGACCAGACACAGAGTTCAGGGATCTGGGGATTCTTCTCGTTTTGTGAAATTACTGGCAGGTATCTTGGCGGTCCCGAGACCCATCATGTATTTAATCTGACTCTCTCCTGTGTGCCAACACAGGGATTGTTATTGGACTTCTCTGTGTGCCTTCTTTTCTTCTCACCAATGGGCTGATTGCAGTGGCAGATAGTTTTCTCCAGAAGGGTCAGTTACAGAGTGTGTATGCATTGCTTTCTAGTAGGTAAGAGGTGCTTTCAAAAGTGACACAAAGTCCTTGTTCCCAGTGGTATATCTATGCTAAGGCAGCTTTCCTCTCTCCAGTGTTTCACTTGTCTTTGACAAGTGGTATTATTAAGCATCCTGTCTCTATATATCCCAGCCTACTCCAATAATGTTGTGGGTTCAGTATGATTTAATCTCCAACTAAAAGGAAAATGTAATGAAGAAAATGCATTTCAACTGGCAGATACTCTTTCAGTTCAATCCCAAATGAGATATTTTTGTTTAGTTTTGTGCGTGTCCCTCATGCTTTAAAAAATAAAATGTAACTGTAGTTAGTCTTGAAATATCATTAGAAGAATACTACCTATATATAGCATACTACATGCTTCCAAATTTTGAAATATTTTGATTGTTCCAATATTAAAAAATAATATATTAGAATTTCATTACACATTCACACACAAAATCTGTTTTCATCTGTAAATATTTGTGCATTTTGTCAAAAATTCAAATATTGTCAGTGCAAATCATGTTTTTCCTTAGTGAATAAATGATGCAAACGACAAAATATGTCTCATTCTAATCACATCTTCTATTTCAGGTATGCATTATAAATAAAATTTATAATGTTTGTGTTTGCTTTCAATTAACAATGGACTAATACATAAAAGAAAACATAAAAGAAATAAGGGCAGACCTCTCACAGAAAATTATACTTGAAGTTTATATTATACTCGGATTTAGTTCAAATGCTTCTACTTCCCCTTTTGTGCGGTGGGGGCACGTACCAGCAAATGGCAAATCGCTGCTTAGGTTTTTTATGCTCTGTACTTGCCTGTTCTTGTGCCATTACCGTTCTGTGCTGTTTTGCACTTCTGTTGGCTTTTAGAAAATCCATCTTGTGTTGAGTGTCTGACAGTATGACAAGATAGTTAAACCAAAAGAAAAGTGATAGTGCGTAATTCTGCACACACCCAGCAGCTGCCGTGCCTGTGATTCTGCAAGCGGAAAAGAGGTGACTGGGGAATGCAAAGCTAAGGGCCTGACTCCAGCTCTTCTCTTACACCAACAGGCACCATACGATTCAGATGCANCAGCTCCCTGTCCTAGGGCAGCCGTGCGGTGGCCCGGGGTCTGATCGCCGCGGACCCGGTTTCTTTTTTGCCTTCTTTTTTTTTTTTTCTCTCTCGGCTTTTCTTTTGGACTTTACTCGGACGCTTGCTGCTACCCGTACAGTGCTGTTTTGCACTTCTGTTGGCTTTTAGAAAATCCATCTTGTGTTGAGTGTCTGACAGTATGACAAGATAGTTAAACCAAAAGAAAAGTGATAGTGCGTAATTCTGCACACACCCAGCAGCTGCCGTGCCTGTGATTCTGCAAGCGGAAAAGAGGTGACTGGGGAATGCAAAGCTAAGGGCCTGACTCCAGCTCTTCTCTTACACCAACAGGCACCATACGATTCAGATGCAGTAGAATGGAATGTCAAGTCATTGTCTGTCTTGTCACGGGCAACTTAAACCTGTTAACGGAAGCAAGGCTTCCTTAACACCTTCCGCAGATAATCAAGTTTGGTAGAATTTAAAATGCTTTAAAAGGAGGACATGAGTTTTTAAAGAGGTGGACCAGCACTCTCCCCGGCTTTGGGGAATAAATGCCCAAATCTCATTCATAAAGCAGTCTCCAATACATAAGATGCAGGAAATTAGGAGTTATCCCCATTAAAAATACAGAGTAAAGTAGCTGCCACGCATAAGAATAAGGTGATGGGTTAAACCTGAGGTCATGCTGCAATTATTTTTCCTGAGGTACTAAGCATCTTCAAATCACCATCCAATATTCATGCCAATATGCTGCAATTAGAGACATGACTAAGTAGCAATACACAGACAGTATTGAGGGAGGAAAATTGCAGACACTTCTGCAGAAAACGTCTCTTCACAAGTGCAACAAGACGGTCTTCTCATGAGTGCAAAAATTTCAATTAGGATACGAAGTTAAATTTTCAAGTACACAGGCAGATGTTGTTTTCTCTTGACAGGACTGATATTGCTAAAGCAAAACAAACCTTCTCCAGGATGAACATAGCTAAAATGAGCAGCTTTTGAGGTAATAGATGGTCCTACATATTAGAAGGTAAACCAGTATAATTGCTTTTAAAATATCACTCTGTAGTTACTCTATTACCTACATTCTCTATAGCTACACACAGAACTGTGTTTGTGTCTTTCTCTAATGATTGAAATATTGTGCTTTTCTATGGTTATTGGTGAGCCACAAATCAACCTGTTAGGAGTCTGTTATGTCACCTGAATGCCATTAGAAACCAAATGATGCACCCACAGCTGGCATGACATAAACTGACAGTGCATCTAAGTCTGTAGAGTGCAGGTGACCCAACCCCGCTTCCCATGGAGATTTTCAGTATTTCAGTGTGAGTGGCCTTGTAGAAAAGAGTTGGTTATTCTAAGAAGCACTTGGTGTAAAAGAGTGAAATTTCACACACTTCGAGGAATTTGCACCCAATTACATTATAACTGAACCGCAGTTATTTTCTGAATTCAAGTCTTGTCAGATATTTTCTTTGTTTACTGGTCTGGTTTTAGAGGAGAGAGAGTTTATTGATTCAGCAACACAATGGATTTTGCAGATTCTGTCCACTGTGTCCTGGAGATAATAACACTCTGAAATATTACTGGAAGGTTGTGGTTTCACTTGGGCGGCTCCTACAATATTGTTGTGCGTGTGGAAATACTCTGCATGCGGAAGGTTTGAGGCTTGTTTACACGAGGAGCAGTCAGCAGAGAGCAACTGGTGCAGCTGGGCCAGTTATAGCTGGCTTTGGAGAGATGCAGAAGGCAGATGTTTTGCTGATGGGGTGCTTAGTGCAACCTGTGTGTGTGTCCTTCCCTACTCCTAATTGTCAGCACTGGAGCATCCATATTAATAGTCTGCCGCCAACTGTTCCTAAGAAAATCCATGAGAGTTGCCTTACATATTCATACCTGCTCTGTATGTGCAGCTGTGGCACTGAAGTAGCAGAGAGTGAACAAAATGTATATGGGCCTGTAAGCCTGTCATGCAAATGTGTTTTCTAGAAGTACGGATTAGCTTATATCTTATTCATCAGCAGAAAGTTAAACACAAGATGGAGGAAGGAGCTCCTCATCCAGATCTCCTTTGTCTGGTTTTGCAGTGTTTCTAGAGATTTTTTTCAGGTGAAAAAATGCTCAAAAATAAACATTCATGTGATATCAGGCAGCATTTATGATGCAAAAGAGACTGTATTTTGACAATACCAATATTTTCTATAATTGGTAAGACCTCAAAAGTATGTACTTGACTGAACTCTTGAGTGGCAAGTATTTTACTTGTAGTAAACAAGATCATCAGAGAGGCATTCACAGGATGAGACCAAATCAGTGAGCAAGCAGCAGATGGGGCTTGAGATTCAAAAATGAAGAGCATGGGTGACTTCATCTCCTAAATCTATTATTGATTAAACCATGAACAGTCAAGACTCTCATTTCACTCACGTTTAGTGCAGTGGCTCTCGGCTGCCAAGCTTAGGGAGTGAGCAACCTAGCAGGAATTAGAAAAGAGCTGGATAATAAAGTATATGCAGATAAAGTGCAACCATACCATTGTTATTAATATTAACTCATGCACTGCTGAGATCATTTGCACAGATACTAAAATCAGAGAAGAAAAAAATCTATGGCAGTACTGGTGCCAGCACATGTAAGCGTCACAAATTCCTTGTGAGTAACTGATCTCTCGAGTACCGCTATCTGCAAAATCTCCTTTCACTCCTTCTTACTGCAACTCTCACTTTCTCATCCCTGAAGTGGCTGATGCACATCTACAGAGGTACAGGCAGCTCTGCCTCATCAGAAAGTGATGCTTTGATTTTGTTTTTCTCCCTCAGCACCTAGTCCAAAGTAACAGCCTTTCTTTCCTATCATGTTGGCTCCTATTTCTTTTTGAGACAGTTGTTTTTTTGGGGGACTCTAAATTTTGTCTCCAACCTCTTTTTTTTCACTACAGGGTTCTTTCTTTCTTCCAGCTTCTCTTTTAACAAAATCTGGACACTTTTCTTGGGATCTTAACCCAGGGACAGTGTAATGACTGCTTGGTTTGATAAGGCAAAGAGTGCCTAAGATGTTAACAGAATTATCGCTCAGTCTTTCCTACTTCCTATTCTACCAGGTGAACAGGGAAATTTGACCCAACAAAGCCACTGAATATCCAAAGACAGTGCATAAGATTCAATTGTTATTGTTCTGTGTTCCTTCTTCCTGAATGATAAGGTTCCTGCTGACTTTGAGTGATTTCCCTAAGGGCAGTCAGTAGCACCAGTAGTCTTTTGAATTGCAAAATTCTACATCATGGTCATCCTGAAAATTTGCTGTCCTCTTACTTGCATATTGTGGACTGAATCTGAACTCTTCAGAGACAGCACTTCTGCTCTGCTCCTCTCTCCTCTACCTAACAGCAAGCATAGAGCAGGCCTTGGGAAAGGTCTTGCACTGTGACAGCCTCTATCCCATTGCTCAAAAAAAAAAAAAAAAAAAAAAAGCCTGGCTCCATCTAAGCATTTATCCACATGAATAAGATTCTCCTCAGCTTTGTCTTCTCCAGAGGATTAACAGTCCCAGCTCTCTCAGCCTCTTCTTGTCTCAAAATGCTTCAGCTGCTTCACCATCTTCACAGCCCCTTCATGGAGTCTCTCCAGCATGTCCATGTCTCTCTTCTACTGAGGAGGTCAGCACTGGACACAGTACTCCAGGAGTGGCCTCAGCAGGGCTGAGCAGAGGTCACCTCCCTTGACCTTCTGGCAACGCTTTTGCTCATGCAAGGAGGTTGTCGGCTTTCTTTGCTGTGAGGGCACGTTACAGCTCATAGATGACTCATTGTCCACCAAGACCCTGAAGTCCTTCTCTGTGGAGCTGCTTTCCTGTCAGTTGGTCACCAGTGAGTACTGGTGCTTGGGATTATTTCTTATTGTTCAATTGCCTTGACATTTTCCCTTGTTGAACTCCATGCGTTTCCTGTCAGCCCATTTCTCCAGCCTATCAAGGTTCCTCTAGACAGAAGCATGAACCTCTGGTGTATCAGCAACTTCTCCCAGTTTTGTAGCATCTGTGAACTTGCTGAGGGTGCACTCTCTCCTATCATCTGGTCCTTAATGGAGACACTGAGCAATACTTGGCTCTGTATCAATCCCCTGGACACACCGCTAGTGACTGGCCTCCAGCAGGACTGTATGCTTCTGGTCATAGCCCTCCGGGTCTGTCCACACCATCCATTTGTCTACATATACTTTGTCAGCTATGTCTATTTTAAGCCCAAGTGGTAAATACTGCAGTTTCCAGATGGAAGGTCCTATCTCAAGCTGGAGAGCCACTGGCTGTGCATATTGCATGGGGAAGTTCATGCAATCAACCACCAGAGTGCTTCTGATTCTGTGATAAATAAGACAGCGAAGGCCCTTTTCAGCTTCCAACAGCGCTTAATCCAAACAGAGCATGACCTGATCTACCTGCAAACTGTTGTCATCATATTCTGCTCTCTGTTTTGCCTCAAGGGACGGTTACATCTAGCACCCTGCTAGACACACTTGGCCATGTTGATTCTGCTCCACTTCTTAAGAGGTCAGGTCTTTAGGCAAGCAGTAATAATTGCCAGTGGTGTCCAGAGATTTATAGGTTTGTTCTATATCCTGTAGGCTTCAATCCTTTGCACTTGTTCAGAAACCCCTGGGATGGCTAGATGAGCTGGTTTGTTTTTTTGCATTAGGCTCTTTTTTCTCTCCCATCTAAATTTATTAACATGATTTTCAATTACTTTTAGAACCCTGATAGTAATTTATTTTTAATTATCTACACTATGTAGCTGTAACTTGCTAAATAATCAGGTCAGTTTAAGGTCTCTCTCTGAAAACTAGTATTGCAGTCATGGAAAGGCTCTCAATCTAGTTCTATTATTGCTATTAATTCTAATTAAAATAATACTTGGTACTTATCTAGCAGTTTTATGTCTGGAGTATTTTGTAAACATTTACTGATTCATTTTCACATAATTATTGCAAGATCGGCAGGAAATAACAGTAAAAAATCTGTAGCACAGAGTAAAAAGAAGAAAATCACCTGTATACCATAAAAGGAGTTCATGAGCGTGTATTACCCATAGATTCATTTTCCTGGAAATCTGTATAGTTCCCCGCACATGCATGTGCAGCAGCAGAAACCACGTATCCTTGGCAGAACATCAGCTAATGCACACTGTTTTCTGTCAGCAGGGAGTAGAGAGCAGAGAAGTTCACATCACCAGGTTCAGGCTTGAAAAGAAGAAATTTAACCAACCTAGCATCAGGATTTAGAGAGACAATAGGTCTCCCCATCTTGATTCAAGGCCATAAAAAGAATTGGATTCCTCAGCATATGGTTCAGCACCAAGGGAAAAGGACTAAATAGACAAGATTGGATTGAAAGGAAGAGAATAGATCTGAAATTCAAATTAGAGAAGCAATGCTAAGTCCTTGGCCCTGTTACCAGATTTGACATTGACAGAGATTAGTCTTGGCACCATCAGTAATGAGAGAGTTGGGGTGCTTTTTAAGCTAAATTTGCTGCCAATATCTAAAAGATTTGCCATCCATGGATGAGCACATTGTGTCAGAAGGCCAAGAGCTATTAATACAGTCACCACATAATGAGTGGGGGAGACCAAAGGAGCAGCTTGTGCAAGATTAAAGGCAGTTCCAAGTCAACACCATTTCTTCAGTGTTACAGTTCTGTGGATCAGCTACAGCTGAAGTCTGGAACTCCCCTGCAAAACATCAGTGATGCAAAACCACTGATCAGCACATTTGCCAAAAGACCCCCAGGAGGCACATGCAAATTATTTCCTTGGGAAAAAAAATAAAAAAGAGATTGATGGCTTTGCTTCTTGGGAAAGAATGATGACAGTATGACAGCTCCAGGCATGAGACGGATGCACAGTCTGATCACCAGCCACCAGAAAAGAGGATGAAGAAGCCATTGCCAAGTGCTTCGAAGAGCTGTGTCATGAGTGTGCCATGGGCTGAAGGCTTCCTAGGACTTTTGCCATAAATGGGAAAAAGTTCCTCAAAGTGCATGTTGCTTGCAAATGGCTCTCGAGGGCAGGACCTACGCAGTCAAATGAAGCATAAAGCAGCATGAAGGCAGAGAAACCATTCTTGTCCAGGACTGGCCAGTTTTCAAAGGTGTAATGACAGGAGACATTTTTGCCATGTAAAGGATAGGCTGGGTGTGTGCAAGAAAGGATGCTGTTTAGTGCAGTTGTTCCTGCTGTCATGAGATAGACTGGCACTGATACAAGGTGGAAGTGTATGGCACGAATTACTGGTTGTGAGTGGGCAGGAAATAATGAAAGGGACATGCAGACAACAGAAAGGAATGTCGGAAGCACAGTACAGTCTCAACATGTTATCTCCACTCACATCCCAAATAAGAAAGCCTTGTTTACTTTTACAGACTATTGGGAGCATATTTAGTTGGGACCTCTGATAAGAAAGGAGCATTTTCAATTGGAAAACTTTAAAAACAACCTGATGGCTAAAGCCCCAAAGAGTCCAGTTCATTGCCTTCTACTCTGGTGGGCAATTGCAGGGAGATCCTGGCTTGAACACAGTGTAGGTTCCTATCCTGTGTCATCAGAAAACCTAGAAACCTCAGAAAATATCAGCTCAGCACATTATTTTTCTGTCTTCCTTTCTTAAGGGGCTGTGCATAGCTGTGAATTTCCTATCCCAACTGTGGATGCACCAGCACTCTAGGTGTTAAAGGCCAGGTTGGATGGGGCTTTGAGCAGCCTGGTCTATTGAGAGATGTCCCTGCACGTGGCAGGGGTTTGGATCTAGACGACCTTTAAGGTCCCTTCCAGCCTTAACCATTCTATGATACCTGCTTCACCCTGAATGAGTAGTTCAGGAGTCTGGCATTTGCAGGAAAGAAAATTCATTTCACAAGCAGAATGTGATTATGGTAAGGAGCAAAGTCACTGCAACCTTTAATAAGAATTTGTGGCAGTCACAGCAAGGTAAACAATACAGGAACTTAGCCTACATGAATTTCTATGTTAGTGCCCATGGAAACAAAAATCTGCTGGGGCACATGTATACTATTCACAGCACTGAGTCATCCTTCACTCAAGATATCTATCTCCACGTGGTGTGCAGTGTGGATGAAAAGGTTGTCTCCATCCTGTCCCCAGAGCTCTGCTGTCAGATTTCCTTCAGTTTTGGAGTAGGTCAGGAACTGCACTGGCTTGCAATAGGCCCTGCTAAGGTCTTCTGTCCTAAGTCTTCATGGCTAGTAGTATACCATGATGCAGGGGCAACGTTTCCTACATGCATTCTATGTGGACATTGCCAACACCCTTCCTACTTCTCATGGGTACTGGGCCAGCACTGGTTATACAGACTCCTGCTCTCCATCCAATTCAGTAAATTCACTGCCAGCCTGGTAAAGGAAATTGCTTGATGGTTTATTGAATAATTGAAGATTCAAGGTTAATACTTTGATCCCATGGGAAAACTTCAGCCACTGCCTCACTTCATGCGCTTCGCACAAACCAGTCTGTGCACAGGCGTCTTCGCAGCCAAGTACGTGTCAGGGTTCCTCAGCCTCCACGCGCGGCACACGGCTTGGGCGGGGGGCACTGGAGAAATGACTGTTGTTCAGTTTGTTCAGGTTAACTTGTAACACTCAGAAGATGATCATTAAATATCTGTTTCTAAGGGGTGGTGGGTGGAGTTTTTCAGGGTCATACCTTACAGACTGGGGCACATGCTGCAGGCTCTCCTATCAAGGGAACTGTGTGGTCACAGGCCACTGTGTGCCTGCTGAAATCAGTGGCACACTGCCCGTAGGACACATGAAAGCAACGATGGAGAAGCTATAGCATGACAAATCTCCACCATTATCCAGTCAGTGAAAAACATACTGCTCTTGCTCAGAAAAATTTAAGAAAGAAACTGTCAGCGGGCATCTCTTGGGGTTAATGATTGGACTTGATGATCATGAAGGTAGTTTCCAACCTTAACGATTCTGTGAGAACACAATTGATGCCAAAAAGGGTAGTGACATCCACGAGGAATGTGGCCATGGATGATCAATGCTGAGGCAGGAACACACCTGAGGGACTGCAGCTGAGAGCAACCCATGCCAGGACAAGAACATCTGGAGGGACTGTGGCTGTAGGTGACAATGTGGTGGGGAAGAGGGGAGAGAGATGTTTCTGTACAGTTAAAAAATCTAGTATTTCTCTTTTTTTCATTAATACCCAGAGAAGTTAGTGGATGTTTGTGTTGACTGGCAAGAAATTACCTAAAGGAAGATTCCCCGACCTAAGGCTTTTCTGCTCACGGTAAATGCCCTACTGCATCTCACTCTAGGGTTGTCAGTGGTATCCAAAGTAAAACAGAGATGATAATAGTAAGGATAATGAGAACACTGAAACAGATTCTGGATTCAGAATAATCAAGACAGAGTGGAGGACACATGGTAGGACAAGCACTATCCAATTCCTTAAATTTCAATAAATACCATTTCAAATATATATATATAGATACATTGATGTATGTATATTCAAACACATGGGTGTATGTAAAAATATTTTATATACATATATTAGTTTCTATTATACATTAGCATTATTTATTATATATTAGCATTTTGATACATAAATTTTATATACAAATTTGAAACAGTGCACATAAAAATAATCTAATCCATATGTACTATACAAATATAGCAGATACAATATAACATACCATAAACAATCAAAAGATTAAGCCATATACTTTATGGGTTAATATACTGCTGCTCAGCCATCCAGTCTGTATCTCCGACAGACAGTAGCTTTCTTCATTAAAATTCAGATCATTTTTAGGTCTGTATTAACAAAAACTTGAGAGACTCCTGAAATTTGTCAGGGGATTATTGTTTGTTTCTTTTTTTAAAAAAAAATTTTTTTATATACATATATGTGTTCTGAAAAAAAAAAAAAGGTGCTTTAAAATTGTTTTTATGAATATCAGGGGGAAAAAAAGTCTTTCCCTGTTTCTATCAGCAGGTTTTTCTCTTCAGCGGTCACCATTTCTGCTGATTCCTTGGCTTGGGAACCATGGGAGAGCTCATGGCCAATCCTGTCCAGAACCTGTTGATAAGAAGTGATGGAGTCCTGGGGGACTACAGGAGCCTTTGGGCTGGCCCCATGCAGGAGACCAGCAGTGGACCAGCAGTACAATGAACCCATTACGTGAGAAAAATTTATACTTAAGACAAAATGGTTGAAGTGTCTGCTAACAATACATGTGAGGACATTTTGCCTTGCTATGTAGCGCAATGCCATTTTTTCTTTATAATATTTCTGTTCACCTTTCACGACCTAAAGTAACGTAATTCCTTAATCATGACAGTATGACACCATATCTAAATTTATGGCTAAGTGTGCCTTTCATTGAAGTCAACCCCCTGCTGGCATCCCAGTGGCCATGAAAAGAAAATGTTCTCTTTCACTGCAGAAAAAGCAAAGGTGTCTGCAAAAGAAAAAATGATCTACTTATCAAACTGCATTTTAAATCTGTACTTTTAGTGTGATGGGGTATTTAAATTGAATTTAAAGTGACTTATTTTCCTTTTACTTTCTCTTGCTAATTGGTTTTCCAGGTACCAAAATGAAAAAAAAGGAAAATTAAGTAAAAGAAAGCAGAAGTGCTGATCAGAGAATAGATTTGATTTCTCACAGCACTGTCATGCTGTGGTTAGTTATCCACCTGCTCAAAGGCATGCAAAGACTATTCAAATACACCCTGGCTGAAGGGAACCTTTCAGACCTGTTTATAAGCAATACGAATACATCCACACTGCTGCCCATTTGGTGCTGGGTGAAATGTTACGATAGTCAGACAGACTTAAAAGGAATGGCTGGAGAGATAAAGTAGAGAGCTGCCATTTGTGTAGTAAAAACAGAGTCACATTCAAGCTGTTTATAGCAACATTGGCTGAGGGTTTGGTCTTCCTTTTAATGCCATTTTTTACTGAAATGTTACAGTGAAAAAAGCTGTGAAGAGCTAGGGCAGCTCTATGTGACATCTCATTTTACTTCTGGATACCAAGAGAGATGAATGTATGTGGGCCCCCAGCATTCTCATTTCTATTGCCACTCCTCCAAACTTGAAATATCATGTACAGCAACTTATTCTTTATGGCTTAATTTCCATCTGCCCAAGTAGCCAATCCGAAACATACATGGACAAAACCAATTCTACAATAAAACTCTATGTGTATTATATCACAGCCATATTATTCTGAATTTTTGCTGGTTTTGCCTAAGGATCAATGGATAACTGAAACACAACAGGAAATATTTTGTTTGTTTTCTTCTTAAGGAAAAACAGAACCACCCAATTGATAATAAAAATCAGTATGTGTTGTTCTGCGAATGCATTCTAGCGTGGCAATTAAGTATTGAGTAAATAATAAACATCTCAAAGCAAACCTTTTACAGCTCAAATAACAGAAGTGAGTTACAAAATGTTCTTTTATAATAGGAAAAAGTGCTTCATTATCACTAGAAGCAACATGAAATAACCAATGTTACAATTTCAATTCCTGGTGCTTTCTCAGCAGTCCAGTGGAGTATTGGGTATTGTTTGGAAGAAAGGAATTCCTTTGTTTGAGAGTGTGGAAACCAGCATTTTCAAGACTTCTCAAAATGTGATGCTGTACTAACCCAGGAAAACAGAAAGTATTCTCTGCATCCATCAAAGGTGGCGGTGTTTGTCCTCTTTTTAATCAAAGGGCCTTGAGAGCTATTTTGCTTCATAAAGGTATCCAGAAAATGATTATCTTCCGTAATCACAGGACAAAAGACATTGATTGTCCAGCTGGCAGAGTACCTGCCCTGTGATTAGTCCAACCTGCAAGGCGGATGGTCGTCCCTGACCCTGTTTGCTGCTGGGGGAAGCACTGCTCGTGCTGAAGTCAACGCTACTAATGACATCTGCTGAGCCAGGTTTCGTCTCTCAAGGACAGCATGTTTTTTGCAAAGATGCACCAACCTCTCAGGCTGCCTTGGGACAAGATCTCACTTCAGTGAACCCTGAGCCTCACAAGCCAGAGATCCCAGCTCATGGGAACATAACCCTTTGGGTTTCTGGAGCTTGTACCTCCCTAGGAATGCTTTCCTTGGGAAGATGCCTTGCAGCACTTAGGTTTGCAGTTTGGCTATAGCCTGTTATGAATGGACAGGGTCACAGACAAGACGGGCTGTCTCCTGGTGACTTTGTTTTCTGTCTTCATTGAGTACTTTGCTTGGGTAGTCAATTTTCATGGCATATTTTCCAGCATGTTAGTCGAGAGTTTCGTTTGACCAGGAATGGCTTCCCTGGGTTGCGCCGTGTATCACTAATCAATAAGACAGACACAGAGACATAATGTGGAAATGAATTGATGCCTGTGAGGAGAGAAGAATGTGACTAATTATTGCTAAGCCACCTACCGCCACAGCCGGATTGGAACATCCCCACTGTTCGCTGCTAAGTTTAGCAGCCGATTGCTAGGTGTGAAGGCTTTCTGCCAGCAATGCAAATGCCCTGCACAAAAGGGTGCCTTCTCCATACCACATCCCATGACTTGAGCTCTTGTAGATAAACTGGCCTCAAACTATCAGTACAGGTGCTGATAGCAGGATAGGAGGTGTACAGCTTACCCCATTCATCCAGCTTTTAGGAAGGAGTTTTGAAAGCACTTTGAAACTGAAGCTGGAGACATGACCATGACCTGCAGTGCCAGCATTGACCTTGTTATATAGACATACCTGCAGTATGCTCTGTTGCAGGAAACTATTTTTGAAGTGTTTTACCTCTATAGGTTGTGAGATGCCTGACAAAGACTGCCACAATCACCACATTTTCCAGATGGGAAGACTGAAGCAGGGACACAGTAGCAACTACTTTTTTTTCATCAAGAAAGCAGTGGTAGAGGCTGAAAAAGGACCCAGGCCATTTGCAAAATCCCTCCTCCATATACTTTTCCCTAGTATCTGTGCATGCTTTCTCCTTCAATTCTTCTGGAAAGTAATTTGATCTAAGAGAAATGACAGATCTCACCTGAATAATTTTCAAAGCTAGTGATGTTGTTTACATCATCTCTAGACCTACGAAGCTCAGAGATCAGTGTGGCTATCCCAGGTATATTGCACTTCAGCTTTTGGCTGGTTTTTCCTGGGATATAAGTGGTACTCCTGCCTGTAGCAACTGTATTCATAATACTTTGATATGTCGCATTTTCTAGGGTCCTCGTGGTCGTCAGACAAATTGCCCTTTCCTTCTCTGCTTGCAGAAAAATGAAGCTCTTAGTTCTTCTCCCAGGATCAACATGTGTCTGGGATTCCCTGAATACACTGAATAAATCACACTGATTTCTCTAGTGTTTTTGTGCACCTGTCTTTTTAATATGATTGCTATTCTGATGCATGGAAAAATCTGCCAGCTCAACATTAGTCTCACGGTTGTTGGTTGTTTTTTTTCTTTTAAATCAGACTGGCTACATGTCAATCTGGAGAGTACGCTGTTTGCCTGCCTCTGTGAAATATTTAATTTGCTATCCTCCTTCTCCTCCTTCATCCATTTCCAAACGGACACACAGACAAATAGGCAGGAAGACCTTCACTTGCTAAAGTAGAAACACGTAGGACTGTATGGGAAAATAGTGTAATATTTCATATTTCAAATACCTTACATTTTGGATTTCCTGCTTAAAATCCCTTTGAAGTTCATTTTAATTGGATTAGACTTGGAAATTAATTATCAGCAGTTAGAGACAGCTTTACCTCCTCCGAGCCTTGCTCAGATGTTAATGAATTAAGGACAGTTTGTATCTAATTTGGATTAGGTGACTAAACAACTCAAGAATAGAACTGTGTTTCTATATATAGTGTCCCATTTTGTCACTGCTGGGGGAAGTACCTGCTGGGGAATGGCTGAGGTTTAAGGACTTGTGCAGTGAGGATACTCGCTTTTGCAGCATGGAGTCATTAGGGTTTGCACCAAGTGGGTTTTCTTACCATGGTGCTGGAAACAGTTGAGCTCTGTCTCTCCCTCAGCACACAGGCAGCTGCACCGAGTCACTTAGAGGAACAGCCAAAAAGCACAGACAGCAGGTACCAGGGTATATGGGCATATTAACGTGGTAAATACATTCAGCCATAATCAATGGTTCACTGCTGGTGGGTTAAACAACCCACCTCCTTGCTGAAGGATTTTATTTGACAGCAAGGTTATAGTGAAACACAGAAATCCGATATCCCTTCTATAAAATACAGATGGAGAAAAAAATTGCGTGGACTAAAATTATGACTTCATGTCACATTTAGTCCGTCCTTTGCTCGGATTGGTAGGCTGTGTTTCAAAGCTTTATAATTGATATTGCTCATAACACTAGGGGAAAAGAGAAAGAGGGCAGGCTATAAACTAAGAGACTGGAGCTGCAAGACGAGCATATTGTAAAGTGACAATAGGGAACAAGGAGGTTCAGGGATCACTAGATGGCAGTCAGCTCTCCAGCAAGGATAATCGAGAAAAGGAGATATGAGCTTGTGGAGACACAAAAGCAGCATGGAGGAAAGCAGCTGTAATGCCATAAAATTCTAGAAATTATGTCAAATTTGCTTTGCTGTGCACCAGGAATCCCAGGGCAGGCAATGCTCTCTCTCAAAAGTGGTCTCATTGTGTCAATAGATTTACTGACATGAGGAGAGCAGGTGGGATTGATCTGTGCATACACAAAGGAAGGAAGAGAAATGCATTCAATTTAAAAGAAAAAAGCTTAGAACAAAATTACATTGCCAAGTCTTTCAATCTTGTATTGGGATGTGAAAATGTGGGAGTTCAAACCCTAGGCATAATTAATTTTTAGATACAGATTGCACGCATTAATGTTATTTAGTTGCACAGTACCAGTGCAGGAATGCCATATCTTTTAACAAGACTGAAAAGAGTAGAATATCTGACTGTCTTCAGAGCTTATTAATGTTGTTTATTTCTATTTCACGGTTCATGGTGCATATGCCCATGCTAACTTCAGCAGAAAAGGAGAGGTATCCCCAGTTCTTAAGCCAAAATTCAGGAACATATTATAATTAAATTAATTAAATTAATATAATTAAAATAACCTGAATTTGGGGTCACCTCAGCGTTTCCATTCCATGGTTGTGTTAGAGGAAGGCAGAGATTTGGAAGACGAGAATCAATAGATTGAACAGTAGCTATGGTTTAGTTCATCTCTTTTCCAATTCATATGAGAATCATGTCCACATTAGCACTCATTCAGAAACATGGCAAACATGGCTCCGTTCTCCATACAGTTTACTGGAATAATTGCTAATTTTAAGGGACCCAGGACTGATTCTGTGAGTTCCTATATACCAACAAAGAACATAGAATTACATTGAGTAACACTCTCTCACATCAGCGTTGCACATTTGTGGTTAAACTAGGGCTACATTTTTTAACCTGTGGTGTCATAATTTCAAGTAGTTCACAATGAGAACAGGAAATTGTTACATTAGTCCTGTAATCTTTTTTTAACTATTAAGTCAAACTTGCCTTCCTCATGGGAATAGAAACACATATTTTTAGAAAGTCATCTAGGTTTGCTTAATGATTTGGAATGATAGAGAAGTAACTGATTTGTGTGGTCATTTGCTTCTTCAGCATTACTCCAATAAGCGTCACTCTGAGACAGTGATTTAGAGGCACAGTGCCTAAAACCTTGGAGGAAGAGCACACAGAGAAACCACTTTCTTGAGAACATGTGTCCCCTTGGAGGTCTTCTCTTGGAAATAGGGTAAAACTTAAAATTCGGTGTCTCTTTCTCATTTTTCCAGACGGATATACCTTTCTTGGCCATGACAGTTAGCCTCCAGTGTGCTTTTGTCTCATATACTCAACATTCAGTCCTTGGTTCCTTTCTACACTTAACTAGATGGCTCTTCTATACTTTCTCCTTGCAATATAGCTCATTGAATTTGAGTAAATCTACAAGCTCCCCAACAAACACCAAAGATGGCACACCTTCAGCCTGTCATCCTGAAATGCATTTTCCAGGCTTCAAATCTATTGTGTTTTTCTCTGAACTCTGACTTTTTTTTTCATCATTTTTTTCAAAAACAGTGATAACAAGATTAGACCAGATAGCCATGGCATTTTCTCCAATTCTAGAGAAAGGGGAAGCTTCCTACACCTATATATAAGAAATGTATCACTGTCCCCACAAGCAGACAGCCCCACAGGAGTTGGGAATAACTGCTAAGAGATAAAGATTTGTTGCTTATCTAATAAGATACTGAAGGTCTTCTCAAAGTCATTGCTTTGCAGGACAATCATCTAGTCCATTTGGGCCATGTTCTTTATTTCTAGAGTTATGACTTTATATTTGGCCTCATTTAAATAAACTACTTGAGATTTTTCAGCACACACACAAAAAATGCTGATTCAATTAACTCAGAGACACATGATGGGGACACACATTGCACATGATGAAACTTACACTTGAGACTTGTCTGACACCTTGACTATATTCCCAGGCAAGCTGCCTTACGAGTTCTCATACCAAGGAGTCCTCTGTGCATTGTAGGTAGACAAGCCGTGCTTTTATACTCTCATGGATACAGGGAGCTCATTATAAGAAGAAAAAAATGTTCCCGGTGTTTCTGAAATAAAATACTTTAGAAAGGGGAAAAGGAAGGAAATGCTTTGGCTCATTTGGTTCATTGGGACTCTGCATGAACGTTTTCTTCAAAGTCTTGAGAATTTCAATGGAACTGAAATTTTTTGTGTGTCTACGTCAACATTTCACTTCAGATCAACAGGCATACGTTTGAAGCAAATGTCCTTGATATGCCAGTCACCCTACTTGGACTCTTATTTCAGAATAGTCTTGGATCATGTTCTTCACCCACAAAGCTAAAGTATTGGAAGGACTCCGTGGTGCTTCCAACATGCTTCAGTCACTAATGGGCCTTAAATCAGCAGTTAGTCCATAGCCAAACCACAGAAGTGGGTAGTGTGGGTAGTGTGGGTCTGGGTTCATCAGCAACAACAGTTTTGCTCTAAAAATCTGATCCTGTTGAACAAACCCCTTTACAATATGACATAGCTGGTGTACTCCAGCCAACCTAACAAAAGCACGCATTTTGACTGCACACAATTTCTCAAGCAACATCCTCACTAGCTTTCATTATAATTACTTACTGTATAAACTTTTTTTCCAGCCCCAGGCGGACGCTGGGTCCCCAATTCTGTTACCAGCCCCAGGCGGGATTCTTCATTTTCACAAAGGCAGGTTCCCTGCAGTTTGATCTGACTTTTACATAGATGCCAATTTAGAGTCATCATCTTGGGCTCTCTAAGAACAAAGCAGAGGACCTGATAGAACTTGGAGCATCTGGACTCCTAGATGTTGCTCAATGATTTCTGATGCAGTTTCATCATGCTCCATTGACACACAACCCACAGAGGAATATGAAGGTCTCATTATTTTCAAGGGATCCAAATCAGCCTGCTTTCATTATCTAGCAGTGGACATCTAAAGCTGAGCTATTCCCAGGAGGCTCCTTCTGTAGCCAATGAAGAGAGACGGGCCTCCAAAATGCATTTTAAATGACATACATTAGAAACTCATCTAAGGGTAGGATTTGTCCCTCAACAGAGATACCTTTTTCAGTACAGCAAAAGGAGCCAAAGGTAACTATGTTGGATCTATGTTTTTTGGTTTTAGATGCAGATGAATCCTATCTGTGAACTTCTTAGAAAGAGATGGAAAATAAAGATTTTGAAGAAGTAGAAAATTGAAATTTACATTTTCTAGTGAAGCTGTTATAAATCTCAGTATAACAGAATAAAAATACCCACAATTATGAAAATTTCCTCAAGGGACAGGATGGGGCAGAGTTTGCTGTTACATGGAAGAATTTAACTGAGATAAAAGTATTATCCACAGTCAGAATAATATGCATACAATAAGCAATTATCAGTTAAGAGTTCCATTCTCCAGGCTTTTTTGTAAAAAAACTGTATCTAGCTCTGCTGCTTAGCATCATTGTCTTAAGCTAAGTTTCACCTTGCTAGAGTCAGGTCATATCAGTGGGTTCTTTTACATTTTTCCCTTTCATGGTGAGGATAAGGCATTTGTCATTTGTTTTC
>VZTH01007335.1:0-63637 GCA_013397815.1 Aleadryas rufinucha | reverse complement strand
AGTTCCAGAGATTTTTTTTTTTCACCATTACTAAACCTTGCTGTATTTGTCAAAGTAACTGCTAAACTTCAGCTTCATGAATGTTTGCTTGCATCACATCACAGTTGATACGACAATGACATGCACTGTCTCTTTTGTTTTGCAGCTAACCTGTCACAGCTGTGACAGTACATGGAATATCCTGACACTCTCAGGATATGGTGTGGTAACAAAGCAGGAACTTGCCATATACGAGTAGTGTAGAAAAATGCATGTATGTGGTGAAACTGATAAAGGATGTCTCTGTTTATACAGAAGTCTGGTGAGATGCAGTAACACACAAGTAACCAACCTTCGGTGTCCCATGACTATCATACGCAACTTGTCCCCAAGGTCCTGCATTTCATGAATCTGGACAAAAGTTCCCATTTGGTATATTTCATTCAGATCCTCCACCACATCAGATTCATTGCTATTGAGCAAAAAAATATTCAGAAACTTGAGATAGCAGGTCAGATTAAAAAAGAAAAAACAATCACTGGTTGCAGAACTTTAAACTGGACTTAGGGGCAAAGATACTTAATCCCCATTGCTACCACCATGTAGCCCCTTTCCAAATCACCCAAACACCTGGACAGCTCATCTCCTTCCCAAACAACAACACTCTTTTCTAAAGCAAGACTCCAGCTCCCAGCAATGCTGGTGGTAGCAACAAAAACTGTCATAGCATGAGGATAGTCCAAGACCAGCCACAATTTCTGCAATGCTATCCAAGGCAGGGCATTTAGGATGATAGCTTTTAGTGTAAATGCAACCTGGACAGCTTACTTCTGTATTTTTTTAAAAGATCAAGAGAAACAACTTACTTGTCATCCTTTTTAAGAAAAACACCAGCATAAGGCTGAGCAAGACGAACTTTCCTCCTCAGCAGCTCAACCAGCTTCTTATTTTTCACCTAGGACAACAGGTATGTGATCAGAGGTGGATTTTCTGTAATCTTTGCACTCCCAGGGTGTAAGGCCAGGCATGATGACACCTTGTAACTAAATTATGAAGTCAGAGCTTGTATTGTTCTAGTCTTGTCCCCATTAGAGGACAGTAATACAGAAGTGGAAAAAAAGGTAGAGAAACACGAAATTTAAGTATTTAGAACAAGTCACTTCTCAGTCAAGATAAGACAAGCTCAAACGCTGGGGGAGGAACTAGACCTAATCTGTACAAGTCTTACGAGCATGAAACCTGAGTTACTTGAACAGTACCTTGTAAGTTTCTGTTGCTATCACTGCTCCCTTCCCCTTCCCTACCCGTATGTCCTAGCTCTCTGCTCCTGATGGGAGCTAGTTCACCCTTCCCCATCAGTTGCCTGAATTCTGCCCACAAACTCTAGTTAAAATCCTCTTCTCCAAAGCCTCCTCTGCTCAATTCCTCTCCTACACCCACGAGCCTGAGTTCCTACTTTGAGTTTCAGTATTTCCACCTTCCCCTCTGCTCCCTAGATGCCACACACCTAGACCTTCCCCTGGTATATGTCCCAGCACCACTGGAATGGTTATCACAGCAGGCTGAATCCTCAGTGACCAAGAAAATAACTCCTTGTGAATTCTGCTGTTGCATGAAGTCACCCTGCCAACCACTGAGGGTTCTTCAAAGTGATGGACATAAGCTGCATTGCTCAATGCTTTGCTAACAACCAGCATGGTTCTGACAGAACAGCACGAGCAATATCACCACCGTTGGCCTATTCTAATCTCGGCACACCTATTCTAATTTTGCACAATGTTTAGCAAAAATATGCTTACCAATGTCACAGACATTAACAGGAAGAAAATTAATAATTCCATAGGCACTGTAAAGACTCGACCTTGTCAGGCAAATCACAGCACAGTGAATTCACAGGATAAGAGAGAACATTTAATAATTCTGTGAGACGTTGACCTGTGCATTGAAATTGACAATTTTTATACATAAGACTCCTATGACTGCATGCTCTTAATAATATATAATCTTCTTCCACCGACACACCTATAAAGACACTAGAAGCTGCACATATTAGATTTGGACATGCAGAAAAATACTATAGTAGAAATAATATTATGATAAATAATACTACAGGAACAAGAAAATATTGATTTATTTTGTACTACATTTACTTCAAAATCAGACTGGCAATACATCGGAGAGGCACAAAAATACAAGTAGTTGTTCCAGAATGGGTTTCATTTCAGGAAGAAAAAGTATTTCTGGCCTGTGAGCTCAAGTCACACATCAATGATATCATTTATAGCTCTTAAAATCCTTGTAGGGTGCAGAGGGAAAAGATCACACTCTGAAATGGTGACTGCCATCCCCATCCCTCAGCACCCTCTTCCACCGCAGCTGTACTGCTCTACACCGGATTCCTTCTTTTTCCTTGCAGCTCACAGTTTGGCTGCCTTCACCCACAAGGATCTCGGTGCTCTGACACAAACCCACGGCGCCGGAACAAGGACATGTTTGCTTAACCTTCATCAGAGAACACAAAGACAGCGAACTTCGAGAGAGTGTGTGTGAATCGCCGACCTTCTCTGTTAGAAGCAGAGCTGCTGACGCAATAACTGTGAAACTTCAACTAGCCCAAAAGAATCCCGATAGGAGCCGGTTACAAAGCTCGAGCTAAAGGCCGAGCAGCGACTGCCCGTGGAGGTCACGCACGCGGCTGCCTTGCTCTGCAGCTCAAGGAACCTGCCAAGGCAAAGAGAGCGGCCCGGAGATGCGGCACCGCCGGCGGCGGGGTCAGCCGGTGACCCCCGCACGGCCGGGGGTGATACCACCCCGGGACCCCCGCCCGAGGCCGCAGCGCTGGGCTGAGCCGCGTCAGGCAGCTCTGCGAGCCAGCCCGGAGCCCCTCCCGCCCGCGGTCTCAGCACCTCGCGGCAGCGGCAGCTCCCGTCCAGGCCGGGCCGGCGGAGCCGAGCCCCATCCCCGGGACCGAGGGCTCGGTGGCAGCTCACCTCGATGATCTTGATGAAGCGCGGGAAGACGGGGTTGCGCGTCACGGCGATGAGCGGGACGTTGGGGAAATGTTCCGGGACGAGCAGCGGCGTCAACGCCGTTATGNGGCCGCCATGCTGCCGGCGCGCGCGCGCCACTTCCGCCCTCCCGACAACGCCGGCCCCGCCCGCACAGGGTCGCGTGGCGGCGCGCACGTCCGAGCCCGCCTGTGCCTGCGGGTTCGAGCCCCGGTCCTGCTCACGGTCCCGGCCGGGCGGGTGCCAGATGGAGAGACGCGGCCGGCGTGAGTGTGGCTTTGGCCACTGCCCAGCCTTCCTTTTCCTCCTCGGTTCCCTGCAGTGGGCTGCCCAGATGGCTCCCGAATATCTCTAAGGATGGAGACTCCATAATCTCTCTGATCACCCAGTGCCACTGCTCCCACAGCCTCTCAGTAAAAAAGTGATTCCTGATGTTCCGAGGGAGCCTCCTGTGTTTCTTTTTGTGCCTATTGCCTCTTGTCCTATCACTGGACACTACTGAGAAGAGCCTGACTCTGTCTTCACACCTCCCCTAGGTAGGTATTGCTCTACATTTACCACACCCCGGAGCCTTCCCTTCAGCAGGCAGCAGTGCCAGCTCCACCAGCCTTTTCTCAGGGGAGATGCCCCAGTCCCTCCATCATCTCTGCAATTCTTCGCTGGACTCTCCATGGTGTGTCCGTGGCTCTCGTAGTGGGGAGCCCACAGCTGGACACAGTACACCGGCTGTGGCCTCACCAGTGCTGAGGGGAGGATCCCGTCCCTGAACATCACCGGGCCAGGACAGGCAAGGGCACAGCAATGGCTCGGGTTCAACTCAAGGTCCAGCAGAGCCCTAGATCCTTCTCCACAGAGCTGCTCTTCAGCCGGTTGGCCCCCAGTGTGTCCTGGCACGTGAGGTTATTCCTCCCCAGGTGCAGGATGTTGCATTTATTTTTGTTGAACTTCATGATGTTCCTGTCAGCCCATCTTTCCATCCCGTTAAAAGATTAAATTAAAGATTCAAGGGAGCCTTGAGACTTGTCTCAGTGGTATTTGGTGAAAAGACAATATGCAATGGGCACAAGTCGAAAGACAAGAAATTCTATTTAAACAAAGAAAAGCATTTTTACAATGGGGGTGATTGAATGCTGGAACAGTGTGTGGAACCTGCATCCTTGGAGATGTTCAAAATTCAATCAGACAAAGTCCTGAGCAGCCTGCACTAGTTGCTCCTGCTCTGAGCAGATGGGTTTGACTGGGGATCTCCAGAGACCCCTCAGCCAAGCTGGTGGTACCACACAGGAGTCTGCATGGCTGGGAGGGGACGAGGGGTGGACTAGATTGCAGATGCACCCCAAGTGGACTGTTAGGCCTTAATGGCCCTGGGCAGCCTCCCTTGGGACCCACACCTCAGACCTGCTCATCACCTGCTGTTGTCTTATGGTCTGAATTCTGAGTCTGTGCTGTTGCCTTTCTTGGGTGCTGTGGGACTGGGGATGCCCTGTCCTCAGCAGCGCTCTTATTCATCTTGATTCCCATCCCTTAGAGAACAGAAGTCAAGCAAAAGGGATATCAAGGGGAGAACAAACAGCTTTCACTTTGTGCAGATGCCATGCCATTAATGCAACATTTTAGCAAGTAATGTAAACCCATTATTGGTTAAGCTTCTGAGACCTCTTCCACATAACCTGTTTTGGGGGTGGATTTTCCAGATGGAAGTATGTGCCTCTGTGCTGTCTGCTGCAGGTGAAGCAAACCTCAAGTAGCTTTGTCAGTTTTTGGACATATGCCAAAGATGGCATCAAAGAAGACGCTTTAAGGAAAGGCCTTGTCAAAATCTGAGATTAGTATTTGACCCATGAGGTAGGCACATGGAGATAAGAAAGTATAATACATCATGCGAAAAGTAATGTCTCTGACTTTGGAAGGTCACAGTCCTGCGGAAAAATAATAGAAAAAAACATAATGGAAAAGTATTGTGGAAAAAATTCCCTTTATTTTTCAAATATGGAAACTATCTGTATTAACACTGAAAATCACAGCATGAAGAAAAAGCCCTCAGGAATTAACAGAGTCAAATTGCCCAAATACCATGAACACACTGTGTAGTACTGATTTCCAGTTCTTCTCTGGGCAGACCAGAAGGACATACAATTTCAGGTCAGTTTTCATAGGCAGCTCTGACTCCTGGAACAATGTGCATGTATCACATACATAAAGTGACATATGGCCTAACTGAAAATCCATATTCTTCCCAGATTTTCTCTCACCAAATTAGTATTGAAGAGATGTGTCGTAATCCAAGAGCTCCTTGTGTACTTATGCATAGAGATAGCTCTCTGTTTCATCCCTTCTGTAATCATTAGGAAGAGATCTGTTTGCAAGTAGGAGAAACTTAGAAAGTTTCTGCAAGTAGAAGCAGCAGGACTGCAATAGGTTCCTAAATATCTGGTAATTTTAAAAGACAATGGAAAAATTATAAAATACCTTTCAATTATCCAGTTTTGAAGGCTGAGTTAGTACAAGGTCAGCACTGGATTTGGAAGGAGTACAAACACTTTAGTATTCTTGACTGAGCTCTGAAAGCTTAACCCTTGCCAAGACACATGCAGTGGGGATAGGGGTCTTTGGGATGTGTACAGACAAGGACACAGTGGAGAATTTTCTCTACACATTGAGAAGTTCTCATTTCATCACCAGCAGGCACAAGTCAAAACTGGCATGCATTGAGCTCCTTTCTGGGAAATCTGGCTTTGGAAGACTCATTTCTGGAATGAAGCAGAACAGCCTCAGTTTTCTGTTTTAAGGATGGGGTTAAATGAGTAAATCAAGGTGGGCACCAAAATGAAATATGCAGCTTTACACACAGTGAGACTGTAATATTAGCTTTCCTTCTTGGATTAGTAACAAAAGATTTGACTCTGTGTATATGTATGATTGCATACATGCACTCCTTTCATATATATGTATATATATATGTAAGTATATGCACATTTCTGACAATACTTTGATGTTCAGGTACTGTAAACAGATAGTCCCAATCATAATCTGGTTAACAACATGGGTAAACACCAGAGCTAAAAGCTATCAACTGAATTCTGAAATTCCCAAAGGAAGACTGGTTTGCATTGTTGGAAAATGAGGCCTCTACTTGTTTGTGCTCTGTTAATCTTGTGTGGAAAGCAGGAAATCACAAATGGCAAGGCTGGATGCGTACTGCTTTGTGGGAACATCTGCAAGCATGTGGATGCAATGTGGTATGTAGAGTCCCTTTTGTGACATGTGTACATGTCTGCTAATAGCAACTGAAAACAGATTAGACTCCTGCTGAGTTTTATTAAAGCATCATTAGGATCCTTCCAGATAGCTTTTAGAAATGATTGGGCTGGAAAGACCCTTTGCAATATCTCTAAGCCAGAAAGCATGTGCATATATTATAAAGCCAGAAGGGACCCTTATGACCATCTAGTTCGACTGTCTGTGTAACCCAAGCCATAGGACTTCCCAGAATTAATTCCCATTTGAGCTAGAATCCAATTCAGCCATCTTCTGATTCATCCTTCAGTTTGCCCTTTTTATACAGGAAGTCTCTTCAGGATTAGAATTCAATGTTTTCTTGAAAAGTTGGACAAATAGTCTGAAAAAAAAAAGAAAAAAACCAAGAAGCAGTTCAATATGGACAAATTGAGGTTACTATACTTCAATAATAATAATCAACTGCACAAACGCAGGCTGGGAAATTGCTTGATAGGCAGCAGTTCTGCTTCAAATGATGTAGGAATTATCATGTATTACCACTGGAGTAGGGTCAATGCTATCATGCTGTTGTTAAAAAATAAAGCACTTCATTGGGTTTTATAAACAGGTCTGTTCTTTATGAAGGTTTAGACTCATGTCAGCTGAGCGGTGTTACTGATAAGCTAGTGCTGTCTTAGCTCACTGTAGATACAAGCTAATGCAGTGTATCTTAAAACTCTTTGATTAAGATCCAGTCCTCAGAAAGAGCCATCTCATCAAAGTAAGAGTCTAACCTTGCTAAAAGTTAGGATAAGATGAACAGACTTGAGTTTGCTGTATGTATGCATCAGGAACAGTTATCCTGATCAGCCGATGCACAACATGCTAACAACCATGGTAACATGAGTTCAAGGTCTAAATCTTAATGTACAGGAAATATTCTTTCCTCGGTGCTCAGTAATAATAAATCTTCAGTTGGATTGTTGTGTCAAATTTTAGTCATTCCACTTCAAGAAAGATGTGGAACAGCAAGGAGAAAGTCCAGAGGAGAGGAACATGAATGATTATTACCTGTGAGGGTATATACGGGATCTGTTTAGTCTAGAAAGGAGAAGAGCAGACATTATAAAAGTATTCAAACAAGATTTTAAAAGTGCTACAAAGAGGAGGATAATAATTTATTATCCAGCTCACTTGCCTCCTGGTAGAGTAGATCTCTTGTCAAAATAAGCAACCTGCCTTCCACAGTCAGCAAACAACTTGCTGCCTTACAGTCTAGAGCCAGCCACTGCTAAACAGAACTACCATACACTTCTAGTTACCCTGTTCTGCTACCAGTCTTACATGAAAGAGATGCGTTTGTGCATTTATCTCAGGTTCCCAATAAAATATAGAATACTCTGCTTATAGGATGTGGAATGTGGCAGCAGTAATATATAACCCTGTAGTTTCTGAACAACTGAAAAGAGCCTCAGGATCTGGCTTTGAAACTCTCAAGAAATGTGTTGGAGGAAGC
Organism: Aleadryas rufinucha; assembly: GCA_013397815.1. Classification (NCBI taxonomy): domain Eukaryota; kingdom Metazoa; phylum Chordata; class Aves; order Passeriformes; genus Aleadryas; species Aleadryas rufinucha. Next base: position 55,915 of record VZTH01007335.1, on the reverse strand, counting down.
TTTGTTAGTGCTGGGGAGGGCAGCATGGTCAAGTGTGCAGTTGTGATTGGCAAAGTTGACTCCAATAATGCCTCTGAGGTCTTCCATGATGTGCATCTCTGAGTGTATGGCTATGACTAGGCATGAAAAACATCAGTATGTAAAGCCAGGGTAGAGGGGTGTAAGTGACATAGCGGGTTGCGAATAATGAGCAGACATCAAGTGAAAGCTGCCCAGTTTAGATAGTTCCTTGGTGGGTCAGGAGGCTACTCACTGCTGTTCCTGCTCTTAGGCACTGTCAAAAGCAGGACAGCTACACTGCAGCAGCCCCAACACTGTGGATCCTTAACATCTTCCTGGTTGAGTATAGACATTCATTTTCTGGATGTTCATGGACCTGGATGTTATGGCGCAAGTCCTAGTGGTCCTGTTCACTGGTGTGAGAGATAGCAGCTGTATTCCTGGCCACGCCAAGGAAGGGGGAGAGAGCATGGATGAAGCAGGTCCCTACTTCTATCTTTAGCCTCTGAGATGTTATCGATGTAATTTGGGCTTATGTCCAAGTGTGTTAAACAGAAGCTGAATTCCATTTGGTAGGAACCAAAAAATATATCCTGAATTTTTAAGTCTGGGGTCTGGCAAACTTGTGCAAGCGCTAAGAAGTGGTTTGGCTCTGCCTATAAAAGATAAGGAGCTGTAGAAAGACAAAGGTATTTGAAAGCACATTCTAGAGCAATGTGACTGAGGGGAAGTCACTTCTGAAAATAGGCACAGATGAGCACAGGAACCATTTCCTTAGGAATCTTGTGATGAGGAGCGAAACTGTTTCCTGAGCAAATCTGGCATGGCAGGGAGTCATTCCTGGCATGGATGTACCACTCAGCTGCTCAGGTGGGCAAATTGTTCTTAAACTTTGTGTTTCCCCTCCTGGTTTCAGCAGGAGGAGAAGAGCTTGCTAAAGAGAAATGAATTTAACTGGGTTTTGGCAGAGCTTGGGAGGGGAGGGAGCTCTTAGAGGGGAGAGCTGTTTCAAGACTGAATAATGGATAAAATAATTTTTTTAACAGTTTGCTTCTTTGACAATCCTTTAGGATCTTCCACTAATGAGAAGCCTATTGATCCCTATTGGTGCTACCAGCCATCTGTCCCTGCTGTGTGATCCCACATTCCTTCAGGAGGTGGGTGACTCTAGTATTTGCAGCCAGACAGGTTGCCAGAGGAGTTCTCAGGAAGCGTCAAGTGCATATCTGTGCAAACACTAGGACTGTGAGCAAGGAGGTCAATGCTAAAAGCTTGTTTGGGTGAAGGTACTAATCAAGTGAAGACTTTGCAACTGTATCTTGCAGGACAGAGTTATGGCAACATTTTGGCACCAGTCCACAGATGGTGGTGTTCCCGACTCACCGGCTACTTAGTTCAGAAATAAAAGAGCTCCTAGTCCAGCTCCTTCATTGAGTGTTCTTTACTCAGGTCTAATTATTGGGCCTCATAAAAATGTCTAAATCAGACTTTCTTTGCAATTTAATTTTGTCCTCTTTAATGCCAGTCAGAGAGAAATGAGGGAGAAACAGGATTAGGGAAGACTGCATGTGGCAGAGGCGATAGAAAAGTGTCTTGCACAGTGGATCTTTCTCTGGACTTCTGTTTCAAGTTTTGGCTTTTTACAGCACTAATCTGCGCTCTGCTGCCTGATTTCTCAGTGCTGTCTCCCTCCTGGAGTGCCTGTGGGTGTCGTTCTGTGGGCAAACCAGGTGGGAGAGCCGTTGTTTCTCCTCTATCCCAGAATTACCAAGTTCGCAGTCTTGCGCATCCAGCTCATGCCGCGAGAGATGCTCCACAATGCCAGCCCCCAGAGAATCCCCCAGGACGTTGGTAGTTGTTCTAAGGCGGTCCCTGAAAAATCGGAGAGAAAAACAAAATACAGTTTCATAGTAGCAGCTAAGGGGATGAAGATTATTTCAAGAAACATCTTCAGTGAAACTTTTTCTACTTTCTAAGTCACTCTAATAATGGATACTTCAACGCTGACAGGAAAATTACTCCCAGAGAGTCTTCCTTGACTGACATCCTTGAGCTCAAGCTTCACATTCATTCCTGTTTTATTGCATTCCCAAATTTTTACTGAAAAGTTTTGGACTTGACACAAATCAAGAGGAAGGTTGCTCTGTTTCTACATGGACACTGTCCTTTCCAAAGGCCTTGCTGCAGCCTCAGATGGCCTGACCACATCTATTTCACTTAAATAGATGTTGTTTTGAAATTTGTTTTACAAAAAGTGCTGAAATTCTGGTGCAAACCTATGACAGCGCTGCTGTGGACTCAGATTTCCTCAGCATGGACAGCATGTGCTAAGACGAGGCACCAGATTCTTTGTGCAAAACAGCACATCTAAAAGACCCTTTGCAATGAGATATTCTCCACAACCACAACAGTATGTCAGAGCTGTTGAAGCTGTCACCAGTCCAGTGCCCCATCAGATCCTTCAGTGATAACAACAGTGGCATCTGATTGAAATAGTCTACTCTGAGTAAGCACAAGAAGTAACCTGGCATATTAGGAAGCAGGGTTCTTCCCAGCCAAGTCTGTTCTTATGCACAATCCACAGGAGAAGTGGAGGTGTTGGGCAAAACCTTTTCCAACTGGTCAGCCATGGCTGGGAGCAGATTTTGGCTGCTTTGGCTACAAACCAGCAATACAAGATACAGAAGAACAGAGGAAACACTGACTGTGTATCCATCTGTCAGGATTTTGGTGTTTGAGAAGACACAGAGGTGGGACTGTGCACAAATGCCTTCTTCAATCTGGTTCCTAAGAGCACTCCTATAAAATCACTTGTCCCAAGTGATTTTATTTAAAAAGGAAAGAAAGCTGAAATGTAGCAGTGCAGCTGACTAGCTACGCCCATCTAAACAGCCTTCAACTTTGTACAGCCCAGCCTCATCCCTCTTTAAGTGTTTGGTAACCCAGAACTATCATTCTGTAGTGTGGATTTACTTATTATTGGCACAACCTTTCCCTACGACTCTGCACATAATTTCTGGGTGCATTTAAAGATAAAGCGAATGGAGGACTGTTTGGTCACCAGGCTAATCAGCAAGCAACCTCTGATGCTTTGGGTCACTGAAGGACATGGCAAAAACTCCAGCATGGGCAGAGAGGGCTACTGTGCAAAGGTCTCATGGATACAGGTGTGTTTTAAGCTTAATGGTACAGGTTACTGAGCCTGCTTTTAGCTGAGACATTGGGAGTACAGACAAGGTCTGTAAGCACTGGCAGGAGTGCACAGCAGCGCATGCCTGCTGAGCAAGGAACTTACAGAAACCAGTCCACAGCGATGATCAGTGTAATGTCTTCAGTAGGCAGCCCCACTGATGTCAGCACTATAACCATTGTCACCAGTCCTGCCTGGGGAATACCTGCGGCTCCGATGCTGGCTGCTGTGGCAGTGATGCTGGAGAAAACAGGAAAGCAGAGCTATCAGCAAAGGAAAGAAAAGAGGTGGCCGCATTTGCAGAAATGTCAGGAAGTAGCTCAAACTCATCATTGTCTTGGCAGCCTTTCTGCCCTGGTCACCAAGAAGGATGGTAGCACATGGGACATCAACGCAATGCCAGGGCCCCCTGCCAGACACCCCCTCATAACAGACTGCACACCACAGCTTTTCCTAAGACCTGGACATGCAAGAAGGGTTCAAGTGGAGCCTCAAAGTGTCCATATGTGCTTTGACACCCGGAGCTGTAGTACAACCCTTCTTTCCCATACTTTTTTTTCCTTCTTGCATCTTCTGAGCACAAGAGGAACCTGATCACACCTCAGATAAGCCAACAAAACTGAAACCCTTTCTGTAGTCCCAAAACTCTTTCAAAAGTCACCTTATTGTGATGATTTGCCCAAAGTCAAGTTCATAGTTGTTGACTTGTGCAATGAAGATGGCTGCAAGGGCCTCATACAGAGCAGTGCCGTCCATGTTAATTGTGGCTCCCACAGGCAGCACAAACCTCGTGATGCGCCTGTCCACACCATTGTTTTCTTCCAGGCACCTGAAGGTTATGGGCAGAGTCGCTGAGCTGAAAGGAATTTACAAAACCACATGAATTGCATGTATGCTGACTTTGTAAGAACAATTAAGCCTCTGCCTGGTTTATGACCTTAGCCACCTGCTTTTTCACCCTGCCATGTGAGCCAGAGGCCAGAAGCTGCTAGGAGAAAGAACAGTCTAAGCAAGGCTTCCTCAGGTATGATGCACGCTGCAGTTGCACATTCAGACATGGCTTTCCTCAGGGGGTTGGGACAGGGGCTGCACAACCCTGAGACTGATAATGCCGGTACAACACCAAAAGAAGGAGGATTCAGGGTATATAGGGCAGAGCCTCAAGACCAAACTCCTTTTTCTGCTATTTAAAAAGCTTGAGCCCTTTCTCACCCCTCTCAGTCCATAAGACAAGAATGACATGTTTTAGAATATATGTTGCAGAGAAAGCAAAGAACTGTTTCTGAAAGAGAACATGAACAGGAAGAATGCTATGTGTTTTGGTATGAGAATGGATGTGGAAGAGCCTGCTATGTGCTTGCCAGGAAATGAATATAACAAGAAACATAGCACTCAGTGAAACAACAGTTACCTACCATCCCTTGCTTTGGCTGTGTAACGTGGCAGTGTGAGTTATTGAACATACTTGTTGATGCCTTTGCCCAGGTCTCTGGGAGGTTTAATGACAGCTGCATACAGTCTGTGTGCCTGGGAGACACAGATGTGAAAATGTGTGCAAGTGCATATGTGTGAGAGGTATGTGCATGTGGAATAAAGCTGTGATTCAGCAGGATTTGATATTTGTCCTGAGCTCAGCATTTCAGTGGTAAGCAACTCACCCTTGTGTTTAGTCAGGAGGAATATGGGCCATTCAGTGATGGTCAGAGCTGGTCATGTGACTAAGGCTCCTGAGCAAGGCCATGGGAACCTTCCCGCTCCCAAATGAGTTTGGCTGGTCCACTGCAAAAAGCCGCTAGTGCTAGAAATTGTGAGACCACAGTGCTGCATTGGGAGCAATGGAGTGCTGAGATGTAGTATCTACATCAGCCCCAACCCCATTCCAACATAGCCATCGTACCTGGAGGAGGTGCCCAGGGCTGTGATGAGAGCCTGTAGGAGCCCTGCAATGAATGCCCAGGGGTTTCGGTGAGTGACAATGAAGTAGAGCAGGGGCAGGATGCAAAGGGCATGAATGAGGAGTCCAACGATGACAGTGAGCGTGTACATCCCCAGCTGGCCTCCCATCACTGCTAGGTCATCCATCTCCAGGATTTTGCCCGCAATTAAAAACATGATCCCAACTGGAGCATACCTGTCACAGAAACACAAGGCCGATGGTCAGGACTGGCTCCCACACTTTCATACCAGCTTTAACACATGCTGTCTAGATAAATCCCCAATAAGCTAGCATACCATAAGTGCTCACTGAGCCTAATCACTGGATGATACTGCTGGTTTCTTTTCTAGAAACCTGGAGAGAGCTGGGACTTGTTCATTCCATGGTCAAAAATCAGCTCTTGGTGCATGCCTGGGGACCCCAGCACTCTATTGTGCACACAGCTTGGGTACTGGTGGTTTCCTCCTCCTTTTGGGTTTCCTACATTTTTACAACACTCCTTGTAGAATTGATAAGGAAGGTTATGTAGAGAAGCCTTCAGAGTCCCTTCCTTTCCTAACAGAGCTTGGGCTGAGAGATTTTTTTTTTTCCCCTGAGAGGCACAGGAAAGTACAGGAGAAACAGGGAATCAGGGAGTAAAAGCAAGAGTGTCCTATGGGCTCGGGATATCAGCCTTGCTGTCTTCAGATGCTCACATTGAAGGAATATGAACATCTAGGGATTCCGGATCTGGTGTAACAAGGACTGGGCACACCAACACCTGTAAAAGCAGCCATGGCTCGTATAAAACCCCATTCTGAGGTACCCTGCTATCTTTTCCATTCCTCGTGTCTTTTCCCCCCCTCCATAACAATGCAGCTGACAAGCAGCAGTGAGGCTCCACAGAAAAGACATAAGACAGATCATGGGCACTAATACAATAACCGGACCAAAGAAAATTCCAGCTCCGTGGCCACACCTCTCAGGGCTGGGCCTCTGCAGCTCAAGAGCTCACATGCAACTCATGCACAAGGCTCAGAGGTCAACATGCCAAACTCCAGCTTAGCCTGGGAGGTTTGGAAAAGTTTCAGGAAAGGATTTAATAAATATTTCATTTCCTCTGACATTCCTATTAGAACACATCCTTGGCTGCAGCCAGTGACCAGATCTCCCCAGGAAAAACAAGCTCCTGGGAGGTGGTCTGCAGATTGTGGCTACAGGAAGGCATGCACAGGCAGTGTCCCAAGTGTAACCAGTGTTTTATACATAAACACCCTGCCTTCCTTCATCTAAAGGGAGGTTTAAGGAGGGGTGTTGAAGGTCTCTGGAGTAGTGTGCAGGTCTACTTGTTCCACTGTGCTCATGCTCTTCCTTCTGTGCCCTCAGGCAAGTCTTACCTCTTCTTAGGAAAGCAAAGCCCCAAGTTCTGGTTCAGACATGGAGTAGAAGATCCCGGGGACGTGGGGCTTCCCAACATCTGCTATGAGCTCAGGGATATTCTTCCCCTTGTGCCTTTTTCTGTAAGGTCTGTCCTGCTGTGCTCAGGATTTTACTCTGAGATACAAGACTGTTACTTATAAGACCAAGGAAAGGAAGCTGGAGTGATCTAAAATGGGAGAGGGTGTCAGACTGACAGATTTCTTTCCTGTCAGACATTTGTGTGTATTCTGCCAGACCCGCATCTGTCCTCTTTTGCAGTACCTGACCAAACTTTGAGCCCTAACTGGGTAAAAAGTTTAAAATAACAAGATTTGGTAAAATGCTGCCTTCTAGATTAGACTTGTCTCAGCAATGCCTTGTTTGTCTGGACCATGTGTCATAGGCAGCCTTACACAGAAAGCAATGAGCAGCTGAGCTCCAGAGGCGTTGGGATCTGGGAGACCTAAAACTGAAAGGCAGTAACTTTGAGCTGATCCTCTCAATCCAGCTCAGCTCTCGGAGCGATTGCATTACTGCATACAGCTGCCACCCTGAAAGCAGGAAAGTGGCAAGGGGTTACTGTGATTCATAGCTAAGTCAGACTCCTGGAACAGAGCTGGAAGGAAAGCTTTTGGTGAGAAAGCCTCACACCCTACTCCTGTTGGTAAAGCTAAGAGATCTTTCACTCCAGCTCTCTGGTCTTCCAAGGATGTTTCCAGAAGCCTCAAGAAAAGCAAGTCCTGGTGTACCTGATATTTCTAAGGTAAAAACAAAAAGAACAGGAAATGAAATGTGAACAAATATCCCATCCAGACTTTTCCCTCCAGCTTGATGGAGCCAAAGTAGAGCTGTGCCCATCTGCTTTTCCTGTCTTGTGCATGAAATCCTTAAAGCTACCCCACTTCTCATCATGTCAATGGAAACTGCACCTGCAGACCTCCTGCTCCAACCGGCCGTGCTCCTCACCAGATGATAATGGCCACCAGCCTCATGATGGCTTCGTTGAGGCAGTTAAAGAACTCCCGCAGGGCCCGTCCCTTCTGCTTCATGCTGCCGATCACCAAACCGAAGCACATGGAGAACACTACCAGCCCCAGCGCGTTCACCCCATTGGCTGAGCCCGGGATGGGAATGACTTCTTCAAAGGTCAGCACCTCGGAGATGGTTCCCAGGGCATGAGTGACGTTCTCCATGATGCTGGTGAAATTCTCAGGCACAGGGATCTGAGTGGTTGTCACACCTTCTGTGACATTGCTGCTATGGAGGATGGTTCTGGTGAAGACCCTGGTGCTGTACTGCGTCTTGTACTGAAAAGACACAGATTATCAGATGCACCCACAGGCCCTAGTTCAGATGCTCAGGACACATGCTAGGCTCTTACATCCCTTCTTAAAGAAAAGACAGTACTGCAAGCAGCTGCTGACCTGTGCAGGAAACTTGCTTTGCCTGTTCTCAAGGTCCCCAGTATAGTGCTTTCATCAGAAAGTTCAGGAAGTTCATAGAGCGGAAGGTCAAAAGAGACCATTAGAGCATCTCCTGTTGCTAGGACTGAGATATTCCTGCTTCTCTGACAACCCTTTGTGCTGCTTCTAAGGGCACTAGCACTGCAGAAGAGACAGCTTCTTGGAGACTCTGCTCCATATCACTGCCAGTCCAAGCCTGCTACCTGAGATCATGCAAACCCTTCCTGCCTCTGTGGGATGGGATGGGAGGTTGAAGCTCCCATCTACAGACAGTTTGAAAAGCTTACATGGGGGATGCTATAATACAGACTAACGTCTGCAGTGCCTCCTGCAGCAGTCAGACCTGGGGAATAAAGTGCTATTCCATCCCTCAGAGAAGCAGATAGGACCATGGTCGAGGGCACAGGGTGCAAAGATGAGATTTCATACCTGTTTGAAGCAGGCTTCTACCAGGTTGGGTGGGAACATATTCCTGCAGTAGATAAAACATGGAAAGAGTTATTGTCCTGTTGAACTAGGAAGAAAACATGGGCTTCCTGGCCAACTTTGTCCTGGAGCAGTATCTGAGGTCACAGCTTTCACAATGTCCACTCAAGTCCTTTTGATCTGACTGACAGAAGGGAATACGCTGATCTGGACCCAGCACCTCTTGCATCTTGTCAGACTCCCACAGCATGTTTTCAGACTCTGGAAGGTTATTCAGGTATGTGGAAAGAGATGACACACATACCGCCCTGGTATATAGCTACATTGTAAACCCATCAGCAAACCCAACCAAACCTTGAAACAATACCATATTACAATGTTTAATACACTGCCTTGCTCTCAGCCTCACCTCTACAGCTGTCATTTGAGCTCTCTGTTATCCTGTACCTCAAAAACACGGCTTTATACCACTTGATATGGTACAGCTTTGCAATTCACTGAGAAAGGTCACAGCAAGGGAAGAAGAGGCAATGCCTTGGGAACCACCTCCTTGATTTCCTTTGGTCATTGAAGATAGATATTTGGAGTAGCCTTTGCTGGGTGAATTTTTGAAAGGTAGGTGGCCACTGATAGTTTTCATTACTTGTTTTGTTGAGCACACCTTGACCTCTTACATTAATACCTCTGGAGAAGGGCTGGACTCCGGGCCAAGCACTCAGTCTCAGAGTGGCAAAGCCAGTTAGCTAGACTAAGCTAGAAGTAGTGGACTTGCCAAGACTCAGCCATTAACCTTTTTCCCTATGACTGTATGCCTAAAGCTGTGATACTTCAAAAGGACATTTCATGGAGGAAAGTAATCTCATTGATACGGTCTCAACATGAGACCATCTTGTTTACCTACCTCACCAAGTCCATGAAGGCATCTGTGGTCTGCACCTGCTCAATTCTGCCTTCCCGGTGAAGTTTGTCCTTAGATCCTTTTCCTGGGTGTATGATGATCACCATGAAGATGCCAATGAAGACAGCTATGATTGTGGTCACCATGTAGTAGATGATAGCCCGCATCCCCATCTTCCCTGAAACTCTGCTATCCAGTGAGGCCATTCCTGGGGTGTCACACAGAGAGACAAGGTGAGGAGGCTGATCGTCTTAGAGAGAAGGGGAAAGCTTGAGGAAGATTCAAAGGGTGCAAGGCACATGCATGAGTTGGACAGGGAGCTAGGGTCTCTAGGAAGCACAGCCTACAAGGGACAGAATTTGGAGTTCCAGGGTGATGTGAATGTGGAAGAATGTGGCTTGTGGTCATGAAGAAACATAGCACTGGTGGATCTTAGGCTGAATTTGGGAATGTAGCAATTTTTTTTAAAAGCTCTCAGAAGGGAAATAATCCCCTCCTAGTACACTGGGCCTTTCATTCCTTAATGGTGGGATGTTTCTGCAGGTGGAACACCTTGCAATCCCTTCTGCTGTCTGAAAGCTTGGCTATCTGTCATGTCTTCCTTGAGGATCTGGGTGAAACAAGCCCTCCAGTCAGTGATCAACTTCAACCCTTTTGGACTGACACAAATTAACTTTCTCTAGGCTGAAGGAAACCTGAAGTTGACTTGGGCAACAAACTTGGAGACATTTGAGGTTGTGTAGGATTAAATCCTTTTTAGTGCTGAAGTTCTGGGCACTGGAACCGCCGCATTGTGTTCTCCCTGGTCTTCTGAGAAAGCACAAGGTCTTCTGCTTCTCTGCGCCACTACTGAGCCAGCAGGGGTCTCAGCGTGGATCATGTTCACTATGGCTGTAGATTTGGATTTGTCACTACTAGCCAAGCTAATCCAAACACCTCCAGCTGGGTCACAAAGAGGTACCCGAACAACAGCTTTGCTGCCCACTGTCTTGGCTGAAAGCAGCAGAAAGCACTTCTCACCTGTAATCAAGCTAGAGACAATGAGAGGAAGAACCAGCATCTGGAGCATACGCATCAGCAGCTCGCCGGGGAAGGAGAAATACTTGATCTGGCGATAGGTCAGCTGGTAGGGCCGGAGGGAGAAGGCCAGGATAATCCCTGTGGATCAGCAAGGGATGAGAATGGAAGTGTGTCAGTGTGATCCAGTGGTCTGTCCCTTAGTCCTACAGTGCATCTTTTCTCTTTCTCATCTACTCTCAGGTCTTCCTCTTCCCAAAGGAATAAATGCTCATTTTCTAAAAGGCTATGATCCAGTTTTTACTGTATGCTCTCTCTCCCTCTGACATATTTATGTGCACAGGAGCCTTGTGTGAAACCACAGGTCTCCTTGTTCCCTGTCTGTTGCTCTTCTGGGGTCTGTTCCCAGGAAGCTCATGAATACAAAATGCTGTGATGAGACACATGATCTCCCAGACTAAAATAAGTGTGACTACACAGTTCAGATTCTTTGTCTACCCACCTCCTAAAGCTGAGTTCAGCCAGTTAGAGACATATAGCCTGGATCAAAAGCTAGGGACAACCTGCTATGTGCTAAGCAGATTTGGTGCGCATTGTATCACGGCCATTTGCAGCAGTTCTGGTCCTGTCAGGCTAAAGCTGTGGGAGGAACGTGAAAAGCCCTTGTGCCTACAGCTGCACTCACAAGATGCCTCTGAAGAAACCTGGATGATTTGTACAAGGATTGGTTGAGTTGGACCATCAAACTCTTTCTGTCGTAGACTGTTTTTATACTGCAGCCAGAAAGGATCAACAAGGACTCCCTCCCACATACACGCTCTCTGTGGGGTCTCTTGTTCTTGCACACAAAAGTACTCATGATGTGGCAGCACTTTAAGCTGTCAGCTCATCAGCTTCACCTCCTCAGGCAAATTGCTATGACAAAATAAAATCTTTGTAAAATAAACAAACATCTCCCCATATTTATAAATGGTGCCTGGTGTTGCCACCAGCTCCATACCTAGTAGGACCGCAGCAATGGTGAAGAGGACGAAGGCATTTCTCCTGAAGAAGCTTTTAGCGCTCTCAGCAGTGATGCTGTGCATCCGCTTCTTGGCCCGCGCCGCCCGCTTCTGCACAGCCTGCCGGAAGCGCTGCACCCGGCTGTCGGCGTGGAGCCGCTTGGCTGCGTCCTCATTGAGGAACAGGCTGTTGACATGGCTCTGCTCGCTCATGGTCAGCACAGCTGCTCAGTCCTCCAGGCACAGCTCTGCCTACCCTGGGCAGGGAGAAGGACAGGCAGGAAAGCATAAGCTGTGTCACATCTTGCCTTCATCTTTAGGTCATTTCCTTGGGGCCTGCTTAGGAAGATTTATTTAAAGTTGATTAATGAGCTCCTCTGATGATATGCAAGGAGCAGACCTTGAGGGAAGGGTATCTAAAGGGCTGCCAGGGTCTTGGCACTACTGCTTTGGTGCCTCTAGAGAAGCTCTGACCTCTATAGCACCCGGCCTGCACTGAGGAATGGCTTATGTTGGCCTGGGCATCTAGAAAGGGCTCCACAGCCACCCAGGCTTGTTCTTAGGAGTTTGAGCGCTTTGGAACGGAATTTATTTTTATCACCTGGCAATAAACCCCTTTCCCATGCACAAACTCTTGCAAACAAAACCAAGCAGCAAACAACATTTCTGACATACCTCCAAGGTGGGCAGTCCCTACCACAACAACTTTCCCCATGACACCAAGTGGCGCTGTCTGTTTTTGTAGAAAGGAACGTCCTTGCCTTCCATGGAGCCTGAGGATAACACTTTATTTACTGACTTTCCTTTGAAACACAACAGGACTTTCAAGTAGTATCTCTTGTCAAACTCCACTGATGGGATTAACCTGATGTTCTGTCTTCATAAGTACTAAGACTGAAATCAAACCTACTCCAAAGAGATACTCCAATGCTGCTCCATTACCAACTGGCTGCAAGGCCTGGACAGTCTCCTGTACTTTATCTTTTTAGTTTTTACTGTTATTTCCATATTCCTCAAACAAAAGCACAAGGGGGCTACACAGGCAAACCAGTCCTCTCTAGAGTCCTAGAAGGCACCAGACACCCAACAGTTCTCATAGTGAAGAAGATTATTGCCTGACTATGCAGGTGCCATTTTCCTTCTGTCACTGTCCCTTGACAGATGGAAGGTCTGAAAATTATTCTTATTCCCAGGAGTTTGCAAAAATAATACAAGCCTAAATGAAACCAAAGAAGAACAAAGCCACCTTAGCATATCAGCAAGTGCTGGAAGACCTTCTTTGGTCTTGCAAGTCAAATAAGAGCTAGTCCATTTGTAATCCTAAATTTAAATCAAAGAAACCCTCACAAATGAGACCGTATTCTCTATAAATTACACACCTAGTACCTTCCATCCGGAACCAGATAAATGCCTATCATGAACTGAAAACATTGCTTTAAAGAGGAGCTGCTTCGTGGTACAAGATTGCAAGGTCATGTGCACGGAAGCTGGAGAAAAACCTCCATTCTGAGAGAAGGTGTGTTTGCATAGATGCTAATGCCTTCATGAGGTTCAGAACAGGAGAGACACACACCTGAGGTGGCCCAGCCAAGTCACTCTAAGCCCTCCCAAGGCTAAGCTGCGCAAAGGCCACTGGCAAAGATGATGGGTATTTGCTGCAGAAACCTTGCAGTGCTGCTGTGGTCACCCCAGCTTTTGGATCAGCAAACAGCATTCCATGGATTTTGATCCACTCATTCTAGCTTGATCAAGCATTCCATTCCTTACTATACCACCCCACTTTTATCTGTTGATGGAGACAATACGCACCAGACTGTGTGAAAACTTTGCCTGTCTTCCTTCTTTTCACTGCCAGTCCTGCTTTTCACAGCTACACATGAGAAAAAGAAATTGCAAGATTCTTTCAGTTTATTGAGATTGTGCCTCCTGAACCCGACAGTAGGTTTAGAAACTATGAATTCAATCCCCTTGTGTCTCACAATAAACTTGTATCATTTATAGCCTTCCAGATACAGGGTTGAACAAATGACCCAGAACAGCTGACACAGGAACATACCCAGGTGGGTTTGAATGTCTCCAGAGGGAGACTCCATGACCTGCCTGGGCAGCTGTTCCAGTCCTCTGCCACCCCCAATGTAAAGAAGTGCTACCTCATGCTTATGTGGAACTTTTTGTGGTTTTGTTTCAGGCCGTTAACTCCTTGTCCCGTTACCTGGGCATTCAAATGCTTCCTAATGTCCAGTTTGATCCTCCCCTGGCACAACTTTGGACCATTCCCAGTTGTGCTATCCCTGGATCCCAGAGAGAACAGTCAAGCACCTCCCTCTCCACATTCCCTCCTCAGGAAGCTGCAGAAAGCAACGCTTCTCAACCTCCATTTCTCTGAAGGAGACCAGCCCAGAGCCCTCAGCTGCTCCTTGCAGGACATGCCTTCCAGCTCTTCATCAGAAGGTTCACCCTCCATTCCCCTCCTCTGGACATGTTTGAGGAGCTTCACATCCTTCTTCAATGTTGGGGCCCAGCCCTGTACACGGTGCTCCATGTGAGGCTGCAGCAATGCTGACTGCTATGGGATAATCCCCTCTCTGGACCTGCTGGTCATGTTATGTGTGATGTCTCCAGCATGCAATTTGCCCTCTCAGCTGCCTGGGCACACTGCTCACTCCTCTTGAGCCTGCTGCCAATCTGCACCCCCAGGTCCCTCTCTGTTGCGGTGTGCTATGGCTGGCACCACAGCCAGCAAGATCAGGTGGACCAGTGGGTCCAGTGGTTTGATGCCCTCACAGCCCAGGAGCCCTAAGGTTAGGGTGAGAACCCAGAGGGCTGTGCGGGGCATGCAGATCTTGCTTCCACAATTAGCCACCGCCATCTCCTCCCCTTGTCCCCTATATTTGGCCTTCCTTCTGGATTGTTCCATGTTCTTCGGTCCCTCACTGGCCCATGGTAATCCCCCCCGCCTACCCTTATTCCTATTAGTTAAACACCCTTCTCCTCACCTCTGTAACACCCCCTTTCTGTTGTATTATTGATTATTATGTGCTTTCCCCTCCCATTCTGTAGAGGTATAAAATGTCATGTAAAAAGCATTTTGGCGGTTCTTCGCACCCATTTTTGGATTTCTTTTAGCATTAAACCTTCTCCTTTTACCCCAAAGAACCCCCTCCGCCTTGTTCCTACCTCCTCCACGCGCCTTTTTCATCGGTGGGCAGGGCGAGCCCGAGCTGGAGCTTCGCCTGCCGCCCGCGCCGCGACAGCCTCCGTCTCCCCCTCCCGCGCGGGTGGGTGCCCGGTGCTAGTGGTCACAGCTAGCCGGTGACAGCATCGCGGCACGTCTCTACTCGTCAGCTGCTCCTCTCCCAGTTTAGCCTTGTATCCAGTGTTACTCCCTCCCAGCCGCAGAAAACAGCACTTGGACTACTTCCACTTCATGCCTGAGATAGCCCAATGCTCCAATCCATCGAAATTCTTCTTTGAGGCCTCTTGTTTCTCAAGAAAGGCAACAGCACCTCCCAGTTTGATATTGTCAGCAAGCTTGCTAATGGGATATTCAATTCCTGCATCTGGATCATGGATCAAAATACTGAAGAGTACTGGCCTCAGGGTTAAGCCCCAAGGACACCACCAGTGACTGCTCACCAGCCAGATGCAGCCCCATTCACTACAGCCATTCAAACCCTGCCATCCAGCCAGCTCTTCACACTGAACACCATCAACTCGCCCCTCCCACAGCTGGACAATTGTCCAGAAGGATGCTGTGAGAGACAGTGTCAAAAGCCTCGCTAAAAGCCAGGAAAACTGAATGCACCACCTTCCCTTTATCAGCTTGGGATGTGACCTCATCCTAGAAAGAAATCAAACTGGTTAAAGAGGATTTTTCTTCTGTGAACCCATGTTGAAGACTGCATTATTTTTCAAATGCTTTTCAGTAGTATTCAGTAGGACCTTCTCCATAATTTTTATAGAAACTGAGGTTAGACTCACAGATCTGTAGTTCATGTCTTCCCTCACACCCTTCTTGTGTATTAGAATAGCACTGGCTTGCTTCCCAGTCAGCAGGGATGCCGTGAGGCTTCCTACAGTAGAATAGATTATCACTCAAGGCAATCACTTCCAAAAGAGGAACCATCAGAGAAAGTTTCAAACCCCAGACACCTTTTTTCTTACTCCCAAACCACTCTCTGTTCATCAAACAATCCAGCACACATTGGCAATGTGAAGTGCTGCCTTACTTTGATGTGGAAAGCTCCAAACTGTTCATTGGAGTGAAAAGTCACACTGATGGCTCTGAAATCACCCACGACAGACTTTCTACACACAAACCAGACTTCTAATTTGCTGTGGTGACCTGAGGAGACCCATGTTGAGTAGGGAAATGTGGGCTCCCCCTCTCCAAACCTTACCTTTCTTAGATCTGGACCATACCAGCAATGGCACAAATTCCTGTACAGGGAAGGTGAGAGCAGAATCCACTGATATAAAGGGACTCACCCAATCTTTTCTCTAGATGTCTCCCCATCTACGTGCACTGGAAAATGTATTTTTGTCCAAACACAATGAAATTTCTATTTTGATATGGGAAAGTACAGGATTAATCACTAGATCCCATGTTGCACCATGTGTTCAGCTGCCTTCTTAGAGCAAAAGTTATTGCACAGAAGGAACTCACCAGCAGATCTTGCTCCTTTGATATCCCCATCCTCTTGCTGACTTGCTTCCTTTCTCTATCTGCATATTTTGCAATAGAGCAGCCCCCTCCACAGCACATTCTCTCTGCATCGCTGGTCTGGAATTGTGTAAATATTCTCCATTGCATCAGCTGGAAGTTCTCAGACTGCTGCAGTAAGCCACCAAAATTCTCTTGTCAATGGCTTGGATTTTCCTTCTTGTGAGTAAGCAGGTAGCTTTGCTCTCTTGGTGAGGGTTGTTCTACCTGTGGCTGCTTCACCAGTCTCCACTCTGCCAGAAACACTGAGATATTTGAGAGAGCACTTTTGGAGGTAACTTCAAGGCTTGAGCAGGGAGCACAAGATATTTTGCAAGAAAGTTCAGTTTTGCAAAACTAATGCCTAGTTCCTGGCCGTGAGGTTTCACATAAACAGAGGAATTTTGGCTGTTTTAGGGGTATCAGTCAGATGTTGGTGAAAGAGAAAGATGGGGAAGGAAGACTTCTGCACTACACTTTGTCCTGCTCTTTGCAGATTTTTCTGTGGTTATCTCCCCATCTATCCAAGGAGATTTCCAACATGAGGGGGAGGAGTGCAATAGAGCTTAAGGACTTATAAGGAGCTAGAAAACAGGGAATCTCCGAAGCAACTGAGGTGCATCTGTTCCAACTTGAACTGAACATTGAAGAACATCTGTCCTCTTTATCTTTTGTCTGTGCTAAAGCAGCCAACATCAGAAAAGCTGGCACCATCCAATGTGCAGCATCTTCCCATGAGCATGCTTTAAAGACAGAAGATATTAAAATTCTGATTGAAGGGAGATTGGAGATAGCCACGGCACACACACAGTGCTGGAGAGCCAAATGTGGGAGCATCGGGGCAGGTTTGCTTCCCCTTCTCACAGATTGTATAATTTTGGCCCCACAAAGTTCCACACTTAGAATCTGAGAGTAAAATATCATACACAGCAGAGAAACTTCTTGAAATAGTATCTTGAATGTAATCTTTGACTACAGGCTCTGTAAAGACACACAGCCTCCCACATCTTTGTCCATGCCCCTCTCCCAGAGAAAAGATCAGCTTGTTTAAATGGAGAACTAGGGAGAGAAGAAGAAGTAAAAAGCAATCTTCAAATGCATCTAGTTGAAGGAAAACCCACAGGAGTAAGGATATGGTCTCAGTGTCAGATCAGTCAGGGTTTTTAAAAAACTTCTGTCAAGGATCATGTATGAAAGGTTTTTAAAGCAATGGATATGAAAGGAAATGAAAGGGGAGATCCCCTTTTCATCATCACTTGTGGTGACAGGCTGCCAACAGAGATTTCAGTTGTGAGGCCCAAAAAGAAAGTGTGCAGAGGGCTGAGCTGTCCATCTGCTCACAAGTGACAGGAAGAATGATCTGCTCTACACATAAATGAAAAGCAGTAACAAGAGAAAGAAAAACTCTTAATTCCAGTGACTCACAAACAAGCTGAAAAGACCACAGAAAAGCACAGACTGACAGAAAAAAGTACTAGGAATTATTTGGGAGACATTAGGGGACAAAGAAGAAAATATAGAGCATATTCCATCCCTGTGAGGATGAGTGGCAGCTGGGACAGAGTTAATTTTCCTCCTAGTAGTCGGTACAGTGCTGTGTTTGGAATTTAGGGTGAGAGTAATCTCAGACTTTGTCTTGTGATAAAGTGAAAGTGCCAAGACATGAATCGCACTCATGGGAATGATACAGCTTTCAGGTTGCAACATTAAATGCTTGAAATTGTTGAGATTTTTTGTATTTAGAAACCCATATGCACATCTTAAATATTGCTATATCACAACAACAGAAAAAAATGAAATTATCTGGGCAAATTTCAAGTTGCTTGCTGAAGAAATTTTGCATTTAACTCAGATTCTAGGAAAGCTGCTGTGAAAGTCTTCAATGACTTTTTTTGTCATGCAGGTTCAGCTTCAGAAAAAACCCAGCCAAGTTTGACTGTTATAAAGCTGTCATCACTGAAATGTTCCTGCATTCGGTTATTCAAACATCAAGAGGCAGGCTGTAAGTATTTATAATTTTTTTTTCATGTGCTGCAAAATTTTGTACTGTCTGTATTAAGACAGTTTGCATCCATGGGAGACCACAAGCAAGCTCCTCCTGAGCCATGCGTGTGTCAAGCTATCAGCAGAGGTGAAGGGCAGACTTTCCTCAGAAATGCACAGGTCATGAATCCAGTCTGTCCACTGGGCAGGCAGGTAGACTCTCAGTCCATGTGTTCCATGGTGCTGGGGTAGCCCTGCAGAGCCCCATGGGAGTGGTGCCAGTGTTGGCACAGTGCAGAGCCCAGTGCTGTGGCAGTAGGGCTGCACCTGGCGGCAGGACCTGGGGGGAGCTGGAGGAGATAGGTTGCATCTGCATATGCAGATCTACACAGCATGTAGATCTGCAGAGAGGGCACAGTTCTACATGGAAAACATCTCCCAGGAGGCCAGGGCAGTGGTGCTGGCCAGAGGAGATCAGTTCTGTGTAGCAGTGATGCATTGAGTTTCTGCCAGGCAGAACAGACAGTTCTGCTGCCTGCAGAGAAGCTGTTTGACTGGAACCAAGGGGACAACTCTCTGTTTTGCATGAGCTTCTCATGCTTTAACACCCCTTCATGACAAGAAGAGAAACTACACGAAGGGAAATAAATCTGCTTCATGCCTGTGCGCAGCTCTACCCTCATTCCAGAGACATGCAACAGCTCTGAGGTCACAGAGCAGCAAGTGTTCTGAGCATGGGGGTAGGCTGCAGAGACCTCTGGCCTGGCTTTGTCCAGGTAATGGTCAGAATAAGGCTGTGGTGGATGAAGAGGAAATATATCTGACTACTTTACGTGGTCCAGGCAAAACTCAACATCAAACCCCTAATAACAGTTTCTTAGGGCCTGCATCTGGTACATCACCCCTGGGACCACACAACTCCTGGGACATCCCAGGTGGGACCAGCACTAGAGTCCAGAAACTCTGCTGTGCTTGTGCCAGCAGGTTGAGAGAGGTGATCCCTCCCCTCCGACTACGCACTGGTGAGGCCACAGCTGGTGTGCTGTGTTCCTGTCTGGGCTTCCCAGTATGGACACACTGAAGAGAGTCCACTGAAGGACTGCAGAGATGATGGAGGGACTGGGGCATCTCCCATGAGGAAAGACTGGGAGATCTGGGACTGCTCAGCCTGGAGGACAGAAGGCTTGGGGTGGGTCTCATCAATGTACACCTGTAGGGAGGGTGTGAAGAATTCAGTGCCAGACCCTTCTCAGTGTTGCACAGTGACCAGCTGAGAGGTGGCAGACATGAATTGAAGTATCAGGAAATTCTTCTTAAGCCTTGCTGCAAGACAGACTGAACACTGGGGCAGGCTGCCCAGAGGAGCTAGCAGGGGGTTCTCCATCCTTGGAGATATTCAAAAGCTGTCTGGACACAGTCCTGAGCAACCAACTGTGGCTGACTCTGCTTTGGGCAGGGGGATTGCACTAGATGATGTTCAGGGGTCCCTGCCAACCTCAGCAATGCTGTGACCATCCTTCTGCTGATATGATGTGAGACAAAGCTTTACAGGCCTTCAGACAGCACTGACATATCCTATCCATGGCAGTGTCCTGGAGCTGATTTACATTTATAATTAGCACAGGGACATGGTCAGTTCTCCACTCTTCTCACCCTCTGACCCCTGCACAGCACTTCTGCACCACACTGAAAGACAAACAAGAAAATGCTGCTTCATTGAAACAGCCACGTGCCATTTGTGGCTGTTGGACAGATCGTAAGGACCTCACTGGTGTCTCAGTAGAGGGGGAGCCATCAATCAAGTGGATCCACTGTGAGATACTCCTCAGGGAAAGGGACAGGTCCTGACCACTGGTAGGACATAGCATTACAGAGCACTCTTGCTGTGGTGTGTGGGATTAGGGAAACTAACAAAAATTTCAGATGAAGACTGACTGTCTTCTTGCCCTGTGCTGTGATCTCTCATGAGGCAGAGCACAGCAGTCATCCCATGCCTACTTCCTCTGCCCTCATACAGCATGTTGGCACAGCTTTCTGATTGCTAATGTGTCCAAGAGATATCAGTCAATGATCAAATAACCTGCCCCAAGGGAGGCAAAAATCTTCATGGCCAGCACAGCAGAGGAGAGTTCCATTCTTCAGAGGGTTCAGGCTCTTGGCTGGGACAGGCCCAGTTGTCAGTACTCAGAAAAAATGGATGGGAAATAATGACTGAAATGCGGCTGCTTTACACCATTGTCTCACTATTGCTAATGTCTGTTAGAAGAACACAAAAGGGATTAATCTAATTAGCCAGTTTTACTCCTGGGACTGGCAGAAGTCAGCCAAATTAGAAATGCCCATCGCAAACCCTCTCCCAGGTTTACCAGCCTCCAGAGGCTGGTGGAAGAGAGGCAGTATAATCCCAAGACAGCAGTGTTTGGTACAGCATGTACCATCACACCCTGCCACGGGCATGGCACGTGGCACTCGGTCAAGCCGTGCTGCTAAAGGGATGACACTGGAAAAGCATGTCAGGTGTCCCCCTCAATGACAGCTGCCCCAGGCTCCCTCTTCCCTCTGCTAATGCAACTCCCGTTTTAGTTTTCATTGCTGAAAGCCGGTCAGACTGCGAAATAATCAGCACTTGGAGCCCACTGTTTCTCTTGTCTCCAAGGAAACTCTGCTTTATGTTCAACATCAAAACCAGCAGAATTTTCAGTGAGGGAAGTCTCCGCAGGTAGCAGCAAGGAAGCACCCAAAGTGGGAGAAGAAGGAGAAATCTCTGCAGAGGGAGAGGTGTTGGAAAGAGCTGTGCATAGTTAGGCAGATATGGAAGGGCAAAGCAAGGGGTCACTGAAAAAGCTGTGCCAGTCTTTCCGAGGTGGACTTCTGGTGCTGGGTCACCAAGGGAGAGGAGTTAAATAGCCCATCCTCACACGGTGGGAGAGGAGGCCCAGTACTTGCGAGGAAGGGACATGTCACTCTGCTCAGTGCTCTGAAAGTTGCTGTTAGCAGCTCTCAAGTTCTACTTGCTTTTGGGCAGACCATGGGCACTCCAGAGTGGGAAGCTACAGTCCCCCCCATTGCCAGCTGAGTAAAACAGGTGCTTTGTGGGGATTGTCTTTGCAAGGACAGCAAAGGAGGAGATGTCTCCACTCCCACCTGACTTCCCCCCATCAGTAGCTCAGTGCCTGTGATCAGGAGCATTAAATCCAGCCACTGTGCTACTGACCGGGCTTTTTTTTTTCAGTCCTGAGGACCAGGATCTCTATCTTCACAGGGTTCATAGACCCCCCTTGGCTGGAAGCATCCTCACCCTTCATGCTATTAGATCCTTTGCAGCCTGGCCCATTGCTTGCCCTTGGGAAGGGAAGTACAAGCTGAAAGCAGTGCAGCCAAAGAGCCTATGTTGAAAATTTCCATTCACAAGCCCAACTCAGCCATCTTTGTGTTGCTATAGCAGCCCCTGGAAGGGCTTTCTGCTCAGTAGGGCATTTCTGGTTTTTGATACCTGTCAGCCAGCTCCCTCCCAGACAATTCCTACCACAGCAATGGACCCAGGAGGAGAACAGATCTGCTCAGGGCCTAGCCACTGACCCATCTCTGTGAGAGAGCACCAGCTAAAGGGAGAGGAATCTGCAATAGGCAGTAATTTCAGCCCAGCTGAGCTCTACAATGACAAAGTGATCACCAGCTGAGCAGTGGGTTTGGGGCCTAAGTCCAATACTGAAAGGACAAGTGCCACTGTCCACAATGCCAACTTACTTACCACCTCCTGTGGTAAGGTTGTCTCGCTCACGCTTCCCACCAGGCATTTAACCCCAGCTGAGGACATAGAGTCCCACTTTTAGAGCACCCCCCACTGGGCAGCCCCCTGTCCTAAAGGAGATGAGACCTATCCCTGCCACTCTCTCATGCACATGCCCAAGGAAATCTCCTGCCCTGCTTCAGCCCCTGGTACTGGCACCACTCTTATTCATGCATCCAGATTCACAGACAAAACCACTCACCTGGAACCAGTGCAGGCTGTCAAGCAGAGAGGGCAGTGAGTTGTTTTCGTCTTGGGGGATTATTCTGAGTTGTTTCGTTCTTTAATTCTTTCAAAGGCAGGAAGCAGGATTTTCTCCCTAGAAAGGTGCAGTGTTAGCAGAGAGCTCTGAGCAGTACCTTCTGAGAGAGGAAAGGAAGACTGTAATATGCTCAGGATACATGGCAGTAAGGGGTGGGGGAGTGGCATGTAGGAGGAGACAGAAAAAATCTTTGATGATTGCACCAGACCAGAGCACAGAAAGCACCTGTCACCAGGAGGTTGCATAGAGCCCTTGTTGGGTTTCACAGTACCAGTGGTTTGCACTTTCTTCTGCCTCCTCACAAAAGCTTCAAGGAGAGTTAGCAGTAACAGAGAGCGGGGCAGCTGTTAAATGAGAGTCAGATCTCATCCCCATTCCTCTCCTGCCCCTTACAAGGGTTCCTTCCACAAGGGAGGCTGCATGCATAAGTCAATCCAGCAGCAACAGCTGAGTACTGGACAGGTCCTCCACAGGTCCAGTCTGTGTGCACAGGACCTCTGAGGTCCAGACACACCCCTGTGGTTTGTCCAGATCAGCCTTAGGAGACAGACATGTGTCTGTGCCTCAGCCAAACTGCTGCAGTTTCCCTTCGATGTATTAGGCACATCATAAGGAGGAATCAGTTCACTGAGCATACAAAGGATATACAGCAGCTGTACAGGCTGTCAGGGAGACAGACTGCTTTCAAGGAAGCAGGCAAAACTTCCACTGCTCACTGATTTCTTAAATATTGATTCCTGATGCAGTTTCTTAGATAAAAGTCCCACATTTCAAAATTTCGATCAATGCGCTATGTCAAAACCGCAAGTCAGGTTGCAGGTGTGAGCACCACACAGCCCATGCTGGCCTCTGAACGTGGCAGAGTGAAAAATTATATCCAAAAATCAAGCCACAGCATCAAAGTTACAACAGCACCTCTGTTTCTAGCCCTACCAGATACATGACTCACAATGGACATATCAGTTTTTTAATGAAAGTAGCCTTCTCCTTAATTCAGGTGGCCCCAGCATAGGGGTTTTGCTCTGTGCTCTGGCTTTGGCATACCAAGGCTGATATGTTGTGCCTTCAGCTGGAGCTTGTGACAGAGTTTGAACTTATCCAGCCAGGAGTAGGTCAAACCCAAAGCATCATGCTCATTTGACAGAGGACCTTGGAAATTAAATCCCTCCAAATCCTGTGTCTCCATCGGCTCTGTAGGAAGAGGACAACTGGACCTCTTTAGCCCAGGTTACAGAGAGCAATTCCCAGCACCAACTGGCTTTTTCAAACATTGATCATAGAATTGTTTAGGTTTGAAAAGGACTTTAAAATTACTGAGTGCGACCATAAATCAGGATAGTGATTAGATGGGACTTTGTTCAATGAACCATTTAGAGTCTGGGTTCTTGACTATCTCTGTCATTCTCCCATGTTTAAACTTGCTTCAGACACAAGCCATCACTGCATCAGGAGACAAGGACACACTCTCTGAACCAAATAAATTGCTTGGTCTTCACACTACTCCATGGCTCACATGGCACTAATGGCCCAAATCTTCCTATTGAAGGTTCAACAACATCTCAGGTCATGCAAGCATCAAATGGGGACTGGAAATCCAAGTACTGTGCCCCGCAAAGTTTCAGTCATCTTTCCAGCAAAACACACATTGGAATGGGCTACACAAGAAAATATTTTTATTCCAAAATTAATATTTCTGGTTTTGGGGAAAAGATGTGCTCTGCCTGTACTACACACCAAAACCCTCCTGCAGAAATGTGACTAAGAGCCAGCCCAGCTGCAGAGGTAAAGGGAGACAGATTGTGGCAGCCCAACCTGGTACACAGCTGATCTTCTTTGCTGCTTCTGCTGGTTCACAACATCGGCCATTGCTGGGGCAATTCCAGAGAAAGGACATCTCCTATTCCTCATACCCCTGCTTCTTGCGTGGCTTGGCCAGAAGCTGCTCTTGCAGAAGGGCCCCTGGCAGCACTGCTGGCTACTGCTGGGGGCTGATGACCTGTAGCAGAGCATTCCTGCGCTGGACAAGTGCATTTCTAGTGCTACCCAGAGAGTGGTAGAGCAGCTGCACACTTGGCCACTCCTCAAATGCTGTTCTATTCACTGATTGCACCTCAGGGAGCAATGAATGGTTGTCCTTTCCACCTCCTATGCCTGAAGTTCAACTTGGCTCCTAGAATCCGTGCTAATTCCTACCCTGGTTTTTAATCCCCTGGTTAGCACCCATAGGTCTTTTTAAGCCATAAACTTGCAGTGACAAGTGCCTTAAACCTTCTCCTTTGGCAACTTTTTCTATATTTTGACTTGTACCTGTGGCAATTTCCAGACAACTTTGAGTTATTAAATAGGACACAGAGCAGCAGCCTGAAGCTATGCAGGAGGTGAAGAGCTCTGCTCCCTCAGGATGGAGCTGCCTGATGCCCAGGCAGTCTTTCCAGGGTAGAGCAATCCTTGGGGAACAAACTCCATGGTCAGCTAACTCACCCAAGTCTCTCCTTGTTCTATGAGTGCCAGGCACATTTGATCATCCACATCCAACAGAGGCCACATGATGCTCTAAGTTTTCAACAATGGCTAAAAAGGAAACTCACAATGTCAGCTTGTGAGAGGCAATGAGAAAAGACATGTCAACTGCACCTCATGTCATGGAGTCACCTTACAGAGGGTGTTTTGATGCTATCCTTGCACAGCTGCTTGAAGATAAAGGAAGAACAACCTGGAATAGCTTTCCAAAATCAGCTCCCTGGAAATTTCCTCCGCAAAATACCTTTCAAAATGATTTATGCTAATTCCACAAGTAGACTAAAAATATTACATAGGGACGGCAGTTTGTTTTGCACCCATTCCATCTTTAAATGCATCCTCAGGCTGTATTGATGACTTTTTCTCTAGTCCTCGAAATATGAGCCAGACACAGGGTGATAAAAAGGGGTACCTTTATATAAGGATCCTTAGGTGCACAGTCCGTTAGGTGGAAAACGCCAAAATGCTTGCCCTGTGTGACACGTGTACAATTTTTATAAATTCTGCAAATTAGCATATCTGACAAGAGCCCCCCAATTAGAAGTACACCCGATGAAGTAATGCCCCCCTAACTCTAGCACCTTCTAAATCCTCCACCCTCAGGTAAGGACCAGGCCCTGTTTATAAAAATATGTCTTGAAGAGCTGGTTTCAACCTTGGTTTTTTAAGAAGAACCAAGATACCACAGGGGTCCTGGAATTTATTTTATCTTTCTGCCTAGGAAAATACTGAAACTAAGTTACAATAATAGATTACAAAGCTACAAATATATATGTAAAGAATACAGAAAATACATAAAAGAAAAAAGGTAAAAATCCAGATGGCATCAGTGTCTCTGCCAAATTGGAAAGACTGCAGTCCTAAACAAGTGAAGTTCTGGGCAAAGGACTCTTGAGACAAATTTTTACAAAGTGCTTGTGTATCTAAAGGAGAGGTTTGCAGGTCCAGCAGAACAACTCCTTATCATCTCTGCTTTTTAATAAAGGCTGATTTCTATTGGATCTTTAAAAAGCAAAACACCTAAAAATGGGCTAAAGGTTGACTCGTAGTAAGGTAAATCTCCCATGTGAGTCTCTGTTAGAATGCAGTTAAGAGTGTCCAGTTTGGACACACAACCTGGAGGAGGCATTGAGGCTGCAGGGCTGGGATACAAAATCCAAGTAGATGATTGTATCCACTGCCCCGTGGCTTTCCTGGCTTCCAGCAAGCACTTAGCATATCAGCCTTTTGAAAGTGCTTGATTTCTCTGAACTGCTGGGAAAAAACCCTTAAGGACCATGCTGTAGTGAATGGCAGGTAAGTGTAACAGCCCTGTCAACTCAACATGTGGTGGCTGGGAGGATGGATGTGGACCATCCATACCTAGACCTGTCCTAGGACATGAATACTTTCTGCTGGAGTGTAAAAAGCCACTGGGATATACCCTGCTGCTAATTGTCGTGGGGAAAGATGTGATTTCTTTGTGTGTTAAGCAATCCTTCAGCCCTCCCTTCCCTGGATTTTGCAATTCTTTAGTCTTGTTCTCCTTGTTACAGTAACCTTAATTTGGGGGCTGGTATTAATTCTGTCTCCTGCATTGCTCACTGGCCCTGGGAACAGAGTCCAATTATGCAGCTGTGACCTTCATTACAAGTTAGCAGACTTTCTGCAAATGAACTTCCTTCATGTTTCACAGAGCTACTCAAATAATGGAATTTCCTTCCTATGGGAAATGCCAATCTTTCAACATCTATTTTTGCCCTATTTTTTAACAAAAAGTCAAAATTTCAACTCTTACCACACACGAAGCTCAGGAAAATTTAGAAATGTAAAGAAATGTTTTGGTTTGGATCATACTGATGCAAACCTACTCCTACCTGAGCTGTAGTATTTCTTCATCTGAGTGCCTCTCATAATTTTTTTACCTCATTTTTTATAGACTACAGGTCCCATGGTGCTCTGCAGCGTCCCCATGTAGCCAAGCTGCTACGGTGCATTTTCCTGGATGTGGCCTGGAGGGAGGAGCAAGGGCCAAGGAGAACAGGGCCCAGAAAGCTAAAAGAGAAAGAGCACGTGATGCCATTCCCACTGACAGCACCTGCCAGGACATTTGGTTAGAATTTCTGATGGAACAACAAAACAAAGAGGGTGAAGTTAAAAAAATGTATATCCAATGACAAAAATTATTACCCCCAAACTTTGTCTGGGCAGTTTCAACTGAGGAGTGTGACAAGGTTTTGTAAGTTTCTGAAGTTTCTGTCATTCTAAAAGTGTCCTCGTTTTCTTCTTGACCCTGCTGAGAGTGTATGTGACTGAGGCATTTTAGCTATTTTGAATCTCAGCTCATGCTCCCTGCTTCTTCCAGGTGCACAGGGAACTTGAGCTAGGAGGAGTTCTGCATCAGGATTTTGTGTGATTTGTTATGTACATTTTTTTTTTAGCAATCCCCGTAAATTCCTGTAAATACAGGCACAGCCAGTGCAAACTGCAGATTCCTGCAGTAGTTGCTTTGATGCCTGACTTTTCAAAAACACCATTTTCTCAAACAGTTTGAGAAACTGCACTGCCAGTGCCACTAGAGAATAAATCCCCTGCTCCCATCCTGAGAGGTCCCCTGGTGGAAACTCATCTGGTTCCCACAGCATTACCACTCCCACAGGGGTGAGGAGTAATTTTGATTTTCTTCCCTGACCTAATCTACCTCTGACTCTTCCTCCCAGCCCCATGCTTGTCTGCTGCACTACAAACTAGCAGTTGTTCTGCCTGACCTATTTGAAAGAGACTTGATTGAGGTTTCACACCATAAACAAGTTCTTTCTAAAGACCTTTTTATTTTCACTTGCCTTATAGTATTTGTACATTTAATTCTACTGTATTTTGTGTTTTACCCATGACTTGGGAATGCAGCTTTCTTCCACTGCTTCTGCTGCACAGAGACAATTCCAATGCCAATGTGGCACTGTCTTTTAATTTCCTTTCTTCCTTTCCATGAGCAGGCTGCATCTCTCCTTCCTTCCCACCTCTGCTCTGCCTCTTGCAGCCGGTGGTTGGCTGTGCTTTCTACTGCACATCTGGCCTCCCTGGTTCTCAGGCTCCCAGGTTTAGCAGCTCTCTCCTCTGTACTATTGTGGTTTCTGTGCAGAGTGGAGTTTCAGTGGAGATGACAACAGTCATCAGCTGCCTGGCTGAATATCAGCACAGACTTTATGTTCTTTGTTACAGTGGCTGAAAAATCACTTTCTGCTTCTGCAGTAGATCAATTATAAATGCAAAATACCAGCGCTGCCTTCTCTATGTGTTATTGGCATTTTAACTATTACACAACTCTTTACACATATATGAGATTCTTCTTTATGGCAATAGGCAGTTTTCTTGCACTCACTTATAAGTTTGGACAGCTGAATTCTACATGTGCCCAACTGCTCTGGCTGCTCTACAGAGAGACGTGCAATGCAACCTCACAAGTGAATTCACAGTAGGTAGAAGCATTTCTCAGGGCCTGCCTCTGTACACCCTTTGAAGCACTATGAAATACAGTCTGTCAGAATGACAGGTGGCATGACTCCCATGGATTGCCCTTACAAATATATTATTTCTTCTTGAAACTCAGGCAAAATCTTCCAATAAGAGAATTTCCTGCTATAGAGAAGAATAGACTTCAATACAGCACAAGGTGGATGTGCCTTGCCACAGAGGTGGGAGAAAGCAGTGTAAATATGAAGACTGGGCCATTCTCTGTCCCTTTCTCTGACCCTTATTTCTGAAAACCGCTATCTGCCCAGGAGGAGGCATTTCAGACTGGCACATTAGCTGAATACCCACGATAGAGTGACATGAATGCCATCTGACTTTATCCCTTCATCTCCTGCTTTGTCTGATCTCACTCCATTCTTTCTGAGTCATGCTTTCAAATAGCGAGGATCAAACCTTACCGTTTTTTTCCACGGTCCAGGGTATCGTTCAATTTGAAAAAGCCCTCTGAGATCATCAAGTTCAGCCATTCCCCCAGCACTGCCAAGCCCACTAGTAACCCATGTCCCCAAGTGCTACATCCACATGGCCTTTAAATCCTTGCAGGGATGGAGACTCCACCACTGCCCTGGGCAGCTGTGCCAGGGTTGGACAGCCCTTTCAGTAAAGACATTTTTCCAGTCTAAACCTCACCTGGTGCAACTTGAGGCCATTTGCTATTGTCCTGTCCCTTGTTCCCGGAGAGGAGAGCCCAACCCCTACCTGGATCCACTTTCCTGTCAGGGAGTTGTAGAGAGTGATAAGATCCCCCTGAGCTTGCTTTTCTCCAGGCTGAGCCCCCCCAGATCCCTCAGCTGTTCCTCATCAGACTTGTGCTCCAGACCCTTCCCCAGCTCTGTTTCCATCACTGGACGTGCTCCAGCCCCTCAGTGTCTTTCTTGGGGTGAATGGCCAAAAACTGACCCAGGATGTGAGGTGGGGCCTTACCAGTGCCCAGCACAGGAGGATGGTCACTGCCCTGGTCCTGCTGGCCACACTATGGCTGGTGCAGGCCAGGTGCCATTGGTCTTTTTGGCCACCTGGGCTCATGTTCAGCACCCTCAGGCCCTTCTCCACTGGCAGCTTTCCAGCCACTCTGCCCCAAACCTGGAGTGTTCCATGGGGTTCTTGTGACCCAAGGGCTGGGCCCGGCACTTTGCCTTGTTGAACCTCACGCCATTGGCCTTGGCCCATTGATCCAGCCTGTCAAATTGCCTCTGCAGAGCATTCCTGCCCTCCAGCAGATCAACATCCCACCCAGCTTGGTGTCATCTGTGAAATGACTGAGGGTGTCCTTGATCCCCTCGTCCAGATCATTGATGAAAACCTTAAACAGGATTGGGCCCAAAACTAAGCCCTGGAGAACACCACTGGTCCCAGCTGCATGTGACTCCATTCACCACCACTCTCTTGGTTCAGATGTCCAGACAGTTTTTACCAGTCAAAGAATACACCTGTCCAAGCCATGAGCAGACAGTTTCTCCAGAATACAGTGGGAAACACTGTCAAAAGCTTTACTAAGATTGAGGTGTACAACATGCACAGCCTTTCCCTCATCCACTAAGCAGGTCACGTCCTCACAGGGGATGAGTTCGGTCAAGCAGGACCTGCCTTTCATAAACCCATGCTGGCTGGGCCTGATCCCCTGGTTGTCCTACACATGCCATGTGACAGTTTAAGATGATCTGCTTCATGACCTTCTCTGTCACTGACTGGCCTGTAGTTCCCTGGATCCTCCTTCCAACCTTTCTTATAGGTGTACCTCACATTTGCTGACTTCCCATCACCCAGGACCTTTCTGGCTGACCAGGACTGCTCATAAAACACGTGAGAGAGTGGCTTGGTGAGCTCTTTTGCCACCTCCTGCAGTACCCTTGGACTTGTGCTGGTCTAAGTGGCATAGCAGGTCACTGGCCATTCCCTCCTTGATTATAGGGTCTTCATTCTGCTCCCCATCTCTGTCTTCCAGTTCAGTCCTCTGGGTACCTTGAGGACAACTGTTCTTGCTATTAAAGACTGAGGCAAAGAAAGCATTAAGTCCTTCAGCCTCTTCCTCATCCTTTGTGGCAACGTTTCTCACCGCATCCAATAAGGGATGGAGATTCTCCTTGGCCTTCCTGTTGCTGATGTATCTACAGAAACACTTTTTGTTATCTCTTACAGCAGTGGCCAGATTAATTTCTAGCTGGGCTTTGGCCCTTCTAACTTTCTCCCTGCATAACCTCCCAACATCCTCCTAAGTCCTCCTGAGTTGCCTGCCCCTTTTTCCAGAGGTGATAAATGCTCTTTTCCTCCCTGAGTTCCAGCCAAATTTCTCTGTTCAGCCAGGCTGGTCTCTTCCCCACCGGCTCGTCCTTTGGCACATGGGGACAGCCTGTTGTTGTGCCTTGAAGATTTCCTTCTTGAAGACTGTCCAGCCTTCCTGGACCCCTTTGCCCTTCAGGGCTGCTTCCCAAGGGACTCTCAATCAGTCTCCTAAACAGACCAAAGTCTGCTCTCCAGAAGGCCAAGGTGGCAGTTCTGCTGTCTCCCTTCCTTATTTCTCCAGTATGAAAAACTCATTACAGCCTCAGCTGTCACATCCCCCACCAGTCCTTCTCTGCTCACAAACAGCAAGTCCAGTGGGGCAGCTTCCCTGGTTGTCTCACTTACCAGCTGTGTCAGGCAGTTCTCTTCCACGCACTCCAGGAACCTCCTAGACTGTTTTCTCTCCGCTGTGTTGTATTTCCAGCAGACATCTGGTAAGTTGAAGTCCCACACAAGAACAAGGGCCAGTGATTGCGGGGATTTTCCCAGCTGCTTATAGAATGTTTTATCTGCCTCTTCTTCCTGGTTGGTCA
This sequence comes from Aleadryas rufinucha, assembly GCA_013397815.1. Taxonomy (NCBI): domain Eukaryota; kingdom Metazoa; phylum Chordata; class Aves; order Passeriformes; genus Aleadryas; species Aleadryas rufinucha. The sequence continues at coordinate 25,000 of VZTH01007335.1, read as the reverse complement.
GTCTGTGACAGGCATTGACATTCCCCCTTAACCATAAACATAAGCATTCAACCTTATCATTGTGAGGCCTTTCTCAGCCTGAAATGCACAGCAGAATGTACACTGAAATGCACACATGATATAGGGCTACGACACTTTTATAAGTTTAGCGTATTAGCATAATTGACAAGAATCCCCAGTTAGAAGCACAGTTAATGAAGTAATTCCCCCCTTGGTTCAGCCTCCTACTGAAACCTCCCCCCTTGGTTATAGCCCCACACTGTTTATGTCTACATACATAGGAAAGCAGAAGAACGGCCTTGGTTCACTGAACAAGTAAGATTAGAATAGGATTCCAGGAATGTGTCTGTCTTAACAGAGTACTGGAAAAGTACTGAAGTAAACTAAAATACTATATAACTATGCAATACAATAATCGTCTACAAAGCTATGAATATATGAAAAATATATAAAAAGCAAAAATCTTGTGGCATCAATTGCCATCATTAAGCTTGAGGCAGTCAGAACACTCCCTTGCACACAGGGTTACCCCAACACTTCCCCTTCCTTGCCTGTCCCTTCTGAGTCTACAGCCACCGATTGCAGCACTCCAGTCATGCGAGATATCCCACCATGTCTCTGTGATGGCAACTATGTTGTAGTTTTCCAGATGCACCATGGTTTCCAACTCCTCCTGTTTGTTGTCCATGCTGTGGGTATTGGTGTAAGTGCACTTCAATTGGTCTATTGATCCCACCACCTTTTTGGAGGAAGAAGCCCTAATTCCTACGTGACCATTTTCAGATGATTCCATGGTTTCTAACCCATCAAAAATCCTTGCTTCTTTGCTACCGCATCAATCTCCATCCCTTCCCAAGCATGGACATGACAGACTGAAGGACCTCACTAGAACACCATCTCTCAAACATCGGTGTGCCGCCCCCAGGCTTATCTCTAGTGAGCCTGGGTTATTCACCTCTGTAGTTTTTCTCACTTTGTCTTTTCACTGCTCTGTTCCCTCCTCAGCAGCACTTTCCTGCTGCTCTTTCCTAACTCCCCAGCCTCCCTGCCACAACAGGTGGGTGATGATGAGGTAACAAAGAATGGTTAGGGAGAAGGGAATCCCACCCAAGAATAAGAGTTGGGTTCTTAGGAAGCAAAGGTTATTGAGTTGGAAGCAATCACTCTGGAACAGTTTCTGGCTTGAGTGATGTTAGAAGCTCCCTGGTAACGCAAGAATCGTCAGTATAGAGTGATGTTATCCCATAGGACAACCATGGTAGTAGGAAGGCCAAAACTGGAAGAGCAGCTATGTTGAGAGGAGCTATGTTTAGGTTGCACTATATTGTTTGAATGCATTTTTTATGTAGCCAAGTAATAAAAAAAAAGCAAACAATCCTTGGCAGCAGCAGCAACAGTCTTCTGAACCGTAGTGGACATAATTATTATTTGTTCTGAGTGTGGTTTGTTTCTATGGCTAAGACTCTGCAATAGAGCACCTTCGTGCATGCCCTGTTCCATGTCAATAGACTGAAATGTCTGAACTGGCAATTAATTATTTTTGGGGAATGGCTTGCATGATTTTGCAACAACAGCACGTGACTTTCATTTGGGTATCCTCTATTAATACAAATTAGAGGATGCCACAAAGCTTTTCTGTTGCTTTAAGTAGTTTGGTCTGATACTGCTATGGGCTGTCTGCCTTCTCTGAGCTGGAAAAACAGGATGGAAATGCTTCACTTCTGCAGCTCTGATGATATATTTGTCCAAATTTAACATGGCCCATTTTCTTTGGCATTCTCCATATGGTATTATCATTAGCATTGTGCTCTTCTCCAACAGCACCCAATGCTGTGTATTTGTATATGTATTACAAGGACAAAAGGTACCAAGTGTGATCATCTAATCTGACCTCCTTTTTCAGGACAGGAATAGCTCTGTGTTAATTAATTTTCTTTTAAGTACAATATACTATTTTAAAAAAATTTTGGAACCTGCATTACTGTCTTCTGGTGGTCATGAATTCACCACAGTTTCAGGCAAATTATATAAGCCTGGGTCTGCCTGACCCTGGAAATGATGCATAATCACTAGGAAGAAGCAGTCAGCTGCTGCTGTAGAGGAGCTGAACTGAACCTACTAATGCTAATGGTAAGGCTGCCATTGACACACCAAGAGGCTGTAGCTTAATCGCCACGGATAAGCAAACACTTGTGCATACAGCACCTGCAGGCAGTCTTAGAGGCTAAAATGCAGATGAGGTCTGTGGTATGAAAGTCTTTAGTCAAGGTGGATGATCCTGCAGCTGTCACTGAGACAGCAGCACCTCCCAAGTTTTTTTCAGATGCATCCTCAAATCATCATTTCCCTCAGCATAGATTCAAATGGTTCCTCTTCCTCTCTTTCCAAGTGAGATCTTAAACTACAGACTGAACCGTTGACTTCTGGGGTCTGATTTTGCAATTTGCTTTCTATTGGGTGTCTACCCTGTTATTCAGTGGCTTTCTGGAAGGAGAAGAATTAAAAACCTCAAGACTTCAGAGAATGCAAACAGCTCTAGAGGAAATCTACACCACTGGCTTGCCTTCACTGAATTGCAGAATCCCCTAAAACCATTGCTTTCAACCATTCCTTTCAACCATTCCTCATGGACTTTATATTTCACTCTCTCAAGTTCTCTCTAGAAAAAGCACACTCTACCTCTCTCTCCTTCAGAAACTTTATTTCACTCTGTTAATGACACTCTTCTGTCCTGTTTCTTAGGCTCCTAATTTTGACAAAACGTCTGTTTACCTTGGGGTAGAGCCTTGCTGTAAGCCCCCCAAGTGGAGAACTCAAAGGTTCCCAGATCCAGCAGGAATCTCCAAATCCTCCCCACTGTGGAGCATCTCCTGGAAGCTGCATCAGGAAGATACAGGATCTCCTCTTTCAGACTGCAGGTGACTCTATATGCATCTCCTTGCCAAACTGCCTTTGTCGTCAAATGGTATCTTATACCAAAGGCATATGTAGCTGTCTACCTATCTTTGTATCTTGTCCAGTCAGCAATATTTCTGCCAGATCACTCTTTTATAGATGTTAATATATTAATGCAGTCTGAAGTCAATAAACCAGCTTTCAAATTAACAGTTGAACAGGTTCAGCTTCATAAGCTTTGCCCTTTCCACTACATCTTCAAAGTATTACAGGGGGAAGCATGGACTTCTCTTCAAACAGTTCTTCAGAGCTGGTGTCTCAGGGATCGGTTTGCCCCCTTTGGTGCTACAGAAGGGTTTGCTGAGCACACTTCACCCACTGAGACTGCACAGATCTGGTGCCTGGATCTCCCTGGCCCATGAGAGTGGCATGCACAGACAGTACTGGGCTGTGATTCGGAAGGTCTCCATACATGGGAAGGGTGCACCAAGTTGGCTGTCCTGTGCCAGCACACAGCATAGTCGTGTATAGGCAGTCACACTATATGGGATCACTCCTGCCTCCAACCAAGCATCCTTTCCAAATTCCCAGACAGGGAGTTTTCTCCCCATCCCCTATCATGGGTCATAAAGCAGATGGGTCATGAGGTGGCCCCAGATGCTTGTGGGTGTTAGGCTGAGCTCAGGCAGGCATGTGGGGCTCAAGTCCTTGCTCAGAAAAGCATGGAGTGGTGCTGTGCTGGCTGCACGCTGTCAACAGAGGCAACACAAGCTATCTCACAGCTCATTACAGAAACTGAGCCAAAGGGAAGACACGTTCCCAGCTTATCAGGCCACCTCCTCTGTGAGCTCTCTGATCTACTTTTCCAGTGATTGTTCGTGACCTAGGAGAAGCCCCTGAGAAATCTCACCGTTCATAGCCTGCAGCTAAATGGGCATCTGCAAGCAGCCATGGCGGGGAGACGGCAGCATGGCACACAAAGTCTGATTAACCAGATGGAAAATTCCACTCTTCTTCATCACAGCACAACATGCTGAAGAACTTGGGAAGCAAACCAGCCCTGTGTTTATCTGCTTGCCAGGCTGCTGCTCTGCTTTGGTACCATGAATTGTGTACATTTGCCAGGATACCTGCACTATCTGCTCAGCCCTCTTTTAGCACCGTGATAAGAAGTACCTCTGGAACAGCATCCTGCATACTTTGCTCTGCTTAGAAATACTTTTTTAGCACTGCTGACAGTCAGTGCAGTGCAACATGAAGGGTGAGGCTCCAGCATGGGGACCAGCAGAACCGACCTCTCCTTCAGCTCTGGTCGTGCTGAGCACAAGAAACCCCTTCCCCTGATGCTTGCAAACCTTGCACCTCTGCTAAGTGATCAGCTCTGGACATGTCTTCACCCTAGGTTAACTTAAACCCTGCTACCTCGTGAAAAATTGGTCAAATTTACAGACTCTTCTTACTAGAAGACGTGAATGATAAAGTAACTAATAAATGCCAGCCTTTCAACAATTCAGGAATCCCGGCTGATGGTCTGAAAGCCCTTGTGTGCTCCCAGCAACCATCGCTTTGACTTATTTGCCCCTCTTCCCGGTGCTTTCCCATACACAAACACACTCTTACCTCCCTGATCTGCAGCTGTGCTCACAGCAGGTTCGTTTAGTTCCCTGTGAAGAGGTGCGAAAAGCATGCGAGTGTCTGGGCAGAAAAGCCTTGTGCCACAATGTCACTCAGGTCACCAGTGTACAGCCAGTGCTAACCAATGGGAATAAATCCCATGTGAATTACACAGCTGTAAATCCTGGAAACTATGCTTCACACTGTGAATGTACTATTATTGGTTCCCTTGCAATACTATGCAATGAAAAGATACAAAACCAGCAAATAAAGAATTCGTTATTAACATATAACATTATTCAGACTCTCCCCTCTAACACTCCTATACCATTGAGTGTCTCACTTGCTAATGGCCACAAGGCACCCGCTGCCTCTGATCGCAGCAGGGAAGAGAAAATGCAGAGCAAGTGGCTCCACAAACGATCCCGATCCCGGCGATGGGGAGGCCAGTCGACCACCTTGTAGCAGAAGCATGCTTAGGCACTGCCAAGAAGGGGAACGAGCCTCAGGAAAGAAATGTTCTCTGAGGGATTTTACTTAGGTACACAGCAACAAGGTTACTTGGAAGGCTTCAATTCCATGATATGCTTCTCTTGGATGAATTTTTATATGCATATATGTTTCATCCACATGTTTAAAACATTGTCTCAAAAACGAGTTGATGGGGGAGGTCTGTTAGCACTTTCCAGGTCAGATAGTTTAATATATGGTGTCAGAAAAGAGAATGAATTTTAAAGAAATGGTGCTTGCTCAGTCTAACCAATCAGACATCTAGCACAAAAAATTACATACTGACTTCTGGTTAAAATGCATATTTTGCATAGTTGTCAGAGAAAATGTAAAAGACTGATAGAAAACAGTGATACAGCCAATATACTGCCTTAGGCAGTTCAGCTCATTTACAGTCCAAGAGCAAAGCTGCTTCTTGAAGGTCAGAAGTGTATGAACGTCTGTTCACAAAACCTGGATTCACATAAAATCCGTAAGGACAAATTATATTAGTGGTATCCCATACCCTCATCCCCTCTTCCTGTGATGGTGGTAAACGCACTAAATCTCTGAAAGAGTATTTCTGATCCTTTCAAGTTCCTTAACATCTTTAATGCTTCCCTGGATCGGGAATCCTGCCCACATTTGGGATTTCCTGTATGATTAACAAAGTCTCCATGCAAAATTGACCAGAGTATTACCTTTACAGGGTGCTCATCATACCGTCACACTGTAGACCTGGAGTAAAGCTTGTGGAGGGCTCGGGGGGGAGGGGGGAACTCAGACTGGCTCAGGAACCAAGCTCTGCTTGTTCAGGTCGAACGACAGGCTCTGCCCACTCCCAGCTGCACAGTAACGCCAGGCACCGAGCTTTTGAAGATGGAAAGAAATCCTTTGGAGAGGAGGGGTTAGCCCACAAGAATCATAGCCACAGCTGGTTCCTTATTCCTTCTTTGTGCCCGTGACTTCCGCTGGCCCCAGCGAGCGAGGCCCCGTTCCACCCCCAGCACGAGGCCGCTGCCCAGGGCCGGGGGGCGTGGGGGTCAGGGCAGGCTGGGGACAGCGGGGATCGGGTTATCCCCCAGTGCTCTGGGAAGAGCGGCATGCCTGGAGCAGCACTCGTAGGGCTCAGGGAAATGCCGGGCAGAGGCGTCTGAGGGCAGCAGGGGCTGCAGTGGCAGGACACAAAAAAGAACCAGGAGGCCTTGATAAGGAAAAATGTGTGCTAATGTCTTTACAAACAATTCGAGGGGTGAGAGTATGGGTGTTAACGTCTTTGAAATGGGTCTTAATGTCTCTACCCACTTCAAGCAGCAGGTTTGTTACAGAGCCCAGGGAGCCTGGCTCCTGAAACAGACAAGTGGGTCTGCACAAGCCTGAACTTCTGAACTTTGGGATAAAATGACACGTTCAAGGCGGGGTATGTGGTAGGCGCTTCGGGAAAGCTGCACCTTCCTGGTACCTCAGCCAGTGGGGAAAGGAAGAGGGCAACGTGCGGCTGGCAGCTTAGGATAAAAGGAGGCTGCGCCCTCCAAAACCTCGAGAGCAAAAAGCCCGTGGGCGTGTGTCCCAGTGGACTCTCTCCCTTTATTCGAATAAAGTTGCAGGACTCCTCTGTCTCTTTAATGGACACTGGCTTTTCAGAGCGTGATTTTCCATACAGCCTGAAGTTAGTCTTGCAGTGCTGAGGGCTGAGTGGGACAGTTTTCCCTGCGGATAACGTGGACTACCACTGATAATCTGCTGTTTCCTGGGAACAATGAACCATTTGCAAAGTCAAACCAAGAAGGCTGTGTCCTCTGAAACCTCCAGAGAGACCTCATGGGGATATGCCTCAGTGGATTCTCTCCCTTTATTTGAATAAAGTTGCAGGACTCCCTTGTCTCCTTCGTGGACACTGGCTTCTCATAGCATGATTTAACGCACAATTGCTTCTCTGCCAATTTGGAGTAACCAGTTTCCACAGACCTGATTGTGGGTGAAAGCCAATGAGGCAATCTGCCACATTACTCTGCACTTTTCATAGCCTGCCTTTGCTATTACAGACATACTGTTTGCAGCCTTCCTACCTCCATCAGGATCACACTATTAGCAAGGAAGGGATGGCCCAGACAATCAGCAATTTTGTATTTCTAATTATTTTAGGCCAGTGAGGTACAAGGCAGTCAGCAATGTCGCTTTGCAGAGAAGAACAGTACCTGAGTAAGGTCCACCACTGCCTTGCGTCTTACACATCTAATTTTCCACTTGAAATATTTCCTTTCTGGCTCTAGAGACAAGTATCAGCAGGATGGGCCAGCTGTCATAAACACACTTGTGGCTCTGATCTGCTTGGAACCTGATGGACCTCATCAGCAGAATGGCAACAATAATCTGAATAATCTTTGTAGAAGATGCTCACTTCTACTGCTTTAAAACAAGAAAAGTTTGACTACTGGAGACTGATACTGGATTTGAATCACTGTTGCTGTGAAAGTCTCTGTAAGGTTGTTTTGCAAAGCTGAGGAAGGAGGCTGATAGTACATTTTGAGTTGTTTACATCAAGCTTTAAAAGTCCTGAAAGCTTTTTTTATTAAAAAGGAGCAGCAAAATGTGTTCCCTTTGGGTTTTGCTTACATCAAAATGCATGTTTTCATATTTCAGGAAAATTTTTGTTGTACAGAGACAGTTGCCTGCTCTGCATACATCTCACATCTGAAAACTTCTGTTGTCCGCCCTAGCACTTTCTCATTTCTAGTTTGCACACAAGCACTTAGCTTGGAAAAAGGGTAACTCATCTTCCTTTAATCTGACATCACACCCAGCAAACATGATGCAGAAGGAAACAGACAATTGTTCATGTGTGGCAGTGGGAGCAAGGAGTGCTGCTGCTATGGGCACTGATATGCAAAGCATGCAACAATGTGGGTATTTGTGATATCTACTGGACTGCAGAGATCAGGGTACTTTTGCGGGAGAATCAGTCTTTGTGGTTACAAACACTCCCCCTGCTCTTAGTCCCAGACAGGAATGCAAAAAGCTGTGCTGTCTAACCCTGCAGCTCCTCCCCTAGGGAAGCCTATTCCATCTTTTAGAGCCTTTTGGAAGCTTCAGTGGAGCTAAGGGGCTCTTTGGTGCTAAGGAGATTCTCTGCAATGAGCTCTCTGCTTACAGTGGCAGACCCCTCTTCAAGGGCAAGTTGCAGAGGACTGTCAAGTTCAGCCCCCTGTAATGTGCTGTTTTCTGGCAGAGGTGGCAAATGCAGTGTTGCTGGTTTCTTAAGTTTTCACTGCCCAGTACAGGAGCACCAGGTATAAATTGGCCAGGAATATTTGATGCCATCTACCCTGGGTGGTGTAAGGTGCCTGCATTATTCCGGGTGGCACGTTGCTGCTATGCCTCTGCTTGGCCCCAGAGTAAAGCTTTAGGGGCAGGGAGCTGGAGCTGGTCCCAACTTGTCAGTGAGGCTGGTATTGCTTGTCTGTGTCACTGCAGGAATTTCGTTACTGACCATATTCCTTTCCTGTACAGCTCTGATATGCTGATATTCCCCCATTGCATCTCCAGCATGACATCTCTTGGACAGTGCCTCCTATAATCTTCCTGAAGGTGAGATGTGCTGGTGTAAGTGGTGGCAGAAGCAATGTCAAGGTAGACTTCTGAAAAGTTATCTGGGCTCTCTGTACTTGCCTTCTCCAGTGGCCATAAAGAACATTGATTTGAGAAATGAGGGCAGGCATGCTGCCATCCTGGTACCTTGGGATCTTCCCCCACACCCTGACCTCAGCATTTTCAGCACTCCCACCCTTCATGCTCCCTAGTGTGAGAGCATGTGCCTAGCCTGTTCACTTTGGCTGAGCAGAAAGTTGCTGTGTCCATGCCTAATGCCCCCCAGAGGCTAAGCTCACCATGGTGTTAACCAGGGAGGAGTGTGTTTGAATTCATACTGGAAAATTAGAAACATGTGGGAAGCCTGTGCTGAATTGCAGCTGCTCAGGGAGGGTCCTGAGAGGGGTCAGGGTTGCTCTAGTTCATGGCTAGTGCCATGGTCTAGTGCCCTGGTTGACAAAGGTGCAGTGCCTTGCTCAGCATGGCCAGAGGACCAAACACTGTTCCTGAGACGGAGCCATAGCTGAATATGCAGATCCCCATCCTTAGCCAGATGCCTTCATCTGTGTGCCTCATGCTCTGCTTGCTTCAGATGTTTCTCCGACATCTCAAGTCTAGGAAGGTGCCATTTAGAATAAAAGATGGATTTCAATACTCAGTGATTTCCCAAGAAAATATTCTAACTGCCTAATCACAAACTTGTCGTGGCAAAAGTCACGCTGAATAACCCCAACTAGCAACAGCCTTTTGGACAGACACTGATTATGAGGCACATGAGAACCAACCCCCAAAACTTTTATTTCCTCCTTAATATGCACCACAGTTTTAAGTGTCCACAGTCTGTAATTCCAGTTTTCCAAATTGTTGTTGATGGTATTTTTCAAGTACTAGATTGAAGCTAAGACAGACCTCAACTGCTTTTGCTATGTTCCAGGCTGCTGAAGGATCTTTAAAAACATAATGAAGGTAAAGATTGAAGATACCCAAGGTACTGATTGTTTGCAGGTATATCAGCAAACCTGTCTGTTTAATCATTTCCTCGTAAGTCATTCTCCTGCTGTACAACCTGCACAGACCTGAACCCATGCACGACCTTGCCTCAGACTCCACTGGCCATCAGACTTCCTGCCTCTCTGTCCCGGTTTGGGCCAATTTCAAGGAAAAAATGTCCAAAAGGACGTCTCCTCAAAGCAAGCAGGGCACTGCTGCCCCTCCCCCACCAGGTTCGGGAAAAGAAAAATATTCCCCGGAGGAATGTGAAAGAGAAAAAAAGAACTATTTATTAAACCAACACACATAGGGAAACAACAACAATGCCAAAGACCCAAAATCTCTCTCACTGTGGAGCGGAAACCCGGAAAATCTCAGAGTCCTCACTGCAGGGGGGTGGTCTCTCTCCTCTTCCTTGGAGCTGAGTCGACGTGGGTGCCCCACTCCAGGCCGGGGGAGGGTCCCCCGGTGGAGTCCAGACGCTCCGGTGATCTGAGCAAGTCCAGAGGAGAAGGAAACAAAGCCAAGTTTTCTCTCCATCTCTCTCCGAGGAAAAAAGGAGCCGAAAAGCCGGGTGGAAAAAAAGCAGGCCGCGTGCTTCCTCCACACTTCTCCCCTCCCAGCTGAACGCAGAGCAGAGCGACCTTGAAGCACAGACTGTTTTGAAAAGTTCGCCTGGCCGCTTCTCTCTCCTCTCCCAGGCTCAGTTCAAAAGCACAGGACTCATGTTTGGGCATAGAGCGATGGTAGGGGATACACGTGACAAGGTCACCCCAAGACACTCTCCTAAGTTGCTGAACCTCCAGGTGAAGGTTGGGGGACAGCGTCCCTCCCATCGTCAGGAAAGAGCAGGTCCGAGACCACTTGATGGAACTGAATAGGCACAAATCTATGGAGCCCGATTAGATGCATCCCAGGGTCCTGAGGGGTGATGTAGTTGCCAAGCCACTCTCCATCCTATTTGAAAAGCCATGGTGGTCAGGCAAAGTCCCAGTGACTGGAAAAAGGAAAACATCAGTCCTATTTTTAAACAGGTGTCATGCTTTTAAGCCCAGCTGGAAATTCAGCCTTACGTAGCTGCTACCCTCTTTCTACCCCCTCCCATAAGAGAGAAACAAAAGTCAGAGATAAGAGCAATTTACTGGAAACAGTAATGTGATAAGAAAACCAACAGTAACAGCAACAATTTTAGTAACAGAAGTATACAAAAAGAGGGTGATTTACATTTAAAAAAGTGCTCACTGACTGACCAACCAACCAACCTGGCAAGTGCTGCATGGTTCTCAGACAATGAAGAAAATGGCCCTTGAGCCCGCCACGTGCACCTTTTTCTCCCTTCCTTCTCAGAAATGAGAATCCCTCACTTCCACCCCACCTCCCCTGATGTGATGTCGATGGTGTAGAATAACAACCTGGACACGCCCACACAGCTCCAGGTTCTGCCCCCTCATGGCTACTGCAAGAACATTAACTCTGTCTTGGCCTGTGGAACTACATATCAGTGACCGTCACCTCTGTGCCTGGGAAGGTGTTACAGGTTCGGGAGGATGCCCGTGCACAAAAAACTCAAGACACACTTAGAATTGCAAAGCAAGTTAATTTTATTAGTCACATTAGCAATGAATACATACCGACCCCTGGATTCTAGAGAAGCTGCCGAGCAGGAGAAGATGATGGAGCATGGCTTCTGAGTGGGAGGGGTAGGGAGGCAGCGCACCTTCAGGGCGTCCCCTGGATGAAAACGGCGTGCATCTTTTCTTCCTCTCCTTTCCACCCCAGGGCCACATCTTATATCTCCTCCTCAGGAGTGGCCAGTTTCAACGTCATCTCATGTGGGGCCAGCGCCTGAGATGAGGTCATAACGGCCCATGATAACACCTCCATGCCAACAATGGCTTTATTGTGTATTATTTTTCTTTCACAGGTTGGATCCCACCAGGTGACTGATACATAGTTTAATTTCTGAAGGTTAAAGTCCTACCAACTAACAGTAAGGTCTTCGTCTACATTATCTTGTCGATGTGCACAACAGCGGACCAAATATGGCAGGCCTTAGACACGCCTTTGGTCCGTGACACAGAAAGTACTGGAGCAGATTTTCATGGAAGCAATGTTAAGGCACATGCAAGACAAGGAGTTGACCCGAGACAGCCAGCACAGCTTAACCAAGGGCAAGTTGTGCCTGACCACTTTGGTGGCCGCCTATGATGGAGTTCCTGCAATGATTGACAAGGGAAGATGACCAATTTTATCCACCTAGATTTCTGTAAAGCCTGTGACATGGTCCCACATGGCATCCTTATCTCCAGATTGGGGAGACGTGGATTTAAAGAGTGGACTGTTTGGTGGTGGTGTGGTTTAAGAATGGTATTCTCCAGTTTAGTACTCCCACTAACACCATGCGCTGCTTCCCCTCCACCTGCCTCCAACTGGAGGCTCAAAAGGCAAAGATCATGAGTTGACATAAGAACAATTTACTGGAAACAGCAATGAGATAAGAAAACTAACATTAACAGCAACAATATTAATAAAAAAAGGTACAAGAAAAATAAATTATTTACATGGAAAGCCCCCCAAAATAAACAATACCAGACCATTCTGTCCACCATGTTTTCTCGACTGGAAGGAACCCCTTCTTCCTGGACAAGACAGAGAGAGAGTCCCTTTTGTGTCAAATAATATCCGGGCCTTAGCAACATCCCCTCCTGGCTACTGCAAAAAATTAACCCTGTGCTGTCTGAGACCAGGATAGGTGGCTAAGAAATTGGCTGGATGCCACAGCCAGAGATATGTGGTCTGTTGAAGATTAAAATAAGTTTATTTATAGAATATTAGAAATTATTTGTGTAGGTTGAAGTTTAATTGTAACTTGCTTACAGTTTAACATGAATGGGCCCTGCTCAAAGCTTGGCTTTGAGGTGAACTATAAATGAACTCTGTGAACATGAATGGCTGAGCAGAGGAGGAGACAGAGATCCGGAGACTGGAGATCTTCAGATAAGGGCTGAGACTCTGGAGGGCCCCAAGGTTGCCCCAAGCTGGAAGAGAAGAGCAGGTAATGATCTGCCCACATGGATATGGAGAAAGAATCCAATGAGGTTTTAGAAGACCCCAGATCATAAACTGGCATTAGACCAAGAGGCATCTGCAGAGCGTTGCGAAGAGCATGTGAAGGTCAGGTGCACAGACTGTGAGCAGATAAAGGCCCAGGGGTTGCACTGTTCAGGGTCGCTCTTTGGAGGCACCAGCTCAAGCTGAAATAAAATGGCTGCCTCATAACCTTCTCAGAAGAAAAGGCTCTGGGGTGACCTCAACTGCAGCCTTTCAGTGCTTAAAGGGAGCTTATAAGGAGGGAGAGTGACTTTTTACACAGGCAGATAGTGATAAGACAAGGGGGAATGGCTTTAAACTAAAAGAGGAGAGATTTAGATAATGCTGAGTTACTAGGAGGAAATTCTTCCATGTGAGGGTGGTGAGGCCCTGGCACAGGTTGCCCAGAGAATCTGTGGCTGCCCCATCTCTGGAAGTGTTCAAGTCCAGGTGAGATGGGGCTTGGAGCAACCTTGTTGCAACCATGCCGGGGTTAGCTAGATGGTGAGATGCTGCGACCTTCCGAAAGCATCTCCGGAATGAAACCGCTTCTGGCAGCGTTACTTGACACACACTTACACATTCATACACACACTNTCTGTCAACCTAAGCTGGGGGGATCTCTCAGGGTCTGTCCCATTAGGGGACTCTCTCATTCCCCTGATTGGGATTCTCACTGGCTCCCACACAACCTGGTCTAATAGAAGCTCCCCTTGCCTGTGGCATGGGATGGAATGCGATGGGCTTTAAAGTCCCTACCACCTCAAGCCTGTCTGTGATTCTGTAACTATACACCCCCAGATTTGGGGTCTTCCTTTTGTGGTCTTGTGCAGAGCCTTCTTTAAATGTGTATAGGCTGAAATCCTGAGGTTGGGTGCTACAACCCAAGGTACTAAAGCAGGTACACATTCAGAGATGGTAAACAAAGAAGCGAGAACACAGTGAATTGTATAAGCATAGCCAAAACCATGAAAGTACAATTTTTCAGTAAGAAATTGTGAAAAATCAAGTGCTTGCTTCCCCATCTAGTGGTTATATTCAGAAGGAAGAATGTTCCAGTAGATATAAGCTGCTAGTCTCTGGAGGCTGGAGCTATGTGCGTGCACTAAGATCAAGCACCACAGATACGGTCTTATGTGGTTTTGCACATTGATCCTATTTAGATGGACAAAGAGTTGCAGTTATAACTGTCCACATCCTCTTCCCCTTCTACCTGCACAGCTCATTTCAGAAAGTCTTTTAAGAATGAAAGAAATCCAATATATCACAAAATCATAGAAAGGTATAGGTAGGGCAAGACATTTTGTACTTTAAGTTGCTGCTTGAAACAAAGCTGTCTTCAAAGTTAAATCAGGCTATTCAGTTGAATTTGATCCAGCTAAATTTGAAACTCTCCAAGGATGGAGATTCATCACCTCAGTGAATATACCACCTCAGTCCATATACCAGTACTGCTCCACCAGCTTAGGAAAGCACTTGAAGAAAACAAAGTCCTAGCAAAAAAGAAGCTCTTAAGTCCTGCCAGAGAATGGGAGTGCAGGTCCCCTTTTCCTTGCACACTGTGATGTCTGCAGAGGAAGATGCTGTTTTCATTTCAGCTCTTAGGTTGTGCCAAGAGCAGGCTCAAACTGCCAGGGTCCCAGCAATGCAGGGCGGTTAGCGAGATTTCTAAGCCTTTTAGTTCAGCCCCTGAAAAGCCCTAATTACTGACAGCTTTGCTCATGCTTTCAGGCTCTAGAGTCCTGGGCCAGTGTGCCTGGAGAGTCACAGCTCAGGAGCAGCACTGAAATTGCAAGTAGAGATGTGAACCTCAGACTATGAATGCTTCTAAAGCATTTCTTTGTATTTCTGAGTGGACTTAGTTGCCCTTGCACAGATGCACTTTGCTAGAAGCAAGCCACAACTTGTAACAACCCAGCTTGCTTCCTCTGAGAGAAAACATCAGGAGGGTAGCTTTAATGACTCTCCCACAGTGGTTTTAGCACTTTGCCCCCAGGTCTAGTGTTTTGACAAATCCCTTCAGTTCCTCATGGCAAACAATCCCTGTTCCTTTGCTCTCAGGGCCTCATAAGCCTCCTTCTTGTTATCCCAGACCACTATCTAGTGGGTGCTGGAGATCCCACCACAGCCAGGGAGGAGGCTATGCCATGGCCTAAGGACACCAGGCTGCTCTTTTGAGCAGCCCTTAAGTGATGCCTGGATGAGCAGAGCTGTGTGTCAGCAGGACATCATTGGAATTTTGAAGTTTCACTCAGCTGGGCTGTTGGTTACCTGCAAAGCATTTAACAGAAAAAATCTTCCCCTTTGTGTCAGTGGTGCCTTGGCCCATGCTGTTATAAAATCTGCAGTTGAAATTGCATATAATTCCTGGAAATGCTGAGTAAGCCCCCAAATAGCCCCTTATTTTTATAAAGCCAGACTCAGTTCTGGAATATGTTGAGCATGTGAGTAGCTTCACTCATGAATTAATTCACCAATGGGACATATTGATCATTCCACTTTAGCAAGTATTTTACCTTGTAGATATTCCCACTGAAGTAATTGTAAATCCTTGCAGACGAGGATACTAGAAGGAACTGAATTTAATAACAACCTGAAAACCTTCTGAAACTACATGAGATGCCAGAGAAAAGACAAGGTGTAGGCTGTGTAGCTGGTTGGTTCCTCAAAACTGTCACGAGATGACCTCTTTCCTTACAGATGGAGAAAGATTGATGGCTCTCTTTCCTCGGGGAAAAATTTACGATTCAGTCCTCACAAAGGGGGAAACAAATGCTTCATAAGAAATCCCCTGCTGAGTTAGAACCTCTGAAAACATTAATGGTGGTAACCAATGTCACTTTCATATTGTTAAAGACCCTCAGATGCAGGGTGCGTGGCTGGCCCCACCCTGACACCCCCCATTACTGTAGGGTTAGGGTTACATGCAACTGTTAGTTTCCAGTGATGAACCACTGCCTTCACATTGCATGTTGCCTGAAATCAGGTAAACAGATGTATTTTCTTTATTGTTGTAATTTCCAGCAAACAAATGTTTGAAAACACTTGGGTTGGCCACTGCTCAGTCACCCAGTGTCATTAATATAGCAGTTTCTGGCTCAGGGTCAGGATGTCACAGGAGGTGTGAGCTGCCACAAGAGGGATCAGGACTTTAACAAACTATTCTGAAGTGGATCTATAAAACCCACATAAATGGTCTGGCAGCTGGGAAAGCATGTGACATTGGTCAGCTGAGTGTGACATAAACCCATGCTGCTGTTGAAAAAGGAAGCCCTATTCCTCTTAAGGTTGCTTGTCCTTGCCAGCTTTCCCATGTCGTAAGGAATGAGTTATCTGAGAAATAACTTCATAAGTTCAGAAACAAGTTAAAAAAATAGGTTTCAACTGAATCAACTCCAGCAGAACCTAACTTACACAGAGTCTTGGATATATTTCCCAATTAATAATAATTACTGTACTACTTAAAATCCTAGAGATGTGGGCAGAATGGACCTCTGGAGGCCTCAGGTACAACTTTCTGCTTGATCCAGGTTTGCCACCAGAAGCAGACAAGATAGTATATTGACTGACCTACATGGTGTGAGCATCTAGTGACTGCCTTCTTGTCCAGGACACTGGCAGAGCGATAGAGCTAGAAATGAGATAGTGATTACCTGTGGTGCTGTCTTCATTCTAGAGCCTCTGTTTCTTTTCTTGCTGATGAATGCTTATGACTATGGATCAAAATGCCACTGCCATGCTATGGAACAACTGTGAATGCTCCAGGGTCTGAGTCCATCCAATGACAGTCTCAGAAGTAAAAAGTCTTCAAACCGGGTAGATTGGTTTTGGCTGGGGTTTTCTTTGTGAGGTGGTGGCGTTTTGCCTTTGTGGGATTTTTGTTTGTTTGTTTGTTTGTTTTTATTTTGTTTGTTGGTTTGGTTTTTTGTGTGTGTGTTTTTTTTGGGGTTTTGGTTTTTCTGGTGGTTTTTTGTTGGGTTGGTTTTTTTGCAGGATTTTTTTTGTTTGGTTTGAGTTTTGGTGGGTGGTTTTTTGGGTTTTTTTTTGTGGTTTTGTTTTTTTTTTTTGGTTTTGTTTGGGGTTTTTTTTTTTGTTTTGTTTTGTTTTTTGGGGTTTTTTTTTTGAGAGCTCAGCTATGGAAAAATGTTTAATTTGTCAAAGTCATAGTGACTTTTAGGCCATGTCCCTTTAGAAATACTGACCTAACAATAGTACTAATCAGAAAGTATGGCATTTATAGTATCTTAATGGCATGCACCCAAAATAGATTCTAGTTATATCAGCAAGTTGACAAGCTCATAGGGTACAGATAACTCTTGTAATTAATTTCTAAAAGTCACAAGAACTGTAAAGTTGGTGTGGGTGGAGTTTACTTTTTATTAAAATAATAAATTGCTACAACCACATTTACCTGGGTATTACTACAGATTTACTTGAAGGTAAATTAAATCACAATCAGAAACCTCCCAACACTGTTAGGATAAAACTGTTAATTTTCCTCTCTTATGTTAATGATTCTGAGAAGTATAAGCTCTAATTAGAACATGAATAGAGAACACACTGTGACCTGCTGGTTCTTAAGGTCTAGTGAGTGTAACTTTCTGAGGTACATTCTTTCCAAAGCACTCCCCTTAAATAGGTCACATCACTCACTATGCTGGTACCACACGTTCATTAGAGAAGCACAGGACAGTAATTCCTATAATTAAAGTTGCCCAACATTTTCATGATAAAAGCATGTTCACAGTTTCTTACAGGTTTAATACGTTTTATTGCTCTAAAGTGAAATTTTCTGTAATGGATATCTGTATCAGAATAAGTACTTAAATTAAAAATGTAATTATTGTTTTTTAGACACATAATAAGTAATTACTCTCACTCTCACTTTTCAATACTAGTGTTTGGCTCAGTTTGTAGGACATGTCTGCTTTGGGAAAGGAACTTAATTCCATAAAGACTGGAGCTAAGTCAGCCATGTTGTATATCCCTGAAAATTACAGTTCTTGTGTGAATAGAAACAAGCTAATTCTTTTGGCTAAATTCTCTGCAAATCGTCTGCGCCAAATGTTCTCCAGGGAAAAGGCACAGACAAGGTCTAGAACCACACACAGACTCAGGCTGCCATGTGGACATCATGCAGCTGCCAGCACTAATGTCCAGCCCTGTAAGCTCCCAGTGGACATGCACAAAATGAAAAAATCTTACAAAGCTGTTCAAAGTGTCAGGTCATGATCAGAGGATATGCTAAAATCAGCTTGAAGTCAGCTGGGATCAAATAAAACATGCTGCAGCCCTGGATATCTGTGGATACCATGGCTGGAGCTCTACCCTCAGGGAAAATGGGGATGACTTGTTCAGGACCATGTAGCTTATTGACTAGTGGCAAGTTTATTTAAACCAGGGAAGCATGACAGGACCCATCTCAGGTGAAAAGCAACACTCTTAATGGTATTTTTCTTCTGCTTTGGTAGCTGGAGAGTGAGAGGTTAAACAGAGCCTCCTGCTGCTTAAAGTGCCCTCTGGAATGCAGACGTGGTCTTCACTGTTCTCTAGGACCCTTTAAAGTGGATGGAATGTGTCTCTTCAGTAACATCAGCCAGCTTTCAGCCCCCTCCCACATAACCCACTGGATCCCATGGACTCATATGGGCTGAGAGTTCTCAAGAGATTTTTGACTTGATCTTGTTTCTGAATCCTGTCTCAAAGCTCAGAGACCTGGGGGACTTCCTTGGAAAAAAATTTTTCCAGTAAAGCATTTGATGTCCCTTGGCAGTTTCAGCTCTAGTTGACCTTTGGCTTTCCTAATACCATCTCTGCATGCTGAAGAAGTATTCCTTTATTCCACTTCAGTAGTCTATCCTTGCTTCTATCTCGTGTATACTTTTTTTGTGTTCATTCACAAGTTCTATGTTTACCAAGTTTGTCTCCCAACACATTTACTTATTCCTCTGATTGCTGGGACAGACTGTTCTTGTGCTTGGAGGAAGTCCTTAACAAACTACCAGCTCTTCTGAGCTCTTTTGTCTTTCGGAGCTAACTCTCAGAATCTCACTTCACTTGAATAACCCAAAGTCATTCTCTTGAAGGGGCTGCAGTCTGCCATTTGTCTTTGTCACTCCCCTCAGAATCTTGAACACCACAATTTCATGGTTGCTACACCCAACATGACCACTGATTATCACGTCCCCAAACATTCCTCTCTTGGTCATGAGTATCAGATACAGTTGGGTGTCCAGCTGAACTAGATGGCCTGTCTAGCAAGTGTAGTAAGAATTTGTCCCTAATACGCTTTAGAAAACACCTGGATTTCTTGTGCCCACTGTCTTGCTAATTCAACTGATAATGCAGCTTGCACTTGCAATCACAGAACTCCAAATAGTACTGTCTGATCTACAGAAGTATTCCACCATATGATGAAGATGGACATTTATTTAAAGATAGATATTCTGTATTTAAAGGTAGGTGTCCTGTGTAGTGTAGTCAACATGCTGGAGGGAAGAGATGACATCCAGAAGGACCGGGACAGGGTGGAAAGGTGGGACTTAGAACTTCTACAAGGCCAAGTGCAACTCCCGCACATGTCAGGGCAATCCCAAGCACAAACACAGGCTGAGGGGAGGATGGATTGAGAAAAGGCCCGGGGAGAAGGATTTGTGGGTGCAGGTGGATAAGAAGCTCAACATGCCCCAGCCATTGGCACTAGCACACAGAAACCCCACCCTGTGCTGGGCTGAGCCCCCAGCGTGGGCAGCAGGGGAGGGGGGATTCTGCCCCTCTGCCCCGCTCAGGTGAGACCCCACCTGCAGAGCTGCCCCAGCCCTGGGGAACAGCATCACGAGGAATGTGGAGCTGCTGGAGCCAGTCCAGAGGAGGCCACGGAGATGCTCCCAGGGCTGGAGCCCCTCTGCTCTGGAGCCAGGCTGGGAGAGCTGGGGGTGCTCACCTGGAGAAGAGAAGGCTCCAGGAGACCTCAGAGCCCCTTGCAGGGCCTAAAGGGGCTCCAGGAGAGCTGGAGAGGGACTCTGGACAAGAGCCTGAAGGGACAGGACAAGGGGGAATGGCTTCCCAGTGCCAGAGGGCAGGGATGGATGGGATATTGGGAAGGAATTTTTGGCTGTGAGAATGGTGAAGCCCTGGTAAGGGTTGCCCAGAGAAGATGGGGCTGCCCCATCCCTGGGTGTTCAAGGCCAGGTTGGATGGGGCTTGGAGCAACCTGGTCTAGAGGAAGGGGTCCTTGTCTATGGCAAGGGGTGGAATGAGATGGGCTTTAAGGTTCCTTGGAACCCAACCCACTCTGTGATGATTGTTTTTCCTAAATTAGTGCTATTCATTTATTCTTACCAAGTTTTGTCAGTTCTGCTGTTATATTCCTGATGGAAAATTCTCCTAGCAGGCAAACCAGATGGTTTCAATGTATGGTACTTGCAAAAGGAATCAGGAGCCTGGCCCTTGGCTTCTGCCTTATGCTAGTGTGATCGCTTGTGAGGGATGTAGTCAAATGATGGGCACCATGCATGCTGTTGTTAAATGAGCCTTGAAGCTAGCATTAGGGGTAAGATGAGAATCATGGATTGCTCGTTTTCTACCCCCTGTACCAGCTGCTGTTGACTAATGCATAGAGACTGAGACCATGCAGTCAGGGGAGCTCTGGTACACTGAAGAAAGCAGCCAACAAAATATGGGGCACCATCAAGAGAACGAGTACACTAGTGTGGTTATATACTATACTCTTTGGACTGACAATCTGTGACCATATAACACCCTGGTGCACCTACATTTTGAGCAGTGTGGACTTCTGTAGAGCTAGATATCACACAGAACAGCAAACACAGATGTGTGGGATGGAGCAACATCCTCCCAAAAACTGAGAGTTTGAGTCTTAAGTCTGGGGAAAAGGCTCGGAAAAGTATGACCCACGACCAAAGTGAATGGTGTGAAGCTGTGTCATGGGAGGTTTAGTTTGCATTATCAGGCAAAGGTTCTGAGAGGGTGGTCAGGCACTGAACAGGCTCCCCATGGCAGTGGTCGTAGACCCAAGGCTGACAGAGCTCAACGAGCGTTTGGACAGTGCACTCAGGACCAGGGTGGGATTGTTGGGCTGTCCTCTGCAGGGCCAGGGGTCGGACTCGATGATTCCACTGAGGATATTCTATGAGTCAATGTTCAGGCTGGCAGCATTCCAGAGGAGTCATGTCCCAGAGCAGGCGCTGCACGGGGATTGCTGCCCCGTGACCGGCCCGGGCAGCGGCACTGTGAGCACAGGACGTGGCACCAGGAGCAGTTCATGACCTGCCCGCTTGGGCTCCGCAGCCACGGGAGGAGGTGCGGAGGGCAAGGCCGTGCACGGGACGGAGACCCGCGCGCAACTGGCCCTGCTCCGACGGCCGCGGCCGCCACGGTCACACGGAGAGCGGGCCGAAGGGAGCGATCGGGCCAACGGCGGACCCGTAACGAGGGGGCCCGCGGGGATGCTGCGCAGACCGCCCGGAGCTGCGGGCACCGACCGGGCACCGCGCGGAGCTCGCGAATCCGCCACGGCTGGCCCCGCCCTCCGCGCATGCGCGCTGCCGTCCCGGAGCGGCCGTAAATCGGGGCGTGCGCGGCGCGCGGGGCCCACGGTGAGCGGTGCCGTCCGGCCGCGCGATGCATTGTGGGCGCGGCTGAGGAAGTAAAATGGCGGACCTGGCGAACGAAGGTAGGCGGGAGTTGCAGGCGTCGCTACACCGGCCCCCACCGGCCCCGTGCCGCCGCGGGCCCGGCCCGGCCCGGCCCGGCCCTGCCCGGCCCTGCCCTGCCCTGCGATCCGCGTTCAGGGACGCGTCCGGGAGCGCCACCTCCCCTCAGCCGTCCGGGCCCCCGTGGGGCGAGCGGCCGGACAAAGGAAGCGCCTTGGCCGGGCCACCGCGCTGTCCACGAGGTGGGGGCGGACGGGGCTAGGCTAGGGCTGCGCCCTCAGGTGCCTCCCGCGGGTCGGTGCTCCCTGGACGCGGACAGCGGGCCCGGCGCTTGGGCACGGGCCCTGGAGCGCGGCAACGAGCGCTGCGTCTCGGCCCCGGCTCTGAGCCGCTTTGTGCCCCGCCTTGTCCAGTTGCTTTTTGAAGTTGCTGTCCACAACTTTCGCACCACTGTAAATCTTTCCTTTGCTTACACTCATGTAAATCCTTTCTTTAGTTGAAGGATTAATAGAAGGGCTATGTAAAACAAGGTAGGGTATCGTAGTAGATGTATTGTATTTTTTTGAGCTGAAAACATCAGAGGTCCACTAGTAAAGTGGCTTCATATTTTTTTCTGGAGAGCATTAGGAGAACCTGGGCTGCAGTACTACAGTATTTGGGTATTCTGCCCCAAGGTGTGTACAGTGATGTTTTAAGTGGCAGTGGGTATCTATATTTTGTCTTTGGGAATGACAAATGTATCTCAGTGTTTTGGCAAAAGCCAGTTTGCCCTGCTGTCTCTGTTGTTTTTCATCATTCTTCTCAGGTAACGTAAGAGGAAAAGAAATGCCCAGAGGGAGGTGAATGAAAGTGTGTGTGAGGACCCTTCTTTCAGGACTGTTTCTTACTTTTGAACTCTGTGTCAGTGGCAATTACTGTTCCGATATTAACGTTAAACAACAGGAAGCAAATAAGTGTTGTAGGTGTAGCCTTTGAAGATGAAGCCTACAAGCAGCTAACAACCCAATTACACTTAAGTTAACAAATCCTGTGATGCAGCATGTCTTGGGCTGTTGGCTTCCAGGCTCAAGATGAGTTGTCAGTGCCCGAGGAGGCATGATAAGTGGTCTCAAGAATGGTAGTAGCCAAATCTGTAATGACTATTTGTGAGAAACTTAATGCCAGTATTTACTTTATATGCTGCCATTACAATTACCTTGTAATAAATTTTAATGGGTTCTTTTGTTCTTTTAGAACCAGAAGCTTGGCAATAGCTGTCTTAAGTCATGCAAGCCCCTCACGTTACCTTCCCTGTCTGCTGGAGAACATTAAGCTCAACAGTTTACCAGTATTTATTATGTCTTTTGATGATGACTTGTGTGTTTCTATCTCTAATTCTGTTTTTCTGCAGGGTCTTACAGACTGTCTGGGATGGCAGGGGGAGTGTGATCCCATCCTTAAGACCCTTTCCTGCCTCCAGAGACTTACCTCACCTGCAAACCTCTTTAGTTTATATTTGCGTGTCTTTCTGGAGTTGTCACCATGCTGCTCTGTTTCTTCTTGCAATAAGAATGTGATATAATCTTTCTTCCGATGAAGCAAGATCAGCTTGCTTTGGAGCTGTTATCTCCTGCTCATTCTAATATCATTGACTGTTGCTAGTTTTGTTTCCTTCAGTTCAATTTTTGAGGTGTATGTTCTTTGTATAATAGTGGAAATACATGCACTTTCCGGAATTTGCATATTTCTGCTGAAACTCTGATAATTCCGTAGTCTTTCTACTTGCCTTATTCGTAGTCTCTATCATGGCAAGGATCTTCTCAGGTGACTGTTTTCTCCTTATTCTTAAACACATCAATTAGTTTTATTTTTCCATTGTTTAGGTGAATGCTTTACTTCCTTGTGCCCAGGTATTTTCATTTGAATATTTGAAGTAACTATTTTGGTACTGATAATTCTTTTACCTTCTGCTTCATGTTGGTGTTCTGTTGTTTATAGTATTTGATAGCTCAATGTTCGTGTTCACAAAAAAAGTGTGATTACAGCAAAGTTCTTAATGTTCCTTAATCTTGATTGATCTGTACAACAATCCTTCCTCAATCATACTTTGTTGTGAGGTGTGAAGCTAATTATTCTTTGGCGCATAGTAGACATAAGTACCTAGAATGAGGTTTCAGTCATTCTTGCAGACTGTTTTTGTTTGGCATGTTTAAACAGTAGCTTTTATTGCCTGCTCATGCAGGTGAAACTCAAGATTCTTACCTGTTTGATTACTGCAGCAAACCTTTTTCTGGCCTTGAAAAGTGCTGAGTTTCATGCTGCCTGTGTCTTCTCATCTTACTAATGCAAAGCTCTTTTAACCTGTAACATTGACCATGACAGCCGTCTTTCAATTAATTCATTGATGCTTGTTTCCAACAGTGTATTAGCTGTCTTTACCTTCTAGGTTCTGATGTCTCTCTTAGACTATTGAATGTCTTAAATCACTGCTGATCTGTCAGTACTGCCTCCAAGTAACCATTCTACCAGTGTCCTTTGCAACTTCAAACTATTTTAATGGATGATCTTTCTGTGATGCATTTCTTCAAAGCTACAATCATTTCCTCTAATAATTACTTCATTTTTTTCATTCTTATGGTTCCTCAAATCTTTTTTATTCACTTGTCTTTGTTTCTAGTGAGTAGGTGAAACTGCTCCCCTACCTCTTTATATTCGAGTGATGGCCAACTGTATCTTGACAGAAGAAGGTTGTTGGTTTAAGGGGGTCCTCTACTGCATAGAAGGGGGATGAACGATGAGGTAGTCCTGGTGCCACTTTCCAAAGCAGTTTGTACTGTGAAGTTTCCTAGGAGAACAGATCCTGGTCTTGGCATTGCCTGTCATGGTGAGAGATGAGCTGATAAGTGTGGAACTAATGAAGAGGAGGAGAGAGTAACTTCTCCCTAGCTGTGTGAAGTTTGAGCGACTTTGCTGCAAGGATTAGTGACATTGTGGTAAAGGTTTTGGGGACTGTCATTGTGAGGGCAATTACTGAAAACCAGGATTTTAGAATGGTAGGCACAATTGTTATTGGTACTAATGTATAAAGTAGTTACTAAATGTTCTTAGAAACTTTCTTTGAAGTCTTTGGTACTTCACTGCCCCATGTGTGAAGTGTCAGTTTTAGATCCAGCTAGAATACCAAAGAGAACTAGCAGCTTCCTGTTGGTGCTATATATTCATGGGAACCTGAATGCTTTTCTCATTAACTTGCAGCTAATACACAGCTAGTAATTTGCTTGTCTATAACTTACTGCTGAAGCTGCACTTTCAAGACAATATGATGCCCTTGTGTGGGGAATGAATTACTTTATATTTTCAATGGCTAAAAGGTGATACAAATTTTTCTCAGGGCTAAAATTTGATGGATGTGTTCACATTTCCCTTTCAGGAGGTGTCTGCAACTTACTTGGCTTTATGAAATTGCTGAGCATACAGTTCACAATCATAACAGGTTTACTGTATGTAACTGCCTTAAATTAATTAGAGGCTAGAGAGCAGTGCTGCAGGAAGGGACCTGGGGGTCCTGGTCAATGGCAAGTTGGATCTGAGTCAGCAGTGCTCTGGAGCCCGGAGGGCCAACTGTGTCCTGGGGGGCATCAGACATCAGGCCAACTTGGCGAGGGAGGGGATTGTGTCTC